>LPNX010145001.1:178286-267458 GCA_001517045.1 Pseudotsuga menziesii
CTAGAAACCCTTTTTTGAAGTGCAATTGTTGAAGCAGGGTTTGCACCTCGAAATATTTGATCCCTCTCGGCGCATGATAGAGCGAGGTAAAGCTGGATCTAAGCTGGTATAACCTTATGCCCAAGGATCATGCTAGTGTGAAGATTGAGCATTCCCTAAAGTTAATCAACTATCAAATGTTACATATTGACCATATAAAGTTAAGAGTTTTATGTCTACTATATTGATTATAGTAAATATTGTAGAAGGGATGGTGGTTATATATTTATGTGATATAGATATTTTAAATAAACTATTTTTTTAATTACAATTGTTGATAAAAGCTTTACACCTCCAAAAATTTTATTACTCTTTAGGCTTGGTAAATCCTTTTTAAAAAGGATGAGGGTAGTGGTAATTCAACAAACTACAATAAAACTACTTATTGCCTTCCTAGTTAAGGTTTTGTTTAAACTTTAAGGTGGCTGTATACTTCTCATGCTCCAAAAGTTCTACAGTCAGTTTTAAAGTTGGTATTGGGCTAGGCTCAAACAACTTCTCTGAACTTTTGGTGCTGCGATTCGTATATTGCTTGCGTGGAGTTTTGCATCGCTTCATTATAGGTATCTGGATAATTGTAGCTACTTATTGAGAGATGAAAACAGTTTCAGGTTTATGATTATAATCCGCAGGCCCCCTTCAACGGGACTGTTAGTCTTTTTCTCATATGTCGATGTAATCGAAGAAAGAATGTATGAGGCTGCTAAGCTCTCCAAAGGAGTCTCTCTTCCTTGTCCAGAGCTTGAAATCATGATGAATATGGAGGGGAAGTACTCTACGTGGCAATGTGATCAATTTTTTTTCAGGCGGTTGTGGCTGTCTGGTTAATTGAGTGATGGATTTCCCTGTTTAGATGTAAGAGAAAAATACACTGTACAATATTGACTCGAAGAGTATGTTTTTTTTTTAACAACGGTGATAAATAATATTCCTTTTTCAACTTTGAAATAAATTTATATTATTTTATTAGTTTAAAGAATACACAATACTTTTTATTTTATATCAAGTGTTTTAGTGTTTCTCGTAAAGTTCATAACTGGAAATTTATATCTACTTGTATGTGGGAAATGCTTATATGGATATTTATATCTATTTGTATGTGATATTGACTGTTCTTTGTAACGGGTCAAGAAATAAATATTTATATTTAGTTACAAGTGGCCAAGGATGATGTGATGATGATGATATTTAAAGTTCATTTAAATTTATGTTCTTATGAAAAAGTGAATTATTGGGTTTGTTTTTTAATTTTTATTTTGTACTTTAAAAAGCTATGAGATGAGTTTTACTAGATTGCTATAATAAGTGGAAATCTTTTCCATCATCAAGATTCATAGTCCCACAAAAATAACATATCTTTTCAGCTCACTAGTTTTAAAAAATGTTAGTATTAGTGAAATAATTTTCTTGATATCTTAACTACCTTCTTGTAATATCTTAATATTATTATATCCTATAAATTTTCATTATAACACAACTTATACTTTGAGATAATATTATTTTTAGTATCATCTATATCTTGTAAAGTGAAAAATTCGGTGAATCCAGAACATCTTTAAGCAAAGACATGGCCATATCTACATCTCTAATTAGAGAATGATTATTATTTAATTATGTAAAAATGATTTTTTATTTGAGAATTCGGGGGTGGAATACTACCTATAATTTTCTAAGATTGCACTAGAATGAGACAAGTGTATTGTCAACCTTGATTCCATGGGAGTCTAAAAATTCGAAATAAACAACTATAAACAATGATTATAAACAAAAAATAGTAGCTATAATTAGTAGCCATGCATATAGAACTCATAGATACTTCACCTCATATAACTAGAAGAATGTGAAATATTTAAAAAGAATATAGAAAATAAATTATTATTTATATATGGATAACAAAAAGAATGTATGGGATATCATGCAACTGAGAATTAAAAAAAACAATTATAATTTGTTTTCCTTTTCATCACTATCTCTTAACCATTTTGCATGATCCAAGTACAAAGTATATGGATATGCTAGTTAGATAATAACTATTATTTAGGATTATAAAATTAAATAGTGATTACTCTTTAGGATGAAGTAGAAAATAATTTTTTTTTTCAAACCAGCTTAGATCCAAATTCTAGGCTCTATCAAGTGCCGAGAGGGATCCAATCTCTTGAAAGAAAACCTCCTTGAGTTCAATACCTGAAAATAAAAAACCTCCTTGAGTGCAATAACTGAGAAGAGGTTTGCACCTCGAGACATTGGATCCCTCTCCTTGATAGATCTTAGGATTTGGATCTAGGCTTGTTTTAGTGGTGGGAGGTGACACAAAAGTGGAGTATATCCATGTAAGGTTAGTATCTTTAGTTTATGTAGTGAAATAACACATGTTAAATACCTCGGCACAATTAGCAATCACAATCTCTCAAGTGGATTACATGATAATCAATTAAAATAATAAGTTACTATCATTAGAGGGAGGGATCATCCACTAAGGGATTAGAGGGATTTGCCTACCAATCATTCTCAAGAGTGAAATGTGCAATTAATTTTTTTCAATGTCTGTGTAGGAAGTGAAATGTGCAATTAATTTTTTTCAATGTCTGTGTAGGAATTAGAGGGATCCCGAGAAATAAGATAATTTGAAGGTTTTGGCAACAAAAAAAAAATAACAAGGATTTTATGACCTCATATGTAGCACACCTTCTAAATAAGGATCTATATTTATTTATCCAATAACTGTACTCTTTTTAGAAATTTTAAATTATAATAATGAATACACAATTTGAGCATATCTTCATTTTGTTTCATTATGATTCATGGATGGATGGTACAATTCTCATGAAAAACAATCTTGGGAAATGAAGGTATTGATTAGTGTTTGAAATAATATATTTTTTGAAATTTTAAGTTTTTTTTAAGGAGTTGTTTATTTTATTTTTTATTTTTTTAATTGAAATTTGGTAAAAAAAATTAACAAATCTCCTTGAGTGCAATTTACCATGGGTTGTTTAGGAAGCCTTGCATGGTTGTTTAGGAGGCCTTGCACATGGTTTTAAAACCATGTGCAATGCCAAATTTTTGCGGAATGTGGAGAGGAAATATATCCATGTAAGCTTACTATCTTTAGTTTTCAGTAATTAGAATCAAATCCACTTCCATGTAACCTTACTATCTTTAGTTAATCCACTTGAATTAGAGGGATTCTCCTACTAATCATTCTCAAGAGTGAAATGTATAATAAAATGACTGTGTAGGAATTAGAGGGATCAAATCGACTTTGGACTTTACTAATTCAAACCCAAAATTATGATTAGTTTATTTTGTTTAGTTAACGTTTAGTTTAAAATAACGGATGAATAGATTTTGTTCAAAGCAATTTATTTATTCTAAATTTGGGATTTTTTTGAACCTTTAAATAATTTTTTTGGGAATTTTTTTGAACCTTTTAATAACACTTTTTTGGACTTTTTAATAAACTTTGATTAGAATATCTTTTTTTTTGTTAAAATCTAAATTTGTAAATTTTTAAATTATATTTTTTCATTTATAAATAAATTCAATATGAAACATATTATCTAAAAAACAATTAAAACTCAAACGAGTTAGATAAAATATTGGTTAAACTAAATTGCTTCATATCCACAGCTGACACCAGTTAAAGGAACATTTAATGTTACACTGCTCAATGGTCAATCGTTAATATTTGTCACTTTAACTCCCACCTATCGTCCGTGCAGAGGAGTAATGCCTACCTAAACCGTGAGAGCGGTAAAGGCGAGGCATTTCTATTCAATGAATTAAGGCTCGCTAAGACTGAATTGTTTATAACCATAAAACACAGAGAACAGAACAAAACATGTATATTCATTATTATCCATATCATTCATGCATTTACTACCTATGTTTGGATTGAAATCATGATTGATTCACTCAAAATTGATATAAATTTTAAGAAAAAGAAACATGGCACTTCTCAGTGGACAATCCGATAATACAGTGCTTTATGCTTTGCAAAATTTTAATATGATGCGAGCCCAACCACTATTAGATGTAATAATTCCAACCGATTTTCTCTGTTATGGTTTGTTGCTTTTAAACTTTTAAACCTGCACTCAAGATACTAAAATGAAATGTGGTGAGAAATTTAGAACATTTAGATAAAAACAAAAAAAATGTTAACTTAATATAAAATTTAGAAATATTTAGGTTGTAATTGGATTTTGGTAATTTGAATATCAATTCAATAAGTTGATGCAGTATTCACAGTAAAACAGTAACCTCCATGGGATTGGTAAAAGTATAAAAAAATGAAAACAATAAATTAGAATCTCGAGCATTTGGGAAAAGGATGCGGTAGCCAAGAAGAGGAGAGCATACATTACTTTTTTGGCTAGTTCTCGCTACTACTTGAAAGGTGTATCGAAATAGCACATTAGACGATTTTGTAGATATGTTGTATCGGGGGCACCATACAGCATCTATGTCAGTGGGACGTGCAATGGGAGGACGCACAGTGGAAGTACAGTGAGAGGAAGAGAGGAGGATGGTGCAGGGGATGAGGACGTGGTGGAGGAGGAGGGGGGAGGAGGGGAGGTGCAGGAAGTTGCATAGGGGGAGGACATGGTGGAGTATGGGTGTGGTGTAGGAGGATGAAGAGGGGTGCACAGTGGGAGGAGGAAGAGGGTTGCACAGTGGGAGGAGCATGCGGTGCACTAGGAGGAGAGATGTGAGTGTTGCTGGAGCTGGAGCTGCAGAGGAGGGGAGGTGGATTTGTATTTGCATCTGAGGAGGTATGTAGAGCTACTAATATATTATCTGATTAGATTCCTCATCTCGAATAGCTGCTTGATCAGATTCCTCGTCTCGAATAGCTGCTTGAGAATAATTATTTTTTTTCTATAATTTTTTTGTTGTTTTTGTGTATTAATATAGTGAGTGTATTTCAAAAGAAACGTTAAAACCTTACATTATTAGGCCGACAAAATATTTACTACTTTTTACATTAGTTACTTCAATATTACAAACGTTATAAATGTTACATCACATTACAATATCTCTCCCATAATATTCACTATCACTATTAACTTTTGCCGACATGTCACAAATGTTACATCACGTTACAAGATCTCTCCCATAATATTCACTATCACTATTATTTTTTGCCGACATGTTACAAACGTTACATCATGTTACAAGATCTCTCCCATAATATTCACTAGCACTATTTTTTTGTCGACATGTTACAAATGTTACTAATGTTACATCACATTATATCACTTTACAAGATCTCCCCCATACTAGGCTATAGAGCGCCTCTCGATGCAATTACTAATGAAATCTTTCCATATATATATGTGTGTGTTTGTGTGTGTGTGTGTGTGTGTGTTATATAAATATATATGTTAGTTAATTAGATAATGTGTAGTTTAATATTAAGTTTATTTCCTTTTTTCATAATGTCATGTCATACCTTATTTCATCTCTTGATTTCCACTATTGGAGGAAAAATAAGGGATTTTTTTTCTATATAAAGATTGCAGTGATTCAGGGTTCACCCAAGTTGGATTGAGTTTATAGGGTCAAGGGTTTCGTTACTGTGATTCCACTTTTCATTCTTAGCTTTCTCAACAGTTTAATATTCACATAACATTTCCATTGCCAAAATATCAAGTCTTGAAGTGGCATACTAACGCAATTTATCAAAGAATACAAATTCACATCACGTTTTTCATCCAATAATTAACATGTTATGTGTTTTATCCATGGTTAAAATAGATTATTATATTCTAAATTTATTTTTTATCATGGATACATTTTTATGCATCTTAAAATTTATGGCACTTTTGATTGTTAGGCCTCATTCATTTTATTCTGTTATGAGTATTAGTTATGTGAAAATGTTATAGATATCAAAATATATGATTTTTTATGTCTTGTCATGTTCAAACCATCTACTAACATTTATATGTTGTTAGTGGATGCTACTCTTAATAGAGAGATGTTATATTTTCTTAAGATATGATTATATTATTTAGGATATTTATTTGAAAGAATAACAAGTACAACAAAATGCATAAGATGTAAAAGATGCACAAGGCACAAATATTTTCATCGGGGAAACCATAAAGGAGAAAACCCAACAAACTTATTCAAAATAGTAAGATGATCAAAATGAGTAATAAGAAATGTTCAGGAACTATCTTTCTCTCCTCCTTTGACTGTCTCTCTTTCTCATGTGCCTTAGAGAGGTGTGGGGGTGTGTAGAAAGGAGGGAGAGAGCCTCCCTATTTATACCCTTTCAAGTCACTGACCAAATAGAAGACTCAATCTTGCATGTCATCTCACATGGGGCCCACTTCTACTAGAGAGAGCACAATTATACATTAGATCATGTTACACTGGGGACTATTGCCCCTACTTACAATGGAGGTTGCACCTCAAGGTCTAGACACAATTTAGATATCTTGTAAATGGGTAACACACATCACCAATGGGTGTACAACAACATACAATGATAATATACATCAAAATATCTTTCGAAGTTACAAATACATCAACACTCCCTCTTAAGTAGGAAGGTATTCTCTCTCTACACAGTGATCAATACATTTGGTCAGGTCTTCATCGCATCATCATCATCATGGAGTCATATAGTCTTCATCATAGATACTACCATCATATTCTTATAATTTGATCATCCTCCCATACTATCATTGGAATTTTCTACACTACCATCCTATTTTCATGCAGGATGTAGGCCTAGTCCTCTACCATGTATTCATCATCTATGCAAGAAAGCCATCAAGTAGGTACATCTCAGGATTTATTATATGCCTCTTATAGAACCTGCACGATCTCCTAGGACTAGTTATATGCCATTGCAAAACTTGAAGGAGCATCCCAGGACTGATTAACTCTACACTTACATCCGACCATGCGAAGCCTAACCTGCCACCATGTCAAAAAGGATTCACACTTACATCCAACCATCGATGGCCCACCTTGTGACAATGTCGGAAAGGATCTGCACTTACATCTGACCATGGGAGGCCCAGCCTGCCACCATGTCAGAAAGGCTCTCCACTTACATCCAGCCATGGGAGGACTAGCCTGCCACCATGTGGGAAAGTTTACGCACTTACATCCAACCATGGGAGGCCCATCCTACCACCATGTCAAAAAGGCTATACACTTAGATCTGACCATTGGAGGCCTAGCTTGCCACCATGTCGGAAAGGATCTCTGAAACATCACTTCCCCTTGGAAGGAACCTCGATCTGAAGTACATAATGGAGCTTCACTTCTCCTCTCTGCATCATACAAAAAATGCAAGTTAGGTCAATCAAATCAAATAGTATATTTCAAAAGAAACATACTACCTCACAAATATCCAAGCAAGTGGCAACACATTTTTCCTTGGTTGTACTCAACGCCATGCAGGAATTCATCCTGCCAAACCAGTAGCCCATACTGGATCTCTACCTAAAGAAGAAACCCAAGGTTCTATTCTTCTTAGTGGTGCTACCAATCCAAATCAACATAAGCATGCTGGTTAGTCTTCTGATTCATATCATACTTGAGCTGATTCGTATCATACTTGAGCCCATACTCAACTATACCCTTCAGGTACCTCATTGCATGCTTTGCAACCATGTAAGCATGACTCAGATCCATGAAGAACTAAGTCGAGTCATTCACAGCAAAGCATGTATCAGGTCTTGTATTCATCAAGAACATCAATGAAGAAATCATCTCAGGATACATCATGGCATCAACCGTGTTCAATGAAGCATCATTCAATCGCTTCAAGTTTGATGCCATAGCTGTTTCCATGGCCTTGCAGTCCATCATCCCGAACCTCTTCAGGATCTCCACTGCATATGTCCCTTGTCCAATATATATTCCATCTACACTCTGCCACACCTCGATGCTTATAAAGTAGTGCATCATATCCAAGTCCTTCATCTCTAACTTGGCAGCAAGTATCCTTGTTTCATCTTTAATTAGTTCCTCTTTTCTTGTCAGGAACAGGTCATCAACATATCACAGTAGCATAAGTGGTCTTCCACCTTCAACCTTGAAGTAGAGGTTGGAATTTTCATTACTCTCAGTAAATCCTACAACCATCAGTAATCTCTCCATCTTATCATACCATGTCAAACATCAGGATCTTCTGTAGTCACTAGCTCTAAAGAAGAGCATCATTATCCCTATACCTTCCATACTCTATGTATTGAAACATTGTGTACTTGGGTCACTGGATACCAAAATCCTCTATCTTGAACTTTTTGAAAAGTTCTTCTTGCACCCATCTTTGAGCTTGTCATATTCTATAGGATTTTATATTCAACCTTGTAGAAAAGGTTAATATATTCATCACTTTAGGTGATCTTCAAGCTCCTCACATATGTGTTATCCCATGGGTTCCTTCTAAGCTCGTACAAGGCCTTTTTTAATTTGCACACATAATTCTTCCTGCCACATGTCTCAACTCCCAGTGGCTGCAAATGTTTCTTTTTAGTCTATGCCGTTTTTCTATGAGAAGACTCGTGCTACGAATCTTGCCTTGTATCCCACCATGTTTCCATATACTCCATGTTTGATCCTGTAGATACATATGGAAGACAATACGGAATTCTCTTCAAATCTCTATACCGCATCCTAGACATCATTCTTCTTGTACTGGTACTCTCCTTCCCTTTCTTCTTCACTACTTCTTCGTATTTGGAAGTCTCTGTATGAATGATGTCGCTCAACAGTGTCACGAAACTAGAGTTTGTTTGAGGACTCTTGATTTCTTTGAAAGTCTCATCATGCTATTATTCATCTTCGATTAATCTTCATCTACTGTTCTCTTTATATTCTTTTGAAGCTCTTTCTTTTGCTATGGTGTCTTTGACCCACGAATCTTCAAGTTCCTCTTCTGAACTGTTGTCACCTTGTTCTTTGGAATGATCTAGAAGTTAAGTTTATTTGAATGAATAGAAACTTATCATAATTTCAAAAACATATAAATAGTGACAAATATATGTCACATAGCCATGCAACTATTTTAGGCAATGCTACAATATTCATCCATATCATGTATTCATAAAATATCTTCTATATGTATTCTTCTCTAATGTTATTAAAAGTGTGTACTACTCCTAATAGGCCAACAAAGAGGTTTCAATCTAGATATGTAGTAATGGAATGTTGTACAAGATCATTGACTTCTTACCCATCATGTGCAATTTTGTTGTATAGATGCAAATACTCAAACATGCATAACACATCAACTGAATATAAACATATGCATAACCAAAAAATATCATGAAATGACAATTGAATACTTATCTTTATTTGTTTCATGGGTAGACTCCTTCTTGATCCTTCAGCTTCATCATCTTCTTCATTCATAACAACATCATTTATTATCCAAATGCTAAGATGGATAAGAGGTTCTTCAATAATTGATTCTTTCATATTCCTCATCACTTGAGGGATCTACTTTGAATCGTGAGAGATTGATCTTCAGTTCCTCCCATCTTCTCTTCTCTTATTATGAGTCGAGCTTCTTCTTGTGTGAACTCTTCCAAGTGTTCGCTTGAGGTAATCACTTCCTTCTCACACGCATTCCTCAAATGAATAAATCCCATTATCTTGGAAGCCCATTCAAGGTGGTTATAACAATATCTTATTCTTCTTCGATTTTTTTTTCATAGCATCAAACACTTCCTTTTGGTGTCTTCAACGATAACACATGAGGGATGAGATGATCTGCAATGATTCTCTTGGATCTATCCTTAGCGTCATCTCCCTCTGGCTCTTAGAACTTCCTTACTAAAATATTGATCCACTGTCCTTACTAAAATTCCTTACTTTAGCTTCACCGGGTTTATTATCAAGCTAGTGTGATTAGTCATTTTGAAATGAGAACCTCAAATGTAAATAAAAAAAATTTAGATCTTACTGATTTGAGGTGTTTGTCCTAGTTCTGGATTTGGATGATCTAGGGTTTGTTAGAGAAAACTTAATTTTAAAAACTTGGAATTTGGAACTTATGATTGGATAGAAAGATAGACCTCTTCAAGGAGAGCCTTCCAATGTACTCCTGTTCTGAAAACAGTGGAAAGAATCTCCTATAATAGGAATCTCTAGTTTTCTATTTTCTTCTGCAGAAATGACTGATATTGATTTTGTTGTATCTCAGAAGTTTCAGATCCTTAAGGTATGAATCTTATCACTGTGATATATTGATACTCCTTACCAACCCCATAGGTTAGAGCAAAAATGGATTCTCCAAAGGGGACTTATTTGGATTTTCCCAAGGTGACTGTTTTGGGTACTGTTCAAAATAGAAAACTTGTACAGACTTCCACATGTCACTGTTTTACATTCTAGGTCTAAAAATAATACTACATAAACTATAGTCCTTTACATACCTGCAACATCTTGCGAAATTTTGTTTCGAACTTCCTAGACAGATATATAGCAAATCTCCCTAGTTTACCTGTTTATGACTGTATTCTAGAGGAGGATGGAACCTTGATTTAGAGGAACCATATCTCATGAAGTATAGTGAATATGAGGCTGAAACTTTTACATAGTGTACAACACAAATTTATCTTTGTCCTGTAAAATTTATGTCTTTTCATCCTTCTTCAATCTCGTGACATAGAGAAAGTTCTAGAATGACTAAATTCATTATTCTAGGGTTTTCAAGCATGAAATCCTAATTTTTGTTAGTTTCCATTGTAGTTGTATTTTAGATGCATAGTGAGACGTATCTGATTCACAAACTGCTACCACAAACATATGCACCCTAGTGAGGAAAGTTATCCCAGCTTTCCTTGATTGATGATCTGTGGAGAGAACAGCTTCAACTAGGAAGCCTTAGTTCCCATAGCTGCATTGTGCCTTTTTTCATAGAGGCTCTGATACCATGTTAGATATTCTTAAGATTTGATTAGATTATCTCATATATTTATGTGAAAGAACAACAAGTACAAACAAATGCATAAGATGTAAAAGATGCACAATACACAAATATTTTCATCGGGAAAACCATAAAGGAGAAAACCCCACAAACTTCTTCAAAATAGTAAGATTATCAAAAGCAGTAATAAAAAATGTTCAATAGCTATCTTTCTCTCTTCCTATGTCTCTCTCTCTCTCTCTCTCTCTCTCTCTCTCTCTCATGCACGTTAGAGAGATGTGATGGTGTGTATAAATGAGGGAGAGCGCCTCCCTATTTATACCCTTTCAAGTCACTAACCAAATATAAGACTCAAGCATACATGCCATCTCACATGAGCCCCACTTCTCCTAGAGAGACCACAATTACATATTTCATGATGTTATACCGGGCACTATTTCCTTGACTTACAATGGAGGTTGTACCTCAAGGGGTAACACACATCCCCAATTGGGGTACAACAACATACAATGATAATATACATCAAAATATCTTCAAAAGTTACAAATACATCAACAAGAAATGCCACATGTTTTTTATATCTTCAAACTAAATTTGACCTTGTTGTTAAAAATGTGCTTTTATTAGGATATTGCTCTGCAATTATTATTGGATCTAAGACATAAGGCATTAATAAGAGTGCATATGTTCATGTTTTATGTCTATTATTATTGATGTTTGTGATGTTTGTAATATAAATGAATGCACACTTATTATAATGGCGCGGTTAGAATGGAATGATCATTCTTTTGATTGTACTCTTGTACAGTTGTCCAAAGTGTACTAATAGATTCTTTTATTCATATTGCAAATTTCATCAATTTTATTTGTGGCCTACTTTGTTGGGTTCAGTAATTGTTTTACTATATTTTTTTTATAAGGGTCATTCAAAAGTAAAATGTTTTCTGGAGATTTGATTTGATGTGTAATTGCTATCATCATCTAGAAATGGATCTAGTTATGTATGATGAATTTATGATTTAGTTGGATCATGATACTTCATTCTCATCATGATTGTATATAATATATGCAGGACATGTTTGACCTAAGATGTAGATATTATTCCATTTGATATCTAGTATTTTTATAGTCAATGAGAGGGATAAAGCAATTTTACCACATTTTGCACACTTTCAACAATTGTAAGGACATGTATAGAAATACCTCCTCATTTTGTCTAAGAAAAATAATTCTTTAACATAGTAGTTCTATTCATATGCATGATGATGCATTCATGTGTTTTTTATCGTTGTTAGCAAATGCTCTTATTTCTAATAACCATTGCAATTTTCTAAGTAACTCTAAAAATTCTAAATCAAATAACATAGTTCATAGTTTGATTGTCGACAAAAGAAGGGAAAAAGTGGCATTGATATCTATAAACAAATAAGCATGTTATTTTTTTTCTTAATGGGTAGATTAAAAATGAGAGGTTTGAAAAATAAGCTAATCGAGAATCCATACACTATGTTAAGGTTGCGGGTCTTGATAATAATCCATGTTGTAATAATGGTTCATGGGTGCCATAATCAGTCCACAATGTAAAGTTTCAATTCTGTCAATTTGTCAGCATGTTAAGATTTGGGTTCCCACATGTCCATTAAACCATTATGGGACGAGATAAAAAGTGGAGTCCCCACGTCCAGTGAATCTAGTTAGTGTAGTTGTGTTTCACCAACACATCCAATTCAAAGTGACCCAATACTACTTGTGAAATGTATAAATCAATCCCTCATCTCCTTATTCATGGATTTGTTCATTGACTATCTAAGAGTCGAGAGATTGAAGCTCTAATATATGCTCTTCTATTGCACTACCTTAGTTAGTAATCTGCAGAATCAAAAGTAGTCTTTCTAGAAAAAACTTCACAAAGACTTTACAATATTTTATAATTTGATGAAAGATTTGCCAAGTTTTTACAATATTTTATAATTCCGTGAATATTTGCCAAGATTTTACAATATCTTATAGTTTGGTGAAATATTCATCAAGACGTTACAAGATTTTCTTATAAAATGGAAGATTAGCTAAAAAAAGTATATATACATATTATATTATTGATAAAAAAGTGTTCAATTTTTCCTATATATATTAAGAAAATTCGCACATTTATTATATATATAAATTTCAAGGGTATTCTTAAAATTACCTCGAATCAAAGAATATCCATGTAAAATGTAATTACAAAAGCTAGCTAAAAAATGCAGGATTGCCAAAGCCACAAGATTCTATTCGCACCTTAAACTCTAGCAATGTGGTCTAACAAACAAAACTTGGTGGGCATATCATTTAAAAATTAGTTAGACGGTCTAGTTGATCTGCTTCAACCGCTTAAAGATGTACCTGTTGTTATCTCCTTTCTTTTGCTTGCACATCTTCATCTTGGTGATGAACGTTAAAGTCTTTCTATTTCACCTTAGAGCATTCCTCGCAAATTGACCAAGGCGGATGCAATCCAGTACAATTTTATGTTTGCCTGGAGTTGCATTCAAGCTACTCATATTGTTTTCATGCTGTGTTGACTTGGCAAGTTCGGTTGGCCTGAAGTTCTATCCAGGTTACTCATGTCTCTGCTCATTCTGTGCTGACCCAGTAGCCACACAGCTGGATAATTTAAGCTATTCATGTCGTTGCTCATACTGTGCTGACTTGGCAAGTTCTGTTGGCCTGAAGTTGTATTCAGGTTACTCATGTCTCTGCTCATTCTGTGCTGACCCGGCAAGCACAAGGCTGAACTGTTTAAGCCACTCATGTCGTTGCTCATACTGTGCTGACTTGGCAAGTTCTGTTGGCCTGAAGTTGTATTCAGGTTACTCATGTCTCTGCTCATTCTGTACTGACCCGGCAACCACGCGATTGAATTGTTTAAGCTATTCATGTCGTTTCTCATACTGTACGTACTTGGCAAGTTCTGTTGTCCTGAAATTATATTCAGGTTACTCATGTCTCTGCTCATCGTATGCTGACCCGGCAACAACACGCCTGAATAGTTTAACCCACTCATATCTTTGCTCATACTGTGCTGACTTGGCAAGTTCTGTTGGCCTGAAGTTGTATTAAGGTTACTCATGTCTCCGCTCATTCTGTGCTGACCCGGCAACCACACGGCTGAACTATTTAAGCCACTCATGTCGTTGCTCATGCTGTGCTGACTTGGCAAGTTTAGTTGGCCTGAAGCTGTATTCAGGTTACTCATTTCTCTGTTCATTATGTGCTGACCCAGCACCCACGCGGATGAATAGTTTAAGCTACTCATGTCGTTGCTCATACTGTGCTGACATGGCAAGTTTTTTGTTGGCCTGAAGTTGTATTCATGTTACTCGTGTCTCTGCTCATTCTGTGTTGACCCGACAACCACCCGGCGGAATAGTTTAATCTACTCATGTCGTTGCTCATACTGTGCTGATATGGCAGGTTCGGTTGGTCTGAAGTTGTATTCAGGTTAGTGGTGTCTCTGCTCATTCTGTGCTGACCGGGAAACCACACGGCTAAATAGTTTGACTCCTCGTCTATCATCGATGTTTCCTCATGGTCATTATTAACTGCAGAATTTCGGGATGGGATCGATTGTTGCTCGTCCAAAGGAGGAGAATTGAGTTCGTAAGGAGTACTCGGGCTGCTGATATCGAGTATTTCGTGTTGCTTGCGATTTACATATTCAGGAATATGATTATTTACAAACTGACTAGAATTTATTGTAGCCCCATTCAGGGCGCCACAGGCCGCGAGCTCACCATAGGAAGCTACAAGTTCCTCATTCAAATTCTTGATCTGCCATACAAAATATCTGTTCAGATCTCTCAAGCAATATCATCGAAAATAAAATGACCACAAACATCAAATTTGAAATGCAGAGTGGATAATGACGGTTCACAAACATCTTCCCGGAGTTAAGAGAAAAACTAAACTGGAGAATGGCAGTTAAACATAAAGACGCTAAACGGGATACAATGCATGTTTCGTAAATTACTCGAGTTAAAAACAAAACCATAAACTGGAGAATGGAAGTACATAAACCTCTTCCCGTAAAGCATAAATATTTGTATAACAGCCATGAATGGGATATCGGAGCCGACTCTCTGCCTCAAACAATATGGTGGACGCAGCGACATGTCGTTGGTCAACCGGCACCTCCAACAACAGCTTTGCGAAGTGGCTGGTTCCGAAAACACTATGTATTGAACGAAATTGCTTGCTCCCCGTTTCCTTGCTGCTAAAATAAGGCGTGAATATACAGCTTTGAGAACACTTTCTCTTCAAAAATTGGCACGCTGCACACGCCATATTTTAGGCTTTCTCCTCGTGAGATTTTACAGACCGCCTGCACAACACGCTCAAACTTTTGGCTGTCTTTCTATTTTTTTCGGAATGGGTTCAGATAGTTCATGGAAGTGCTATATTATTACTATATATATATAGAAAGAGGAATATAAATGCATTTTCCTCCACTCAATTTTAAATTGGGTTTCTAACATTGTAAGGATTGTGTCAAGTCGTAACTTAAACGTAAATCCCAATTTATTAAATACCCATCTTGCATAACCCTATCACAAAGTTGAATGGCCATGCATGTACATTAAATTTTAATCAAGTGGACCTTTTCGAGCCCCCAAAAGGTTCATACTCATTATACATTCACTAAGTGGACAATGGCCATTCATGTAGATTAAATTTTAATGAAGTGGACCTTTTCGAGCCCCCAAATGGTTCATACGCATTATACATTCACTAGGTCGACAATTTATTTAAGGCCCACATTGTTCATATTAAATTTTAACTAAATGGACTTTTTTAAACCCCCAATGAGCAATGTGGACCTTTTCTCGCTATACTATGTTGTGTTTTCTAACCTATGTTGAACATTTTTGACAACAATTAGTTGTGTTAATTTAGAAAAACACTCATTTGATGTCCCTACATTTAAGACGGGTAGCAAATCCCCATCATCATGGTCCTTGTTGGGCTAGGGTATATCCACAACTTGAACACACTACAATAAAATCGTGTGATTATCATCTCTACTAGCTTCATTTTTAGCGTCCAATTTACTTTTAGTGTATTTTTCATCATTTTTGGGCAAAGTGGATGCTTTTCCGTGGGATGACGCCTTTAATGGCGTTATTTCCCTCTCTTTTTAAAAGATGGCACTATTTTGGACGCTAATTAGAATCCCAATTGAAGTCTTGATTAGCGTCCCAATTAGCTTCCCAATTAGAATCCCAATTAGCATCCCAATTAGAATTTCAATTAGTGTACCAATTAACATCCCAATTAGCACCCTTTTTCAGAAGTTGGCGCTATTTTGGACAATGATTAACATCCCAATTAATGTCTCAATTATCATACCAATTAGCATCCCAATTAACATGCCAATTAGTGTCCAAAAAAACATCCCATATACCACCCAGAATAGCCTCCAAAAAAGCATTGAGAATAGCATAGCACCATATACCGATCCAGGGTTAGAGACAAAAATAGCGCCATGAATGTCAACAAGAAAAACATCCAACATAGCACCATGTATAGAGATGGGAATTTCTCCTAGAAAACATGCAACATAGAGCCATGTATAGAACCAGGTATAGCACCTGGAATAATGCTAGAAATTTGGAAAGGAACCACACTAGGAATTGCACTAGGTTTAGAGCTAGGAATTGTGTTCGAAAAATGTCTGACTTAACGTCAGCTATATCAATGTCAATGTCCATGTCAATGATCATGATTCATGTGATAGTACTTTTCGATCTTAATTTATCATAATGGAAGCTAAATGATCGTAATCCTAGAACTTTTGGATCTTGATTAATCATAATAAGGGGTAAATTACCTTAATGTCACCTAAATTTCTCTAATGGAATTTGAGTGTCTCCAAAAACATTTGATAGACCCTAATGGCATCTGATTGTCCCTAAAAACATGAAAATGATGCGTTATGATAATTATGATGGAGCATATGGTTATGATTTGATAAGTATAAGACTATATCATCCATTCTTGTGAGGTACTAGGGTTCCTTGCTTAGTATTATCGCAATTATATTCACGATGACATTGATGATGACTACGATGATGAAAATGATGTTGATTTATTGTATTATGATGATGATGATGTCGATGTCAATAATGATTATGCATGTGGTAGCACTTTTGGATCCCATTTTTATCTAATGGCACCTGAATGTCTGTAACATCTAAACGATTTTATTATCATCGAAATTAATGTAATGACCTATAAATGACCTTAACAATTACAAGACATGAATCCTAATAGAAACGGGTAATTCTAATATCCCAAATACTGATAATCTACCGATATTGTGTATAATGTTGACTCGTACATTCAATCTTGTGAAAAAAAACGAAATACTCATGCATGCAAAATTGCCTCACAAAAATACCCTAAAATATAGTTGAATTAGGGATAGGGTTTTGTAGAAAGGAATTCAATGCTTATCACTGATAATTAGGAAAATGATACTCTAGTGATAATACACATGCATAAAGAGATGAACAGCTAAGATAGTGGTGTTCCCTTCCTCTGGTTGACGCCCAGCTGAACAGAAGCTCTTCCCCAACTTAGAATGACATTTTGGGTAGAGGATTTTTTTATACCAGTGAAACTTTGCAGAACTGATGTTCTTCCCCTACTGAAGAGAGTGGACGGAACATGTGGAATATTTGGCCGCTCTAAGTGCCCTAGCAAATTAATCTATGAGTTTGGTGCTCATGCCCCCCCCAACCTCTTGGATATGTTAATAGCTATTTGGAATGAGAAAACAGAGAACTGAGAATTACACTAGGAAATGGAATGACCTTGCTGATGAAGAATAATCTCACATGCAGAAGATAAACTAGAAATTAGAGACCAAGTGAATACTTTAGGGTTTCTAGCTAAATCCCTAGCTACAAAATGTGAACCTGCAAATACTTCTTATGAGTGTATTGGATCATGAACACTAATTTATATGGTGAATTCCATTGACAAACATGGATGGTTTATCCTGAAGAGACTATGGCATATATCTCACTACTGAACCCTCACTAGCTGAAGTCATCTTCAACCCCAACTGTCGCAGCTTCATGCTGTGTTGCTGCTCAAAAGCTAAAAAATCAACAATAACAATAATAGTCCTCTCTTTAGTCCAATAACTCTATTAAATAGAGCCTCGCGCGCTTTTAGGGTTTGCATGCCACTTTTAGGTTTTATGTTTCACTTTTGCCGCTGCATGCAATTCTAATTTGATGTTGAATTTTAAGCCTGAAGAAACAAGTCTTCTTTTATCCGACCGATGAATTTAACACTGAATGAATGTCCTTATCTTCTCGAAGCACTAAATTCCCTCAATAAATACCCTCTTTATGCAGTGCCTGCTCGAACGTATGGGAATTAAGTAGGTTAGGGGGTGTTTCGGGTACTTAATTAGAGGGGGACATTACAATCCTCCCCGTTTGAATGTGTTTGTGCTTAAGAAACTACAAACTAGGATGTTGCAATACCTACCCTCCCTGCAATGTGGCATCCTCCATAGGTAATTCTTTCCATTTTATGAAATACTCTCGAATCACCTTATTTCAGTGGTTCCTTTATCACACCTGTAGGACTCTCTCTGGAATTAGTACCAACAACCCTTCATCATCTAAGGGAGGAAATTTGGTGGATGGAGAAATGTGTTGTCCTAATGTTTTCTTGAGATTGGACACATGAAACAAATTGTGAATCTTTCTCTCCTGCTGGCGTTCTAGTTCATTACCCACCTCTCCAACATTCTGAACTACCTTGTAAGGACCATAGAAGTGAGGGCTTAGTTTTTCCGCCCATTTTTTCATGAGGGAAGCTTGCTTGTATGGTTTTAGTAATAAATATACAAGATCTCCTATCTCAAAACTTCTACCAATATTGTGTATTTCTGCATATAGCTTCTTCTGATTATGTAATGCTTGCAAGTTCTCCCTTAGGACCTTAAGAATATCCTGACTGTTCTATACCCAAACTTTTGACTTGGTTTCTCTATTGTTTCCAAAAGCTAAGTCCGTGAAGTTCAGTGCCTCATAGCCATATTTTGTAATCTTACAGATCACATAAGGTTACCAATAATACATACCAAAACATTCATACATAACAAAGACAAGAGATAAGAACAAGTAGATGAATTAATAGATTATATTAACATGAATGGGTCCATACAATACGGAGAACTTAAACAAGTTCTCTTCTGGCTCAACAGCCTAATATATATGATTATAAAATAGTTACAAAATAACTACCTGTCCATTTGGTGAACCGACATGACCTTAGGTGGCCAACCTAATCTCTAGTTTAGTTAGCTGATTGACTAAGTTGGCTATAGTTCAAGTCGACATACCGACTTTCTCCTCCAACATCTCCCCCACAAACAAAATGTTTCTTCGTCCCGAAGAAACAGGGAGGTACAAAAATATTCCTGTCTGTCTTAGTAGTCATTATGATGTGCTTGGTCTTCATGGGATGTGAAGTTTGATGGTCGGTCTTTTCTGTACACAGACTTTGACAATTGCTGGAGCTGTCACTGCTAGGTGATGTTGAAAATCTATCCAACTTTGCAATATTTTCTGGATGTCGATAGTGAGTGTAGTTAGACTTGATAAGATCAACATCTTCTCTGAAATGGAGATTTCAGCTATTCTCTCCATGTCGAGACCCATAAACTTGTCCTTCTCCTATGCAGTCTTTATAAGTAGTTTCATCTATGGACAGATGATGTCAAATTTTTCCAAGTTGGGGATAGCTTGGTGCACCCACTGATGAGCTTCCCGCTCAATTTTCTGTAGTTTAGTTGTCTCCAGCACTATTTGATCCTCAATTGTGCTTCTAAGTGCTGTATCGGTGGTCTTCCTCTTCTCAAGCACTTGGATCTCCTGTCGAGTCTGCCTAGTTTGTTGATAGACTCGCCTGTAGTAAGCAGATCAGTCTCGTAGTATTTCTTTTGTGATAACAGACTCTTCCATGTGATCTTGTAACACTTTGTAGGCTTCAGAAAAGGCGGCGTGCTGCACCATCAGCAGTCAGACAGTTTCTTCTTTCTGATCCTCCTTAGCTATTAGTACTTGGTTATAACCTGAGAATCCATCTGTAAATGAGTAGCATTCATGTCCTGCAACCTCATTTAAGATTTCATCTGCATAAGGAGTTGGAAATGAGTCTGTGAGTGTCACTTTATTTAGTTCTCTGAAGTCGACACAAATTCTTAGTTTGGTCAGATCATGTTTCTTAGGTTGTACAACCATTGGACTTGCCCATTCTGATTGGTTAATAGGATAGATGATGCCTTCTACAATCATGTTATCAATTTCCTTTTTGACTATCTCTTTGTATTTGTGAGCTAGCTTATATGGCATTTTCTTCATAGGTCGAACATCAGATTTAGTGTCAATCCTCATTTCTCCCATTTCATGGACTAAGCCTTTGAGGTCTTTATAATCTCTAGCGAATACATCTTGTAACTCTTTTAATAAGTTCACTATCTCTGTGTTCTGCTCTTTACTCTAGTAGTCACCCATCTTTTCCATTTTTGGTCGGTCATCATTTGAGATGTCAAATTCTCTAGTTTTGACTTTAGCATCTAGCCATTATGGTGGTTTGGCTTCATCGATTGGTTGACTTCCTTTTTTAAACTCGGAGAATGTGGTAGGGAAGTCAACTACAGAAATTCGATCGGTCTCCCCCTTGTTAGTTGTTTCAACTTTGAATATTGTACTGTCGAGATGGTCTGATTTCCATCTAAAGCTTTTCCCTTCTGTATTTTCATTTTCTAACTGTAGTCTTGTCAACTGTGATATTGTCCCAATTTGTATATTGTTACAATTCCTTGTCTATCGGTTATCTTTTAAGGGTTTATTTTCTATTGGTTGTATAAATTCTTTAATCTGTTTTGTTGTTTTGACCAACTTTTCATTTTGTTTGGTAAAGTTGAAATCTTTAATGAAATTTTCTCTAAGTTCATGCCATAGGAAGGTTTCACCCCTAGCTTCTTCCATTTTATACCATTTGTTTGGTAATTCAGCGAGAGTTGATGGAAACAGATGTGGCTAGGTTCGTTCATCTTTGTATCGAAGTCTTCTCCATTCTTTTTCACATGTCTTAATATGATCTTCTGGATTATGTCCTTGAATGAATATAGGTATCTGAGCCTATTTGGTTAAATTATTTTTTCCAAACCTTTCTACAAAGTAAGTTGAAGCTATTGTCTAGGTCTGTAGTATTGTATGATGGGTATTCCACCATCTAGCAGCTTGTCCTGTAAAAGTTTCTACTAAACTCTGTAGTCGACCATGTTCACCAATATTTTTGGAACCTTGTTCTATGTGCATGACTCGTGATTCTTTTTCCTTATATCTTGGTACTTGTGTAGTATTTACATCGGTAGGTTTTAAAGTAAGGTATTCCCTAATTTTCTTCTCAAATATTTTTGGGACAATGGACACTATGAAGCACTATTGGGTGGGCTTTTTCTGTACTTTTTGGATAGTCCAACACCCTCTTGCTTGTGTTTCGTAGTTCTCGAATTCCCAATCATATAATTCTTCATCTAAATTATAACAGACTCAGTCTTAATTACCTATGTAGAGTTCACCATATGTGTTAGGTTCTGTGTAATCTTCATTATTCTATATTTGATAAAGTTGTCAGATATAAACTTCTTCATCGATAGGTTCTATCCATGGTTCTCCTTGGGATGGATGAATAGGTAAAATGACCTTTTGGCCATTTCCTTTTAATTTGATTTTCTCTTTGTCCAGGGATATCGATGCTTTCATCTTTCTACCCCAACACTACTACATTTCGATCCAAAATCAGACGAAAAAATCTGACGGCGCGTGGATTTCTCTTTTTAAACTTATCAAAAATCACAAAGATACATTTTTTTTTTGTAAATGTGGCCACAAGCGTCGGTTAAGTGACAGCTATTCTCATAACCATCGCTTAACCGACGGTTATTCTCATAATCGTCACTTAACCGATGGCGCGTTAGTCAGGAAGGAAGGTCATTCAAACAAACAAAGAAAAGCCAAAAGTCACAAAGGGCATGGAACCTGCAAGTGCCATACATGCCAAGGATTCACCTTTTAGCATAATACTGTGAGAAGGCTATCTGTTTGGCCTACCTAATGGAAACACAGATCACACAACTCAACTCACTGCAGAGCCAGGGGTCGTATAGATTGATAGATTTCCCCACACATATTGATATTGTATGCACAGTTTGCTCAAATTAACCACAATACTGGATTTCAAGCGAATTGCAATTTCCAGGATAGAATTTCTTACGCATACCTTTTCAAGTACATTGTCATAGGAGACACTGGTAGGCATCTTGATTTGTATACATTCATTCTATTCTATGTGTATCCATGGAAAATTGAATTTCACTTTCACTAGAATGAATGAAACTATAAATGTTTTGGTGTTTGGCAGGAGTGGGGAAGTCATGCCTATTGCTGCAATTCATAGACAAGAGGTTCCATTGAGTGCATGACTTGACAATCAGGGTGGAATTTGGGGCGCGCATGATCACCATTGGCAACAAGACCATTAAACTTCAGATTTGGGATATGGTAACACCCTATCAATTTCTCATTGGTTTCTTTTTACTTTTCATCTCGTGTATATGCTACCCCTCGTAGAATTCATCCTGAAATTGTAACTGGCACAGACCCATTTACACTCGCATAGGATATGTACTGAACCCATCTTGATATGTTGGCAATTTGTGTGAATTTGAGACATGCATCCTTGAGCTTCATAACCTTGATGTGCATATGAAATGAGCCCCTGGTTTAGATGGGTCTGTGTCAGTTACCATCCATTTTCTCACTGGCTTTTGTTTTTCTTCTTTTCATTTTGTATGTATGCGATCCTATGCAGAATTCAACTTAAAAATATAACTAGCAGAGCCTCATTTACACCCGGTATGATATGCGCCGAACCCATCTTGATATGTTGGTCATTTGTGTTAATTTGAGGCATGCATCCTCGAGAATCACAACCTGGAGGTGAATATGAAATGAGACCCTGGTTTAGAGGGGTCCAGGGCAGTTACTATCCATTTTCTCGTTGGTTTCTATTTTTTGGTCCTTTTCTTCCTTACATCTTGTATGTATGGGATCCCTACAGAATTCATCTTGAAATTGTAAATAGCAGTGTCTCATTAAAGCCCAGGGATGATATGCACCGAACCCATCTTGGTATTTTGGCAATTTGTGTTAATTTGAGATATGCATCCTCGAGTTTCACAACCTTGAGCTGCATTTGAAATGAGACCCTGTTTTAGATGGGTTCAGAGGCTGGGCCAGTTACCATCCATTTTCTAATTAGTTTCTTTTGTTTTTCCTTTTCTTCTTTTCATCTTGTATATATGGGATCCCATGCAGATTTCATCTTGAAATTGTAACAAGCAGAGGCCCATTTAAACTTGTCTATGGATATGCATTGAACCCATGTTGGTATGTTGGTCATTTGTTTGGTATTTTGGCAATTTGTGTTAATTTGAGATATCCATCCTCGAGTTTCACAACCTTGAGGTGCATATGAAATGAGACCCTATTTTAAATGTGTCCGGATCCTGGGCCAGTTACCATCCATTGTCTAATTAGTTTATGTTTTTGCCTTTTTCTTCCTTTCGTCATATATGCGATCTGAGGCAGAATTCATCTTGAAATTGTAAGGAGCACAGGCCCATTTAAACTTGTCTATGATATGCATTGGACCCATGTTGATATGTTGGCCATTTGTGTGAATTTGAGATATACATCCTTGAGGTTCACAATCTAGAGGTGACATATGAAATGAGACCCTGGAGTGTCCATATTCAATGCACCCAATTCACTCTCTAGATCCAATGCACTGTAATAAAGACACATGATGAGCTGACAGACCACCCCACCCTCACCGCCACTATAGAATGCATTATGCTTCTAAGTGTTGCAAATGTCTATGATATATCCCAACATTTCCAACTTTTTCCAAGGTTTTCAGGTTTATTTTTCTGAGTTTTTTTCCAAATTTTCCAGGTCCAAGCTTACGCTTTTTGACATTTTCCTGCATATTTCCAATTTTTTTTTTCGGGCCCTTGGTGATGTATTCCCGGAAACGATTTTTGCAACAAGGGCTTCAATCAGAGGATTTTCTAAATTTGCATTTGTTCCACCTTGGATTTCAATATTATTCTATATGGAAATCCATGAAGTAGATTCTCTAAAATCGTATGAGGTCATATGTTCTTTCCCATGTTTGAATCAATTCTTTGAGAGGGGAGGATGTCCGGATTTTTATTTTGAGTTTAGCCATGTTTCTCGTTTTACAAATGGGAATCATGTCTCGCACATAATATGTTAAGAAAAAATAGCCATTTTTAAAAGTTATCTCTCATAAGTGATGTAATCCCATATGAATCGATTGTGTTGCTCACTTTATCATTTTCTGAGTATTGTCCAGAAAATGTGTGTAGCTGCTTTTGTCATAGATTTTGTGTGGAATGAGTACTGTATTTCATGAATTGAATTCGTGGCCACAAGTGCAGTTTTGGAAAAGGTTGAGTGCACATCTGCTTAAAATGTTTGTTGTTCCATGCTACATTCTTTTTCGAATTTATATGCAATAGGAATTCAGTTTGTGGACATTGACAATCCTGAATCAAAAAATAAAATTAGCATCATTTTCAATTTTCAAGTTTGGAACTTGTGAACTTGAAAAAATTCACTGATTTATCTCTTCTGTAAATTATTTTCTAGTGTCAGCTCAAATAATAGAAAGAAGAAACTTATAATTTGGTTAGATCGTTTGCATTACAACCTACTTCCATGAGCATGGTTTAGCACATGGGGGATTTGACTTGACAAGTATATCTTTCCTGTTACTATAGGCAGGATAAGAGTCGTTTCGACTAATTACAAGATCATACTACAGAGGGGCAGCTGGAGCACTTTTGGTTTATGACATCACAAGGTATTTTATTTGTTTTTAAACTTCCATCATGTTCCAACTATTCCTTTTGGCAGCCTGTTATGAAAGACCAATTTCCGTCTTCCTCTGGTCATCTGTTTATATCATCCTTTTGTTTTTTCTATTAAATTAACCAAATTAGAAGATTAAAAATGCATTTCGTGGGATGTATGGAGGGTTGCCTATATAATAAACGATTCATGGGGTTGAGTTACAAGCTCTAATTGTTATGTTCATACAGAATATTTGCCTTCACACCACTTTTCTAATATTCCCCACTTTTGGAGGGGATTGTTTCATGAATAAAAACAGAAAAGAATCCCCAGATAATTCTGCTTGCTTATTATAGATCAGTCATTCATGGATAGATAATTACTTCCAGCTAGAAAAATATTGTTCTCAAGTAATTGAAATTTCTGTAGTAATTGCAATTTCAAATATTTTCTGTTTGAATTGCTTTGTTAAGCTTGCAATTATAGGGACAGAATGTAGGCTGCAGTTGCTCTGACAAATTTGGAATAATCACAACAAGTTCTGTTACTATTTGTTGAGATCATGGTCAAAATACATAGATTAAAGCTCTATACCAGCTAGATAGGCATGGAATATGTTGGTTGATCTCTTAGAATAACTTATTGGTAAGATTCATGTGGTAGATCACATGCCATAGAAAATGCAAATTTGACCTTAAATGATATTGGGGTGCAGATCAAGCTTAAAAATGAGAATATTGGGCATGGGTTTAAAATGTAAAAATCAAAATTTTGGATTGTTTCAAGGGCACATTCCTAGAAATTTTTTGGGGATGTTGTCTAGCACTTGGGATATGGGACACATCTTGAGATAGGCAGACCTAGGAACACATCCCTTAGCAACACAAATTTTTGTAAGTGCAATACCTGCATAAAGTTATATCCTAGGACATGGAGACTCGGGATTGCATCCCTTGGCAACATAACTTGTGATAAATGCTATACTTGTGTGAAGTTTTTCTACCACTTTGTTGACATTCTTTGGAGGTATATGGTGTGTGTCACTACTTTAGTAGAAGAGTTATTGGGTGGTTGGATCTATCAAGCATGTAGCTATGGTATTGCTCGTACCAATGCCTTTTCAAGTTTAGCTTTAAATTTTGGGGCCATTTGAAAAGTTGTTTGAGTGAGGAGGTAATGGGAAACAACTCCGTTTCCTATTGGATGCGAGAGAAGAGATTGCCCACAAATTTTATCCAAAAAATTCAATCACTCTCTTTCATCTCCATTTTGATTGACAATATATGAAACAAGTTGATACACAAATGCACTGTTTGAGCACTTGTTTGGCTAAGATGAAAGCACCACTTCATAAGATCTTTGCAATACTTGAAAGGTAAAAATGGTTGGTAAAGATTCCTTTAAACTGGTCTCACCCTTGTATAGTGTGTATACTACTATTTACGAGGGTGGTTGTAATACTTACAACCATGTGAATGCTCAATAATCAATCTGTAATCCTGTAATCATGATTGTTTGAGCACCTGTTTGGGGGTTTGGGTTTCGAAGTATGCTTCTAAACTTAAGAGCCATGTGTCTAATTCATTGGCTTTGATGGTGTTGTCAAAATGTGGGATGTTAATCTTGGTGTCCATCTTGAAATCAGGTTGGGTGCTAGGCACTGCTATATGCATGAATTCATATTGCATGAGGTTCTGAAACATCATCAATATCATCATGTTATTGGTTCACGTTTTTTGAAAATCTTAGTTCTATTGATATTTTGTCTGTAATTTCTTTGGTCATGATTTAGACCATGCTAGTCTTTGCATGCTAGTGTATATCTACAATGTGTTCAGGTGAATATTGTGGGTCTTGTTTATAGGCTAATGCGACTAGATTTTTTTAATACAAAAAGTTGAAATGACTCGAAGGGAGATTGGAAGAGTCAAGATGTGTCTTTTGCATAGCTATTCCATATTTACCAAGGTTGCTCTGTAAATGATGTCTAAACTAAAACAATATTTTAGAACACTTGACAAAAATCACCTAAATGACTATGAAATCGGTTTTTTGGCAGTAGAAGCTCAATCATATTATAAAGGTCCTAATGGCCTTCATACAAAGAGAGGAATAAAATGGGAATATTACGATTACGTAAAATACTAAGCATTAAAGTTCACAAAAGTTTTTAGAACTCATGTTACCCATTTGAGGAATTTTCTCAGTGTGCTAAAATCCCTCTGATTGGTATTGTATGCAAGTCTAATGTTGGGATTCTATGCTCAATGTTTGATGGGGCTTAGTGTTGTTTTTTGGATTGCTGAAAGGCTAGGGGAACTGTATGTTATTGATTGTTTATATGGGTTATTGTGAATATGTTAACATTGAGGGAAAAATGCAACAGGGAAATGACACTAAAAATATCAACAGTAGCATAATGAATGTGGATGGTTCAATGGTGGGGGTAGTATTGTTGAGTGGGTGAAAGGTAGCAACCTTGACTGTGTGGAGGGGTTGCATGGTCAACCGCATAGTTATGATGGCCATTTGAGCAACATAGAGGTTTGGGAAGGGCTACAAAAAATATAAGAGATGTTTAGTTGGTTAGGAACTTAGGATAGCTAGCATTGGCTATAAAAGACATGGCAAAGAATAGATGTTGTCACTGCTTCACATGTGAGGGAAGAATTTGTCTGAAGGTGCAAGCAAATCAGGAAAAAAAACCTGACAATCAAATGGCTGTATAATGGAGAAACTGGGGATGTCATCTGTATAATGGCCTGGGCTAAGGACCAGGCTGGACCATCCCTATTGAAGCTCTCCTAGCATCCAAGTTAAATGGATCCCTATTGGAAGAGAGACACTAATTTATGTGCTTCTGTATGCTTTCAAATAGAAAACATGTGGCAAAAAAATGGAATATTTGCAAGATAGAAATCTTCCTATTCTCCCCAAGCTATTCTCATGCCAACATCTAATTCACAAACTATTTTTGACCATTCCAGTCAGTTTAGCTACTTAGTAGTGGGATCCTCATGTTTGCAGGGTTCTATTGGCACCGAGATCCCTGGGATGACAAAATGTGAAAGTTCTCTAACACTATTGATATTGATGTTGATATGCCTGAAATTCTGTAACACTGTCAGAGTTGATAATTATGTTGATATTCATGAAGCTTCTTTGTCAGGTACAGAAGCAAATGATAGTGCAATGCAATAGTAACTTGGCATTCCTTGTAATTTCCTTTTAAAATTTCAACAGTCTCTTTTCCTTTATAAATGAGTTTCCCTATGTTCCTCGTCTTATCCTAAACTAGCAAGTTAACTCACCAAATCCTTTATTTTCCTACTCCACTCCAGCTCAAGCTGCTCCTTCTTAGAGTTACCCTTTTCCATCAATGCCTCTATAGTTCTTATTCTACCATACTCTGCTCTTGAATCTATATCATCCCATCACACATTTCATGATTCTGGGTCTCTATCGCCCTCCATATTTAAATGAGATGACAAATAGTTCTATCTAAAAATAGATCAAGCCCAAAAATTATTGCTGAAACCTGGCCCAACTATGGCTTCCATCCACAAATGCCTTCAAAAGCTGAGTTTTAGAGCAATTTTCAAAATTTCTCTTTTCCTTAGCTATCTATCTTTTTTTTAACAAGCAACATCTCATCCCACTTGAAGCTCTTTTCCTTAGCTATCTATCTATTTTCACCGCTTCCAAGAACACATCCAAACTTGAAAGATCTTACTTCCCAGAATTGATTTAGGGTAATTTTATGACTGTTTACTGCTGGTTCCATCCACAAATGGCTTCAAAAGCTGAGTTTTAGAGCAATTTTCAACCTAGTATTGATTCTCAGCCAAGAAAATTAACCTAGGTTGCCTCTTTTGTGCCCAGGTCACCCCAAGGATTTCATGGAATATCTAGGTGGAAATCCTTTGCAAAACAAGGGGATAACAGAGAGCATTGTTGTGGATTGATTAGGAAAACCTTAGCAGAGCAAAATTTCTCTTTTCCTTAGCTGTCTATCTTTTTTTTAACAAGCAACATCTCATCCCACTTGAAGCTCTTATGTAAGAGTAGATTGTTGGTACCTTGCCAGCCCAATTAGCCGGTCAGTTTCATGGATCTTGTTCAGACGATCAGTTTTAGTGAGGGAGGCTGCAGATGCAGGAGGTGCACAAGAAGATATCTTTGGTTTAGGGACCCGATGATCTCATTAGAGGAAATTTCAACTCAAAATGGGCCTTTTAACTTTTATTCAAATTCCATGTCATCATCTGTTAGCCAATTAAATTGATTTAAATTTGAAATACCGTATAGGTCTTAAACACTTTTTTAATATAAATTTGGGGATAGGTATCATAAAAAAACTACTTTTTTTGTTTGTATTTTTGACATATCTCCCCGTGTTTTTACTCAAATTTTGATTGGGAGAGCTTGTTGGATGCAGAATTAAATTTCAAATCCAACGAGTACCCACTCGACATACTTTTGACAGACCCCCTACCCCAAAAACAAGAAATACCTGAACAAATGGAATGATGATGTCATCATTCCATTTTTCAGGTATTTCTTGTTTTTGGGGTAGGGGGGTCCGTCAAAAGTATGCCGAGTGGGTACTCGTTGGATGTGGAATTTAATTTTGCATCCAATAAGCTCTCCCAATCAAAATTTGAGTAAAAACACGGGGAGATATGTCAAAAATACAAACAAAAAAGTAGTTTTTTTCTTTTCTTCCTCCAAAATTAATAAAGATTATTTTATTATTTTAACTATTATTTTATTAATTCATTTTAGGAGGCCCATTTTGAGTTGAAATTTCCTCTAATGCAAGTGCAGGTTTTGGATGTAACAAATTGGTGGTGTTCCCGAGGATGAAGTCTAGTTCTAGTGCTTTATGCTACAACAACTTGATGAGACATGTTTGTCCTGAAGACCATTCATCTGATCTGGTGATTCCACCGAGGAAAAAAGTCTCGTTTCTTTCAGTTGAGGAACAAAGTCCTGTTTTTTTAGTTGAAATGTCCTGCTGCTTGGAGGTGATAACCACTAGTACTGTTGAAGGCAGCTTGAAAATCTCAGCTGGTGACTCCATTGCTGAAAGCTTGAGACAATGTGTCCATTTATGACACTGAATCATGCATATTAATAGAAAGGAATATACACATGAAAGGGGAGGAGATATTGGACTTTGACTTATCACATAGTGATAAAGTCCTAGGATTTGGATGACTTCATCCTTTCTCACACTTCAAAGAAGCTTGTCCTGATCTATTGGGATGGGGATCCCATTTATGACACTGAAGGTGATGGATTGGAAGTAGAGCTAGGGAACACTGCAGTGGTTGGTATTGATAGCTATCTTGTGACTGTGGGGGATTAAAATTTAAGATCATGTTTGCTTCAGCCATTTGCCTTGTTGTATTAACATGCGATAATCTAATACTCAAGAACAGAGCCACCATCTGCAGCATTGGGGCTTCTTGCAGGGGTTGATCCAATAAGCTTGAATTCTACTTGAGTATAAATATTATAATCCTCTTCTAACAGCTTATATCTAGTTAACCGGTCACTATATTATTAACTTGTCACTTGGATGATTAGCTAAGCCCTGTGGTGATTTTATTAGTATTAAACAATATCATCATTGTTGTTCTTATGCAACATATCAATATATTTATGTCCAATATAACTTCATTTAAGGATTTTTTGTTTGTGTATTGTAGTTATTCGATGACTCAATTCAACATCATATTCATCGCTTGTGTGAAGCATGATCCTCGCACAAAAGTCAACCACACTTTCATTTATAAATAGAACCCTCTTCAAGATTTGGTTCTCTGCCCAAAACTAATTGTGACTTGAAGCACTAAATAACTCAAAACTATATGCAACTAGGAAACTAGAGGTTAAGGCTGCAAATGCTTGATTGAACACAATGAGTGAACTCTTGTAATCTGGCATTTGTAGTAATAGACTTTATAAGGTACTGTCTCAGCTTAGCACCGTGGGTTATTTCATACCCTTCCAATGCTAACCGATTCAAAGTCTATCAAGATAATAGATGCTTCTTCATTCCTAAGAATATCATTAATATCATACCTTGATGCAATGCAGAAAGCATACTGCTAAGTTCTGCAGCCATGGAAAAAGTACAGAGTCCATGACTGTCACAAAAATTTATGTTTTAAACATTCTCATTATGGACACATCTTTAATATTATGTTCCATATAGAACTGAAATAGTGCATACCAATTCAACATTTGTATCTTTAATGTCCGATATATCGTATCTAATATGAAAACAAATCGATGGTGTTTCATTGACTTTCTAGGTAGATATGAATTGTCAATGTAGGCACCTCATTGTGCTTGCCTTATTTTTGGAGAAATGACATAAACACCTCATAAAGTCAAGGTGATACATGCTAGATGATTAATTTCATTTGCTTCTTCATGGCTTCATTGCAAGTTCAATGATGAAAATCACTGGAGGTATTAAGCTTGAGGAAGAACTGACAGATAAGAAGCCAGCAAATCTATGGAGATCAATATTATCTCGCCTTGACATTCTTCTAGAAAAATTTATGATTCATGGTCATATGCCCTATCAATTCTCTTGACCCAATTCAGTAGTCTGAGTAGGCTGTATCTTGCAGAATAATTTTGGCAACATGAGAAGCCCATTGTATAACATTTAGCAGAGTTTCCTTTACATCTTAGATTCATTATAATTTGTGACATATGCCACTGTTTCATCACAGTTTAATCCACAATGGGGACCTTATCCACCAATCCTTACAAAACCTTATACACTTGAGCCATTTCTAAGAGCCATTTCTAAGCTCCCTTCTCACGGTATTGTTGAAAAAAATCTTCCTATTTCTTCCGTTCAAACCCTCATATTAGTCAAATACTCCTTTTCCTGCTACACTCTTTTCCATTATGCAACATGCATAGGTTATGCTAGATGACATTACATTCATGGCTCTTTTATCTGCGTGCAGCCATGCAGGCTTGGTGGGTTAAGGATGGCAATACTTTGATTGTATGAGACGGGATTATCACATCACTCCCAGCATGGAGCACTATACATGCATGGTTGATCATCTCAGACATGCAGGCCATCTGGATGAGGCTTGGAACTTTATAAAAAATATGCCATTAGATCCTAATGCTATTATCTGGCGAGCACTACTTCGTGCTTGTAAAAATCATCACAATATAGAGTTAGGTTTGCAAGTAGCTGAATGGCTTGTGGAGTTAGAGCCTACATATGCTGGAAATTATGTGCTGTTGTTGAACATATATGCTTGCCAGCACACCCATCTGAATCACCAAGAACTTTCGTGTGTGTGGTGATTTCCATAAGGCCACCAAGTTCATCTCAAAGGTTGTTGGGAGAGAAATAATTGTTAGGGATTCCAATCGTTTCCATCATTTCTTGGATGGACAATGTTCTTGTGGGGATTATTGGTGAAGCTAATGGTTGAAAATTACTAGCATGAGCTGATAAGGAAACTGCATTGTACATTTTTGAATTGGCCTTCTGACATGATCGAATACTAGGTACTCATTGATTTCTGGGAAGTTTACTAGTTAGCAACCAACACAGGATGAACTGATGGTATCAGACTTCATTTGGCCCTTACAAGCTGTGATGTGTGCTTAGACCAAGAAAATCAGTGCATATATTAGCTAGATCATGGGATAGAATTTTCTTTTCTAGTATCAAACATACATTAGAACTGTGATTAGTTACGAATATAGTGCATTAGATTCTAGAAAGACGATGACTTTGATCTGAATCTACGAGACATAGTACGATCAGAGTAAATATTTAATGCTATTTGTGGAAATTGATTCTTGTCTAGAGCAGGTTTGAAGCAACCAATGCTCGTTTTCATAATAATCCAGGCTTCAATAATACAATGCAATGGGAGGATTCTTAGTCCAACTTGAAAAGTATGTCATGTTGCAAATACATGAATAGTCTTACAAGCTGATATATCTCTTTCGGCTTGTTACATATACATGGGATTTATTGACAAGTGAATCCATTTGGCCATCTCAATGTAAAATGGCTCAACATATACAGGTACATGATTTCATCCCTTCAAACCTAATCCTGAAATATTCAGGATCAAATTTTTATTTTACATTCTATAAAGAAGCAAATATAACACATACTGTTAACATCTCCTGTTTCAGAATAAATTTCTAACTAACAGAGGGATTGATATATGCACATTTAAAGGAGTTCCCTAGTCAAAACTTCTCTAGCATAGAACTAAGTTACTTTGTCTTATCATACAACATCAATGTCTATATGCGCATGAGTAATTTGATGTTACATATGGATATAAAATTATAAATTGATTATTATCTGAACTGAGTTTGAAGCAAATCAAATTTGTCTGATGTAATTATCAAACCAGATTTTAATGACAGACTACTTTGAAAGGATACACTGTGCAATGTGAACAGTACATGTAATAGAATCTAAATCAACTGTTTTACGGGCCTAGATATTTTGTGGAACACAGACTACAATTCATTCAAACACACCAGATTTAAGGGGCGTTTGGCACTAGCTTGAGCCACTTTGTTCAGGAAGTTAAAGTTAAGATAAATTACTTTACAATTTTGTTTCCGTTACCATAGAAAACTCTATACTCAGTACTGTTCAGTATGATAAATTGAAGTTATTTTCTGAAACTTACTGAAGTTACCTAATGGGGTACTTTAAGAAAACATGTAGCAGATGTTGAAACTGAAAATACATTTCTTAAAGAACTTGGGATATTGACATACAATGAAAATTTAAAGAAAATTTAGCCAATGGGAAAAATGCTTAATGAAAAGCTTAAATTGGAAATTTTTATTATTCAAGGTTTATATCTTTCCTTAATTGGCCAACTCAAAATAAAAACATAATGTTGTAACCTGCTTTGACTTGTCATAACCTGCTTGAAGCAGCAAATTTAGTGAAAACAGTGCATCATCTTCACATTCTTTTCCATCAAGAACAAAAAGCACATCTTTTCGCAGTGCCCGACATGCATGCTCAAAAGGGATGTCAATATTTTCAGCAAAATGCTTGATTACCCATCCTTCAATACACAAAAAACTAACTGCTCACAAAGTGTGAGTAATGAAGTATATTTAGATGTCTTCTCTATCCAAAATGTGTCCTCTCTTGAAACTAGGATCTTTCTCAGAGACTTTCCACAGACCTACCTGGAGCAATGATAAAATTAAAGACAGCCATGCACTATGCCTTAATAATAACCAACCCCTTTCCTTCACACTATTCTCTTTGTATAATGTTTGAAGCTGAGAGAGTATATCTAGAATGATATTTTCCAGCTGTGATAGCTCCCCTATATAGCCAAAATGAACATTATGGCGCATAATTCTGCTAAAACTTATGAAGTATTCAATTTCAAGCAACTTGTCTCTGCCCAATTCAGGACTCCATGGCAAAGCACCAGCTTCCTTAACATCAATATATGATAGAGTGATCCATCCAAGTACAAAACAATATCTTTCAAGTATAAGCTCATGCACTTGGGAAGCTTCCCTATTCTACCACACTTCCAAAATGTGACAAACAACAGAATAGAGATCATACCAATTTAAACCCAGATCTTGAATAACTTTGTGTTCTACAATACCCTAGTTATGAACCCCACTAATATTTTCCCCAAGGTTTAAATTTTTCCAAAAGAATTATTGTCCTTGGCCATTCTGAACCATTGCTCCTGTCAGTGTAAGAAGTACTAGCGTTATTGTAAAAAATTCCCATAACAGGCCCAGGTGCTGTTTGCACATATTGACAGGAAACATTTGTAAAATTAACAAAGGTTGTAGGAACATTTATGATAATAGTTAATATTAAGTTTGCAGTAGACATTATAGAACCCCAATGCCACATTTAAAACTTTAGTTATTAGGACAGTGTCATTGCCAGACTTTCTAGTCTTTTTTAAAATGACAGTTAGTACATTGTGGACTTAACTGTTTTCTATTTGGGATTTTAACCAAATTTGGGTGAGGCACTAGACATGATGATGTTTCATGCGAAGTCTCGACTATAGTGTGAAGAGAAATTCCAAATACACTGGATTTACAACTAACGATACAAGTACAACACAAACAAGGTTAAATTTACAAAGCAACTTATGCAGAGCCAAAAGAGGAGTATCGGTGACAAAATACAAGGATGCCAGCGACTGAAATGAAAAAATGGATTTACAAGGAAACTGATACAGTTCAACACATGATTTCTTCCATTTTGCTGTCAGTGTTCTTCAGTTGCCATATTCCTTGGGGTAGAGCCAGATCTTGCAATTGATGAGCTAATGTTGTCTCCACTAAAGGTAAATAAGATAAGATAGTTCAACCCTAGATAGGTCAAATGAATGCGAGTGCAACTCCTATAAGAGCATATCTAACGTGTAAGGTCAAATATGAACAAATTCAGTCCACTCATGGATATGGTGCTTGACATTCAGTCAAATCCTATTGAATTTCCCTGTGCAAACAACAAGGGTTATTGAAGTCTCAGACTTGAAATTTGTTTCTTATCAATAAATATTTTTGATTTAGATTAGTTGATACACTTTCATAAATCCTTTATTGTGGCTTCCATGTTTAAGCTTCACACTTCTGGTCTGTTTCTTTTGTTACTTTGGTTTTACATCTAAAATTGTCCATGCCTTATCCTTTTGATCCCACTGCAGTTATGCCCACTGGAATCATTTAATTATTAGACTTGGGCAAGCCTCACTATGATTGTTATTGGCATGATGCTATATGTTCATTTTGCTTACAGTATACTTGTCTCTTTGATGTAATTTCAACACCGAAAACTTTGTATATTCAGTGTTTTTCACCTTCATTAGTAGTTTCATATCTAGTATCATCCTGGGACAATCTATTTCATCTGCTATCAAATTTATTCATATGCATTGTATTGAAATCTCAGCTACCACCTGCAACAAACAATTCTTCTAGATATCATATTTAGTTGGATGTTCACCAATGAGAAATAAATTTGTAATCCTCACTTATTTAATGATATCAATCATACCTTATTGCATGGGATAATGGAGCATCAAATCACCCCATTTTCTAGCTTCTTTTTCCCCAAATCCAACCAAAATCCAGCCTGGAAATTGAAATTTCAGCAAATCTGCAATTTCAACAATTGTAAATTGTTTTATGGACTAAATGCTATGCTCTAAAACTGTCTAGATGGTCGAGCAAACGAGGATGTTGGAGGTTGATTGGATGAGCGTATTAGATCAATGGGCACATATATCTGCTCGAATGATCTGGTGTTGAGCATCCTTTATACCTCCATTACCAAATCCTTCCAATTTAGTAAATTTACAAAAGAAATAGAACTACATACACTCTAATAGAGATAGCAATTAACAAAGTTTGGAAAGGGCCAGTGAGCAGGTGCAAGGTACTAAAAGGAAAAATTAGAGACAGTAACAAAAAAAAGGACTCGACAATCCATAAACTATATATTACCTTTCATCATAAAAAAAACTTGCAAATATTGCAGAAATACTGTGTTATAGAAAATCCTTTGTAGGAAGGAGTTACACAATTTGATGCAACAGGCTGGATCTACAAGAATTTCATGCACATCATATCTCTTGTTGCTTTCCTGCAATTAATGAAATATTAGAAACTAGGATGAAAAGGAAAGCAATAATCATCAAAGTTTCAATACAAACTAGAACATCTTAATGCTATAGGGAGAATAACGAACCTGTTCATTGAGTGGTAACTGACTTTATCATGGCAGAATCTACATGTGAAAAGTTGGTTACAACAAGCAGCTTTCAATTTACAGTTCCTCTTGTAATGCTCACATCCAAATATTTTATGATCCAATTTGCAGGTTTAAAAAATAAAAAAACTTCACTACCGTCGCTTTACCGACGATTCTCCATGTCACTTAACCGACGCTTAATATTTATCTCCATCGCTTAACCGATGGTTCTCTATGTCACTTAACCGACGCTTGATATTTATCTCCATCGCTTAACTGACGGTTCTCCATGTCGCTTAACCGACACTTAATCTTTATCTCCGTCGCTTCACCGACGGTTCTCCATGTCGCTTAACCGACGCTTAATCTTTATCTCCGTCGCTTCATCGACGGTTCTCCATGTCGTTTAACCGATGCTTTACATTTAACTGACGGTAAACTGAGGTTTCGCTTAACCAACGGATTAGAAATATGTCGGATAACCGACGAAAATCCACCGACGCTTAAAAAAAATCATAGTGTCATACATGAGATAGGGAAGTGTCGAAAATCCGACAATACGGCCGTCGGATTTTTAGTCAAAATGTAGTAGTGCAAGTTCGACCGACTAACACTGGGAAGGAACTAGATCCTTCCTTAGGTTCAATGATTTCGAAGTCGACTTTGGTTGAGATTCCTTTTATAGTTGTATCAACATTTTTCTAGACTCCAATAGGTTCAATTAGGCCCTGGTCGGCTAATTTTAGGTATATACCTGACTCATATAGTCGACGTCTTCCCATTTGTTCCCAAGTGTCACAAGTCATGATGTTTACTTGTGATCCAAAGTCGAGCACTACTTGTCGGACATGGTATCCTTCAATTTCCAGGTCAACAAGTGGGTCGGCATTACTTTTATCTTTTTGATTTAAACTATAGATATTCTTTGTTTGTTTTTCGATGTTGTTGTGTTTTATTTCATATAGCAAGTCAATGAACTGAGATACTGCGTTATCTTTTTGTACGAGATGTATTAATTCTTTTATTGTGTTATGTCGATTGTCATTAGCCTCTTCCTGTCGTGCAAATTCTTTGAATACATTTGTTGCCTCTTAATATGTTTGTTTTTCTTTAAGTGGATCATGTAGACATTTTTCTCTTTTATTTTGTTGATTTTTGGGTTATCACTTCCTGTTTTTGTCCCTTTTCGGGTTACGATATGGAAATTCTTTTTGTTTATTACATCATTTTTTTGCACACATGACAAGACATTAACATTTTTCTTTTTATTTATTTTATCCAGCATGTTAGGGAAATCCTCTAGTGAGTGATCCCCTACTCCATAATGAGTACAAAATTTGAGGTCAGTTCTATCCTTGTATGGACAGTCTGCATAACGATGTCCCTCCTTATAACATGTAAAGCATTAGATGGGTCGACATGGTCGGTTGTCTTGATTTCCAGAGAATTGACCTTGACCTCCGTAGCCTCCATGTCGATTGTCATATCGACGCTCGTATCTTTGAACTTCATATCTCTGATTGTTCTGATCATTTGGTAAGTTGTTTTTCTCATTATTTTGTTCAACTGCAGTGGTCTAGTAGACTGCGTGATAATTCTATCAGTTCTTCAGGTTCAGATGGCAGTTGGATGTGTTATGATTTTTAGTTTTGCAGATTGCACACCAAGATGCCTTGCCGTTCTTCATGTTGAACGGGAAATCTTTTGTCGATTGGTCCCCATGCTCTTGGCAGATGTCACAAAAACATTTCATCTGCATGAATAGAACATCTTGTCAGCTAATTTCCTATCGACAGTTGTCTTTTGAATGTCTGGCTGTCGAGCACTTTGTGCATGAGATATCCTGACTTTTGAGGTTTAATTCTTTTAATGAATTTTGCATGATCTCAATCTGTTCTTCTAGTTTGTGATCAGTGGAGTATGCAGGTATGTCTTAATCCATTTCCACTTGGAGAGATTTTGTAAGTGCATCTTCGTAAGACTTGAATGTCTCTAGACATATGTGTCAATGAATTTTCTGAGATAAAACTGCAAGAAACCATTGGATTATTAATTGTTCATCTATAACATAGTCAAGTTTTCTAAGAAGGTATTTCCATCGCTTATCATAATCGTAGACAATTTCTCCTGGCTTCTGTGATGTTTTTAATTTCTTTGCTGCTAGATGTTTTGCATCTGGAGTTTTGAAAAATGATAGAAATTGCACTTTGATCTCGGCTTTGTTTGCTCAAGGTTATTTTTTATAAAAGGTCATATACCAAGTTAATGCCCTTTTCCTCAAGGCACCGACGATCTGTGCCATCTTCTTGTCTTTGTCCGTAACTTGGTTAGCCTCCCAAGTCGACTCATAAACAAACCAGTGTCATATGGGGTCCTTATCCCCCTCATATAGAGGAATGTGTGCTAACCCGTGACCCATATCGAAATCATTGTCACTGATTTCAGGAGGTGGCGATGGTGGAGGTGGGGGTGGAGGTGGGGGTGGTGGGGTTATTTGCTTATTCCTCTCTATAGAACTATCGTTGATGGAACATTCATCTCTATCGATGCTTTTTGTTGTTTTGTCTTCGACCAACAGTCAGTTGATTTTGACTTCTTCTATCGATGTCCAACTACAGTTACTTGTCTACAATTCTGAATGTTCTATGTCCTCCAAAGCTATATTTGGCAGGGGGGTGCTCCTTCATGTGTCGGTAAAAGTAAGTGGATAATTCAGTTGGAGGGTACCGCTTGAAAGGTAAGGGCCAATTTCCTTCTTCTGGTCGATGGATAATGAGGTGTCTTCCAGTGTATGTCTCATCGTCTAGTCGACTCCATATACCAAAGTCACCAGCTCCTAGTCGGAGGTCCTCTTCGACAATAGTTTGTATCCGGGTATGTGGATTCAATGGAGACAGAGTTGTTCCTTCTTAGGGAGCTTCTAATTGGAGAGCTTCTGGTTGCTCTATCCACAATTCTTCTTTCATAGGTGATGCCTCTTCTTCCACACCTTCTTCTTGTCGGTCGTGACTTGAATCTGGCGGATTTATTTCCTTGGTGGTCGCCCTAGTACTCATTCCTCTGTGCAGCGCTAAGGTTCTTTCTCTTGTTTCTTCCCTCCTTTGTTGTCTCTCTTCCCTCTCTATTTTCTGAATGTCTGACATACCTTTATATGATACTATCTTCTTGATTTCCCTTTTGGTTGACTTCTCACTACTGGTGATTGGTATATGCTTTTAGTCAACTAGAATACACTCCACTTTATCTTGTCATATGACCAGCTACCCCCCCATAGCCTACCCGACGCTTTAGAAATCTTGGATAGTTCGGTCTATTTGCTTAGGAAGTATTCCCACTCCCTTTTTGCAATGAATTTTTCCCACCTCTTTTGCTTTTCTTCCCAGTTAGGGTTTAATGGTGGTCCGTGAAGTGATGGACGAGGTTCGACAATATGACCCACTCCCTTCTTGATCAGGAACTTAAAGAGCAAGTTCGGTAAGGAACACATAAATTGCTTGGTGAGGTATGTGTAAAATTTCTCCTTGACAGTTTCCACCGAAGTTCTATCTTCTACTGCTTGCCCCTTGCAGAAGTCGTCGGTGATTTTTTCGACAAGTTTGTTCTTCCCCCTCGGATCAGTTTTTCTAGCAACTGTTGATCTTTAGTCTCTTCTGAATTTTTCATCTAGGAGTTTCTTCAAAAGTTGGGGCATTGATTCTAGAAACTTCTCATGTGGCTCTATAAAGAATCTCGCTTTTTCTTGTGAAGTCGTTAATATATTTCTTTGTTCGTAATTCTCCAAATAATTTTGCAATTTTACGTTCCCACCAGTCCTTAATCTCCTGTTCTAATATCATCTATTTGCATACATCTTAGACATGTAGGTCTCGGCAACGGAACCAATGTTGTAATCTCACAGATCACATAAGGTTACCAATAATACATACCAAAACATTCATAATAACAGAGACAAGAGATAAGAACAAGTAGATGAATTAACAGATTATATTAACATGAATGGGTCCATAAAATACAGAGAACTGAACCAAGTTCTCTTCTGGTCAACAGTCTAATATATATGATTACAAAACAATTACAAAATAACTACCTGTCGGTTCGGTGAAGCGACACGACCTTAGGTGGCCGACCTAATCTCTAGTTTAGTCGACCGACCGACTTAGTCAGCTGATCGACTAAGTCGGCTGTCGTTCAAGTCGACATACCGACTTGCTTCTCCAAAATCATACAATGGTTTAAAAGGTGTCATAGGGATAGAAATATGGTAGGTAGTATTGTAGCATTACTCCCCCAAATGTAGCCATTTAATACATGTCCTATGTCGGCCTACTACATAATTGCACAAATACCCTTCAACCCACTTGTTGACACTCTTCGTCTTTCGGTCACTTTGCGGATGATAACTTGTACTTGTAGCAATTTTTGTCCTTACCAACTTGAATAGATTATGCCAGAAAGAACTAGTGAATTTAATGCCTTGATCACTGAAAAATGATTTTGGTTAGCCTATGTAGTATGAAAACCTCTCTAAAAAATAACTTGGTTACCTATGCTACTGAATAATTAGAAGAGATAGAAAAGAAGTGAAAAAATTTGGTCAACCGATCTACCACTACCTACAACTAATGTCGTCCCTATACCTTGGGTAGCCATGTAATGAAGTCCATTGAGATGCTTTCCCACTTCTTCTCTAGTATAGGTAATGGCTGAAGCAACCTTACCGAACGAGTGTGCTCAATCTTGTTCTGTTGGAAGATGTTGCATTCTCGAACGTGCTGCATTACTTCCCCTTTGAGTCCTTTCCATGAGAACCTCAGATATTCTTGTAGGTCTTCAAGAAACCATGATTCCCTGATAATGGCGAGTCATGTGATTCCTGTATGATATTCCTTTTTAAATATGATTATGGGGTGAGGTATATGCTACCCTTGTAATAGAGGATGTCATCAATGATTTTGTACCTATCATCTTGGATCAGTCCACTGAATAACTCACAAGAGAATTTGATTTTGGAGTACTCTACTAAGAGAAGAGACCTCCAATCTATGGATGTACTCATGAGGTATAATAAATTTGGGCATCTAGATAAGGCATAGACTACTACATGATTCTTACCCTTCACATATTGTATCTCAAAATCATAAGCCTACACCTTGCTGACCTATTTATGTTGGAACTCATTCAACTCCTTCTGCTCTAAGAATTAATTGAGGCTATTATGATATGTCTTGATTTTTAATTTTCTTCCCACCAAGTACTTCCTGAATTTAGTGAGGGCATGTAAGATGGCTAACATCTCTTCATCATATATGGAGTAGTGGGGATAGTAGTGTTTTAGTTTCTGGTTTAGTAAATGCAATCGGGTGATGGTTGTGCATCAGTACTGCCCCTAGACCTTCTCCTAAGGAATCACATTCCACTATGAATGGTTGTGACAAATATTGTAGGGACAAAACTAGGCAAGAACTCATGATGGTTTTCATTTCCTCAAAGGTTTGTTGTGCCAATTTTGTCCATGTGAATGCCCCATTCTTTGTGACTTCGGTCAATGGTGCAGAAAATTGAGAGAATCCCTTTACATACCTCTTGTACTATGTACAAAGGCCTAAGAATCTCTTCAGTTCAGTAACTATCTTCGTCATTGGTCAATCCTGGATGGCTCTAATATTCTCCATATGAACATGTACCCCTTATGCATTGATTATGTGTCCTAAATACAACAGCTCTTCCATGTCGAATTCACACTTAGACATATCCACATAAATCGAGTGCTCTTCTTAAATTCTCAATACCTCATCCAAGTGTTTCAAATGTTCATCCCAAGTTTTGTTGTAGATTAAAATATCATCAAAGAATACTAGCAAATACTTTTGCAATTGAGCCCTGAATGTGTGGTGCATGTAATACTAGCAGATGGCCGAACCATTGGCGAGTCCAAAACCATGACTAAGAACTCATAGTGACCATAGTGGAAACAAAAAGCTATTTTGGAAATGTATTTATCCCTTACTTAGATATAATGGTACCTTGAATGAAGATCAATCTTTGAAATGTTTTTACCACCTCATAGCTCGTCCACTAGTTCATCAATATTGGGGATGGATACCTATTTTTGATGGTCTTATTGATGAGTTCTCTATATTCAATGCACATCCATAATGTTCCTCCCTTATTTTTAACTCAGACCACTGATGATGCAAAGGGACTAGAAATCGACTGAATATATCCTAGTTCTAGTAATTCCTTGATCGTCTTATCGATCTCAGCCTTGTTTCTTTTGAGATTTCTGTATGGAGTGGTGATGACTTCTTGTGTCCCCTCCTCCATATCAATGATATGCTAAAATCCCCTACCAAGTAGTATACCTACTTTCGAAATACCTTCTCGTGCTTCTACAACAATGCCTGAATATCCACTGTGTGTTGGGTGTTGTTCTGTCAAAGTTTCCTAAAGGTGACCAAGCATTTTGTTGACCATTCTATGTCACCCTATTTGAGCACGAACTCCATTATTTGTGAGGATACTGGTTTTGGGGGACAAGTATTCATGCCCCTCAAAACTACCCATTTCCCATCCAGTCCCTGGAATTCCATTTTCATCGCCCTATAATCTGTAGTATGTTTTCCTATTGAGTAAATCCATTTGATGCCTAAAACTACATTTGTATCAGCCACATTCACTACATAAAAGGAGTCTATCATATGGTAGTTTCCTAATGTTAAATTCAGTTTCGGAATCCAATAGTTGCACTCCATGCTAGTGTTTCACAACAGGATTTTAACCCGAAATCCTACAACAGAATTCGATGACATCCAACGTAACATACAGATGTGTTGGATTGCAATGATGAAAAGTACTATACCTTCCAAATTATTTTAACGTCACCAAATTTTCGATGTCTTTAGCGTAGGTTTTTTTACATCGGTATTTTCATCAGTTATGTGATGGTGGCATGTCGAATTTGCGATGCCCATATTGGTGGTTATGTCGTCGGATATCCGACAACAGGGTGTTGAAAATGCGATGATTATGTTGTCGGTTATTCAACAAGAGGGTGTCAGATTTTCGATGTTGTTGGGCAATTTTTTGAAATAATATAAAGACATATTTCAAATAGTTCGACCCATACTTCCAATGGTAATTATGTTAACATTGTCGCATATTCGACGACTGTGCAATTAAAAATTTAAACATTTTTAAACATTCTGACATGTTTTCTTTACAAGTAGTGGACAGTTTGTGGAAATTATTTATTCCTCGATGAACGACTTCAGGAATTGTTTTATTCTTCAATGGGCGGTTGCAGGAAATGTGTTTTCTTCGGCAGACAGTTTGCAAGAATTTTTTTATTCTTTGGCAAACCTGTATTTGAGAAAAATTTGATGCATGGAACTTTATTTTTTAAGATTGTTGATAGTATTTGTAGTAGGGATTTCACCCTTGCTACAGGTAGGAACAACTTTCTTTTGTCTATAGTATGAAAGGGTAGTGTTCCTTTCAGTTTGAAGAGAACTTGCAAACAATATTGAAACTAAACTGTGAAACCTTACATGAAATGGTTAGCAAACAATAATGTGGTTACAAGAAATCATTGGAAAACCTGCAACAAATCCTGTAAGAAAAATAGGTTAGAAAAATATAATAAACATGAAAGAAAACACAAGTATACCTTCGGTTTGGGTGGAAATGGGCCACCATGTCCTATCTTGGGGAAGCACCTCTCTCTTTGGGATGGAAGCTTGGCTTGTGGAGGAATGGAGAAGAGGGAGGGTGAATGGCTTGAGAGGAAAAGGGTCTCAAGGCACTCAAACATGAAGCATAATGATAGGGAGAGAAGGATTCTTTTGAGAGTGACCCCCACCCCTCTATTTATAGATTTTTGCTAGAGATTTAGGGTTTTAAGCCCCTAGTTAGGGCTTTAGCCCCTTTTTGGGATTTAAGCCCCTTTCACCCAATTCTGATCTCCTTTGGGTGTTTTAAGCTCCTTTGAGGGGTTTTAGCCCCTTTTTGGAGGTTTTAGCCCCTATGAGAGCTTTTTTGTCTCTTTTTAGGTGTTTTTAAGCCCTTTTTCATATTTTTGAGCCTTTCTGAGGGTGTGGGGGTCAAGTGAGGGTTATGCATGGATGTCTTTAGGTGGTTTAGGTAATGTAAAGCTCATTGGGAAATTTTTTGGGTTAAAATATTCCCCCCTAATGTGTGAGGGAAGGAGCTCATCACATGGCTAACAACCATCATAGAATTTTCTCGAGAGAGGTGGTGCTTCTTGGGCTGGGGCATGGTGGGTTTTGGTTTTTGTATTGATATCATTCCCATCAATGGGTGAGATACAAATAATGTGTGACATGTATATGGACGAGGCGGGTATCCCCATGCTCGTAATGATGTCAAAAGAATAATGTGATCTAATCTCTATAATACAAGAGTCGATCATGTACAACTGTTGTTACAATAGTGGTTGCCTCAGTGAGAGGCTGAATACAATACTGATCTGAAGAATGTCTACATTGGACTCATGGCATTGTCATGGAATGCTATATTTTCATGACTGATGGTCTTCTAGATCTGGGATAGTACATAGTTGTAGGCACCCACTAACAGGGAGTCAGAGTCTTTGTGGTACAAATAAACTGCATCAATCATAAATCTATATAGAAGCACTCCTAGGGCTTCTGAACACTGTCTCCAATGCAACCCAGAAATCACAAGAGACATGAACATGCTGGGGTCATTCAAATAGGCTCATCATTGTGCTAGAGTCAGGTGACATCCGAGGTCTTCGACCAAATACTGCATGGACCAATAACCTGTACGAATCTCACCTGTGTAATGATGTAGCTGGAGTCAAGCACATGAGAAGAAACCATCTCGAGAGGCACTAAGGAATTATCTCAAGTGGTCCAAGGAACTCATCAATGAGGTTAATGAAACCAAGATACAGGGAACTATGGGTCTATCCTCTAGAATATGTGTGTTTTCGTCAATAGAGAAAGACCTGGAAGTGGCCAAGGCAATGGTGTTTACTTGACCAGAAGCATGAGGGAGATAACTGAAAGATGTGAGACAATCTGACGACTGACCCACTAAATGGGGGGGAGGAGTTGAATAGGGGAAGGGAATCATGGGGACATCAAAGTTCCCTTGTTTATAGTATGACAGTAGGGCGAACCAAGAAGCAAAGGAAACTTACTCATGGGAAAGGGATCATAGCTATAATACCGGGAATGTAACTGCAGATGGGAGATGCTTGGGAGAGGTAGAAACCTTTGGTATTGATGGGATCCAAGGAAGACACATTGTAGCGTACTCTAAACAAAGGTGAACAAAAGTAAGAATGCTTCCGAACTGTTATATTTGGGGTGGTATCTAAAGACACTATTGTGGTATGATCTCATGGATTTTTGGCGAGCCCGAGAAAGTAAATTCTCGATGGTGCTTTAAATTTTAGATAGTCTGAAAGAATGAAGAAGACTCCACTATGGGATTTTTTCTTTGGTAGTCTCATGTTCCTGAAAAAGGATAAAATTATACATAGGAGAGATCTCCCATCCTTTAGGGGATGAGAGACTTCTTTACCGTTGGTAGTCCAATCAAGATGGAAAAGGCTAAACCTATACTGACTGAACGGTCATTCAAATACTTTTACGAGCATGAACGAAACCAAGTTTGCTCGGTGACATTTTCTTGATGAGAAGGGTGGAAAAGAGCTTAATGACAAGCCATGGTGAGCTTTTTCGTAAAGTTCAGCCACTCGGCCCAAGAAAGCATAAACGGCTGCAGAGGGGAAAGGTATTGGCTTGAATGTACCAAGGCATTCCTTTTCATTTAGTGGTCTACAAAATCTGCAAAAGGAGATAAACGAGACAATGTAGACACCCTTTCCTATACTTTAATGAGTGGCAATGGAAGCAGCGGTGCTTGGAAATCTTTTCATTCTTTTAGGAGTCAGAAAAGAGCTTAATAGAAACTCCAATATGGTCAATCGATCAAGGGGGCGCTGATGGTGCCCACATATCGGGACAATGGACAGTGGTCCAAAGGTCATCCATGCAGTATGGATGGAGCAGGAGGCTCTTAAATAGACCAATATATGCATGGGATAGATCACAGAAGAGGCACGCAAGTCAGTGCAAAAGTGGCATGCAAACTGAGGTGGCTCTCGGATAGAGGTCAGGAGAGTCATGTGTGAGTTGTGGTAGACGAACTTGACTACATAAGGTGTGAGTGCAAGTCCGGAGGTAGTTATATGCAAAGTAAATGATCCGCCCTCTGGGTGATGATCTGGAGACCTGTGAAAGGTGTGGTGGGCGGAGTAGAGGGTCATATGTTAGAACAAAATGATGTGCCTTCCAAGGAGGTGGTCCAGATTCCCACACAAATTGGAGTAGGCAAGTGTGATGCAAGCATAGGTTTGGAGACACTTACATTACATTGTGATATGTAAACCGAGGTAACTTCCAGGAATTGGTCCCTAAAATTACTTGTTAAACACTAGACAATGGTCTCATTAGAAGATATAAATTTGATCCCAGAGGTGTCAGGGGTGTCTCAAACAGGCTTCGGGTGACTCTGAACTAACAGCTAATGGTGATGCCCCTAAATGAGGGTTTTTCATTTGTGGGAAAAATGTTGTAAAACAAAAAAGGAAAACCAAGAAACTCATTGGTGATGTTAAGCATAAAATCTCTTGAGGTAGAGCCCGTTGCGGGGATTCTCCAAGAGTTGTCCATTAGAGCCAATCAAGGTGTAGGCCCTTTTTCTGAGTCAATGGTGGACGATATATGGGACGTACCACATTGACTCGAACTTGCCTTTTCCCAACTTGTCATTGGGTTGGTTGTAGACTAGAACCATATTGCCTTCGGTGAATGTCAGAGGGTGGACATGGGAGTCATAATGGGCCTTTCACTATGTTTTCATTGCTTCAATGGCTTGGAGGGTAGTTCGACAGTATTCTATGGGTCGCTAAAGTTGGAGGAGTCCTTCTTCCAAAGGTGAAGTATCTAAAAGGAATTATACCACAAGGCAGAGTGATGGGATCTAGAACTCTATAGGGATTACTGATTCAACACCATGTACTAGATGGAAAGGGGTGAAACTGGTTGTGGTTTTTGTGGATGTGTGATAGGCCCATAGGGTGGAAAACAACATGTGATGCCAATTGGTTTTATGGTTTCCAACCATCCTTTGGAGCATTATTTAGACGATCTTATTGACTTCTTCAACTTTGTCGTTTCCCTAGGGGTAGTAGGAATATGAGTACTAGTGTTGGAATTTCAATGTGGTTGAAAGTTTAGTCCAAACAATGTCTTCAAAGTGTTTACCATGGTCTGAGACCAACTGTTTGGTGACACCAAATCGGGAAATAACATGGTTAAAAAAGAAGCATGGTGTCGTTTCACTTTTGCAATCAAATGTGGGCATGGCCTTGGCCCACTTAGTGAAGTAATCAACCGCCATAATGATGTATTTATGACTGTTGGCCTAGGCAAGGTTAATTGTCATGAAGTCGATTGCCCATTTACAGAAGGAACCATCTGTGATTACGGGGTGTAATGGTGCAAGGGGGGTTCTTGCTTTTGGGGCAAAGAGCTGACAAGTGTGACAATATTTGACTACCTCTATGCAATCAGTGAAGATGGAAGACCAGAATTATCCGACACGTAGAATATTATTTGTGGTTTCCAGAACTAAGAGGTGGCTACCAAAGGATCCACTATGACAGTCATTAAGGGTTGTCTCAGCCTCGTTGTAGGTGACGCAATGACATAGGATTGTATCAATGCCTCGATGATATAGAACATCTCCAATCAGAAGGTGGCTAGTGGCTTGATGTCAGATGCATCGCATGTCCTCAAGGCTTAAGTGAGCTGCAAACTTTTGTGTTAGTAAATATAGAAGGATGTCCCCAAACCATGGGTCCGCTGTGGATATGACGAATAGGAAATAATCAGGGAGGTCATCCTTGGGTGGTGGTGACATGGTTAATGGGGGAAGATCTATCATTAGCATGTCCAGCATGAGTTCCTTTGTGATTTTTGGGGAAACGAATTCTAATTCAAATTCTTGGAGGATGAATACCTAGTTGGTTGTGCATCCTTGTAGAAGGAAACGACTTAAGAGATACCGCATTAGGTTGGAATTAGCCACTACCCTAGTATGGCTTGCAATGATGTAGTGGTGTAAATTTTGAGCTGAGAAGACAACGACGAGGGCTAGTTTGTCCTCGGGTGAATTTAATAGTGGGGGACCTGTCAACCTCTGGCGAATGTAATAAATCACATGGTCATGGCAAGCATCACCTTCCTAGACCAAGACTCCAGCAAATAGATAATGAAGTCTCAGGTGAAGCTTGGTGTTGAGAGTAATGGTGCAGAATCCAGGTCTTCTTTGAGTGCATGAAACGATTATTGTGCTTGCTGATCCAAAACAAAGGGGATTTTTGTGTGGAGCAGGTGAATGAATCTATGGGATTTTGTTGCATACTCTGGTACAAAGCGGTGAAGGAATTTGTCCTTGCCTTGGAGGCTCTATAGTTGGTGCCGAGTTTTTGGTGAAGGTAGATCAAGGATAGCTTGAACTTTGAGGGGTTCAATCATTATCCCTTTGTGGGATACAATGAACCTGAGTAGAAAACCTACCAGGACACAATAAATTCACTTTACTCGGTTCAAGAGAATTTTGAACTTGTGACATCGCAAAAATAATTTTCGTAAGACGTCTATATGGTGTGCTTGTCTTGGTGAGCGAGTGGTAAGGTCGTCCAGGTAGACCAATATAATATGGATTAAATCATGGAAACTATATCTCATGGCACGCTGGAAGGTGGATCTAACATTCTTCAAACCAAAGGGCATTACTTGATATGCAAATGTGCTCCACGGGGTTGTGAATGCAGTTTTGTAACGATCTTCTTTCTAGATTTGGATTTGGTTATATCCGGAAAATCCATCCATAAAGGAAAAGACCTCATGTCTATCACATGCATCGATAATCTGATCGATGAAGGGTGTTGGGAAGTTGTCTTTCGGACACACCCCATTTAGATCGTGGAAGTCTCTAAAAACACGGATGGTACCCTATTTTTTATTCACGGGAACAGGATTTGAAACCCAAGTGGTGTATGCAATGGGGTAAATGAAGTGGGTTTTGTGTAGCTTCTCGATTTTATCTTTGACCGCGGTATCTTTGGAGGGATGGATGGGCCATTTATTTTGCATACGGGGGCCACATTGGGCCATGTGTCGATGTGGTGCTCCATGATGGATGGATCCAACCCGGGCATTTCGGTGTAAGACCAAGAAAAGATGTCACGGAATTGTTGGAAAAGTGCTTTGGAGGAAGCAACTGCTTCCAAGAAGTAGGATGACCCTAGCATGATTTACTCAACAACCTCAGGATTGGTTGAGATGTTGATTTTGATGGTTGGAGAGGTGTTGGCCATGTTCCCTTCTTCGAAGGCATCTGGTACTGGAATGGGATTCTTGAACCAGGCGACTTTCCCATGAATGAAATATTTTGTTTCGATGGAAAACTAGTCCAACTACAACACAAGCTCTTCAGGGAGGACGAACGAGTAATGGTGCATGTCCTCCCATGCGTATTCTGGGGAGGTTAAGGTTTCAAGTATCTCCTCATTGTCATGGAAGCAAGGAAGAGACAGGTCTGATGGACCGTCGGTAATGGTGGATACAAGAGGGTCTGTAGGATTGGACATCATGTAAATGGACATGGTGTCTGAAGAAGGAGGTGGGGGATGGATTTATTCGATCATAGTGATCTCATATTCAAGGGAATGTTGTCAAAGGTTAGCTAGGGTTGTTCAAAACTCAGACAAGTCCTGGAAGTGGTGAGAATGATGTCCATAGAATTCATAAAGGGCGCAAGCATGGTTTGTTCTCAACGACTTATTTCTCAGTATTGGCCCGGTTGGGAGTTCAACCACGGGGAGTTTTTTTGTTGTATCCATGGAATCCAAATGCACATGGACTATGGGAATCTCAGGGAAGTTTTGATTTGGATGGCCCTGTTCTTCATAGACAACGTAAGACGGGATTTATTGAGGTTTAGTGGTAGCTTTTACATTTTTTCCCCTGGCCCTTTTGGGGTGAGGCGGTGTGGGTGCAGGTGTGGTGGTTGGTTTTTGCGGGTGGGATGGAGGATGAGATTTAATCATAATGGATTGCATAGGGGTTAAGAATACCTGCGGCATTGGGGGTCGGGCCAATGGATCAAGGTACCAAATGGAAATCTCCAATATGAAATTGGTTAAGTTTAAGGTAGCCATTACGAGCTTACTCATGACACCCGGTGGGGGAAATAAGAAGGGAATTGTGTGGAATGGGGAGGAGCTAAGATAACTCCATGATGGTTGCATGTTGGGATGAGGTTGTGATTGTAGTTGTGCATAATGTTGCGACTATGGATGATGTTATAGCTGTTGATTATGTTGCAGCTGGTGATGATATTGTGGCTACGGTCAAGGCTGCGACTACGGTTGATGTTTGGATGCAACAGTAATGGATGAGAGCATGCACAAATATGTAGTCTCATTTGGTGTCGAAAATGGTGACACTAAGGGGAAGGAAGCTATCATTGTGGTATCGAAAAAAAACCCAGGGCCCACATTCAATAATGGGGAGGTTGGTATGTTGTTAACCATGGTTTTGACCACAGGGCTAACATTGGCGGGTGTGGTTAGTGCTTGCAAATCGATGGTGTTGATCATAGGGATAACATTGGCTGGTGTAGTTAGCCCTTGTGGATCATGATAAGTTAGTTGGTCAATCGTCATGATTTTCCCTTCGTGGGGGAACATCATGAGACAGAAAATAGTTGATGCCATGGCTCTCATGGCGTACATATAACTTCTTCCGAGGAGAAGGTTATAATCCAACTAAGCATTGACAACCTCTATGTCAATCAGTACTATTTTACCGGCTAATGTGATGGGGACATGAGGGAGGATTACTTGGGATTTAGTGGGGTGGCCATCATAAGCTCGCAGAGTGGTAGAGGATGGTTGCAGAATTGGTGATCCAAGCTTATTCCAGACTAAGATTGACATAACACATGTGGATTCCCCCTCATCCACGATGCACCAGTGCACGACCAAATTCCAAATGGACACTGAGATTTGGAAGGAAATGGTTGATGGTATCCATGGTTCTCCATTCTTCATGTAAAATGTGATCAACTTGGAGTCATAGGGGTCTACGACATCAAGGGTGGCTAGTAGGGATTTCTGCTACGTTGGGAAAGTTTTAAGTACCTCATGAGCGGACATAACCGTACGTGTTTGGGCCAATTCATCCACAATGCTATAGCTTATAGTAGCTCTAGCTGTGACGTTGTTGGAAATCCACCATATGGGGGGGCGCAAAGGAAAAGAGGGTAGATGAAGAGGTTTATTTGTTGTTTTGGACATGGATGTCGCTGATGGGTCAGCGATTTTGGTGTTAGTTCCGTATTGATTTTGTTTGGTCTGTAAATTAACTTCTTCAGTTGTCATGGCTAACAAGTGGTGAACACCTATTTTTGCTTTCGTAGGTGCCCTAGGGGAATTGGTATTAGGTTGGGGAGTGGGTGCAGTTGCTACCAGTCCTTGGATTGGTAATGGGTTTTGGAGCACCATGGGTGGAGGTCCTGGTGCTTCTGGGTTGGGTTGAGCTGGGGCTGTCGTATTGGTAGCATGATGAACCTTGTTGTGAATGTCCTGCTTAGCGTGAACCATGAAGGGGAATTTGTGTGTATAGTTCCTGTAGACCCCACATATCTTGCATGGATTTTTTATGCATAATGAAGCATTGCATCTAGGTGCGTTTGGTTGTTGAGGATTTTAGGCTGGCCAATTTTCCTCGATATTGTTGGGGGGATTTGGGTCTTGACCGCCTCCCTGTAGTTGATTGTTTCCTTGGTTCCAGGCTCAGTTATTTTAGGCTTTCCCTTGTTGGTTTTTTGGTGATGGCTAGTTGGGAGGGTTTTGTTGTACAAACACTTGTCCCAAAGGAGCAAGTAGAGCTGGGTCGGGGGTTTGGGTGGTTTGCATGGGTGGTGCATAGTAGACATGAGGGGCTGTGGATGGTACAAATGTGGGCATCTATCCCACATATTGTTTTTTCATCCAAGTAGGTGCATGGGTATGCTACTATGGTGCAGGTTGTGCATAAGATGGCATAGCTCTAGACTGGGACATCATTCTTGCATAGTCAAGAGATTGGTTTGGGTAGGAAACACTAGGGGTGTTGCTTGGTTGTGGTGGCATCATAGGTGGTGTCATATGGTACTGTGGTTGGTGGGAGACATAACCGATGATGCCATATATGGCATGGGATGCCCTTGGTGCATCTCGGTAGGAGGTGCCTACATGAGGAGCATCTGAAATGATGATGTATAGGTATCTAGTCTGTGTGTAAATGAGGTCAAACAGTTGGGCCTTCATGATGGCCTCTTCCTCTATTTGGGGATGTTCAAAAGAGACACCCTTGGGTATAGGTGCAAAAAAGGTGTTCAAGAACCAGTCCAGGAATATCCTTTCATCAAGATTAATATTACACAGGCTGGGACGTCGCCTCCACTCGTGCATGTGGTCGGTGATGTGGGTCGTAGTGTTCTAGAAAAAAGATAGCAATATTTCCACTCCTTCATCATATCTAAGGGGGAGTTGGAAATATTGCAGGAACATAAAGGCCAAGGAGTTGAAATCTAGATACTTGGCTTGTGGTAGCTCAATGTACCACTTGGCTACAACACCTGTGAGGGTGCATTGGAACAATCTAAGTCTGATCGAATTGTCTACAATGTTGTTTGATTAGGACCATAGGTGAAACGTCGTCATATGGTTTTGGGGGCACTCCCCTTCCTTCCCTCCAAACTTGGGGATGTTTGAGGGGAGTTTGGTAGGCATGGGATGTTAGTTTTTCAACATTAAGCTAGCATTATTAGGATATTTAACTGAGAGAATAACAATCACAACAATAAAAAACAAGAGACAATGAACACAATGGTTTTCTTCAGCGAAACCATAAAGGAGAAAACCCCGCAACTTCATCAGAGATAGAATCAGCACCAAAATAGAAAATCCCAAAACAGTAAGTGATATCCCGATAGTAGTAATATTCTTCTTGTCTATCCCCAGTGTCTTCTCCTTCCTCAACTATGCGCTACACTTGAGTGTGTGTGAGTTGTGTGATAAAAAGAGACTCCTGTTCTCTATTTATACTAATCCCAGCATGACTAAAACTCTACTAGGGCCCACCTTTACTAGGAGAGTCTAATAACCCTAGTGCCCCAAAACTGCGGGGACTTTAACCCTTAGACAATCGAAGGGTTACCCACTATGAATTGATATGACTTGTTTACATAATAGATCCTCCCAATTGTAACATCGGGGCATGACAACATGACTCAATTATGTTAGAATAATCAACCCATAGTTTACCCATTTAGACATTAATTTAATTATTTCTGTCTTATTAGCCTAGTTCGTGTGTCCCACCTTGTGCAAGTTGTCTTTTACCTATCCATAGTGGTCAAACTTTCCTCATTTGACTAATGTAGCACATGGGAAATCCCAAGGAATCAAATCTACTTTATTCTTGGCCTCCTAGGCGCCCTTCTTCTTTTTCTGCTTTATTCCCTGCTTTTTCAGTGTTTTAAGGCAAATAGAAAAGCTAGACTAGGTGAGGTGAACTAGTTTTTTTGTCCTCTTCATCCTCCACTCTTTTCTCCATTCAAAAGCATGTATGAGCTGCCATTCCACCACTCTTTAGCTTGCCTAATCCATTTTGCTAATTCATGAGCTCCATGATAGATTTGGGATTAGATTTTTACACATATGGGGGATTTGCTTATTTTTAGTAAGCCTCCTTTATGCTAGATTCGAATTGCTCCTCATGCATTTGAATCCCTGATGTATGTTATTTATTCAGCAACCCATGTTATTACAGGGTTGGCTATTGTACACTGATTTAATATAGTTTAGTGTTCAGCTCCAATTTAAGTCTCTTTTGTGAGTGATTTTGCATGATCAATTGTTAATTGTTGTGAGTAAAATTAATCTATCACTGGGTTCAATTTCCACATGGTATCAGAGCCATTGTATATTGCTTCTCTCCTTCAAAAATTTTTTTGCAGGTTCAACATCAATGATTGGGAGCCTTCTACTAACAGCCGGGACATATTTTCTAAGCTATGGATCAATCACAGAAAACTATCTTGACTCCCTTCAATTTCTTTGAATGGAAAGCAGAGATGGAGATACTGTTGAGAGAGAAAGGCCTCTATAGGGTGACTATGGTAATAGAAGTAGAGCCCAATGCATATGCAGAGAAGATAAAATGGCACAACAAGAGGGATGAGGTTTATGGCCTCCTGTGTCTGAGTATTTCCAAAGACCTCCTTTTCCATCTTGATGGATTGACATCACCAAATGAAGTATGGGAGAAGCTTGCTGATATTTTAGGAAATACAGATGAGATGAGGGGACATCAAATTGAAAATGAGCTGATTTCTCTGAGTCCAACGAGCTTTGAATCCCTGCAGCTATATTTCTCCAAGTTCAAAGCACTAGTTTTGCAACTGAAACAGTGTGGTATCGAAAAGAAAGATGATCAGCTCGTACTGGCCATCCTCTCGAAGCTGGGCCCTGATTATTTAGTGTTTGTTTCGACCTTCTATGCCACAAAACTGATAGCTCGAACCTGGAAGATGCCTAGCCTTGCAGATTTCATGGAATCTCTCACACAAGAATAGGACAAGCTGGTGATGATGGGCACCATCAAACCATCCAAATACCAAGCTTTGATTGTTGGAGATTCAAGGGTGGATTCAAAAAGAAAAAATAAAGCTAAAAATCCACCTGAGCAAAAGAGAGACAAGAAACAGTCTCCGGAGGATCCACAAGGTCCCAAGAAGAACTACCAGAAGAAGAAAAACAAAGGTGAAATGAACAAGTGCGCATACTGCAATAAGGGAAATCACTCTAAAAGATCTTGTATGAAAAAGCAGATAGACATGTTGACCCAAATCCTGGAGAAGAATGGCATCTCCCTTCCAGAAAGCTCAAAGAAGAGAGAAGGAGGATCAATTCCAGATGATAGAGAGAGAGTTCATGCTCTAGTTGCTGGCACATCAAGCTCACCCAGTTTTATCATTGATTCTGGAGTTTCAAGACACATGGTTTCGACTAAGGAGGCCTTCTCCTCACCGGAAAATTCGAAAGGACCATCTATAGTACTGGGAGATGACTCTCTCACTAAAATTTTGGGTAAAGGAAGGATAGATCTTAATCATGGTCAGTTCAGCAATGTGCTGTATGTGCCTGGTCTTGCCTCCAACCTCCTATCAATGTACCAGATGACCCACACTGGGTCTCCTAAGAAAGTCATATTCTCCCTCGATGAAGTTGAGATCACAGAGATCTCAACTAGTAGAGTCATTGCAAAAGGAGTTGTGAATCATGCTCAAAAGGTATACATGTTCTCACACTTCCTACCTTACTCAAACCCCTCTGCTCTTCTGATTCATGCTAATGAAGCAAGCAAGATTTGGCATGAAATATTTGGCCACCTAAAATACAAATATCTTTATGATCTTAGTGAAAAAGAGATGGTCATAGGGTTTCCCAAGATAAAATTTTCCAAAGGAGTCTACCAAGGTTGTATCCTAGGAAAACACCCAGAGCACAAATTTGAGAGAGCTAGTCATGAGAGAACCTCTACACCCCTCGAGCTGATCCACAGTGATGTTGCTGGCCCATTCCCTCATATGTCCAAGAGTCAGGCCAAATATGCATTGAATTTCATTGATGAATTTTCCAGGTATTGCTGGGTTCACTTCCTGAAACACAAGTCTGAAGTTTTTGGCCTATTCAAAGTCTTTAAGGCTTTGGTTGAAAACCAGTATGGAAGGAAACTCAAGGCTCTCAGATCTGACAATGGTGGTGAGTATGTTGAGTCTAATTTTATTAATTATTGTGCAGATGCAGGTATTCAGATGCAAAATTCTATCCCTTACACACCACAACAAAATGGTGTTGCTGAGAGGAAGAACAAATCACTGAAGGAGATGGCAACATGCATGATGGAGGCCAAAACTTTGCCACCAAAGTAATGGGATGAAGCTATCAACTGTGCAGCCTATATTCAAAATAGGATTCCTCACAAATAGCTTGATGTCATGACTCCCTTTGAAGCATGTAGTGGGCATAAGCCAGATGTGACCCATTTCAGGATTTTTGGCTCAAAGGCTTGGGCTCGAATTCCAACAGAGAAGAGGAAGGCTTTGCAGCCCCAAATCCAAGAGTGTTTTTTTGTTGGATACTCTGAAGATTCAAAAGGGTACAAGTTGATAAATTTGAGCACAAATAAATCCTTAATCGAAAGGTGTGTTCAGTTTGAAGAAGAACCCCTTGCAGCAGTGGAAGTTGGTGAAGCCTCTTCACCACCTGAACCTCAAGAAGTAAGTAAAGAGTTTGTTGAACATGCTGATTCTGATTTTTATGATAGATATTAGTTTATTTCAGACCCTAACATCCCTACAAGGCCAAAATTGGCAGCCAAGATACTACATGCAGCAGGAGAGCTAGCTGGGAATCCCAATGACCCAAGGAGGACTAGATCTCAATTTGAGAGTGGTATGTGCATGAAGGATCCTATGTTTGCTAAAAAATTCTATTTGATGGTGGATTATGATCCTAAAACATATGAATAAGAAGAAGGATATCCAATATGGCAAACAACCATGAAGGAGGAGTTCATCTCACTCCAAAAGAGCATCACATGGGAGCTAGTGGATCTTCCCCCAGGGAGAAAACTAGTACAGTGTAAGTGGGTCTATAAGACCAAATTTGATTCTGATGGTTCACCACTGAAGTACAAGGCTAGATTGGTATCCAAGGTCTACTCATAGGTTCATGGCATAGATTACAATGAGACTTTTGCCCCAGTGGCAAAGATGGATTCCATCTGGCTAGCTCTAGCCATTGTAGCCTCAAGGCAATGGGAGGTACATCACATGGATGTAAAATGTGCCTTATTGAATGGAGATATCACTGAGGAGATATATATGCAGCAGCCTCAATGTTTTTCTACTAACCCTTCTCTTGTGTGCAGGTTGAGAAAGTCATTGTATGGGCTAAAGCAAGCCCCTAGGGCTTGGTATGCCAAGATCGATAGCTTCTTGCTATCACTGAATTTTGTTCGGTGCAAATCAGATCCAAATGTCTATTTTAAGTTAGTTAATGGTTCATTAATGATAATTGTGTTATATGTTGATGACCTCCTCATTACAGGAAGCTCACAGGCTGAGATTGCTTCCTTAAAAGGAGCTATGAACCAAGCCTTCTCCATGATAGATTTGGGGCTCTTAATTTAATTTTTGAGGCTTGAGATTGCTCAAAACAAAGATGGAATCAAGGTGCACCAGTCCAAATATGCCTTGGACTTGCTGAACAAATTCAGAATGAAGGATTGCAAAGCAAGCAAAACTCCTTTCCTTTCAGGAGTGAAGCTGGAAGAAGCTGATTCTTCACCGATGGAAAACAATACACTGTATAGGAAATTGATTGGATGTTTGTTGTATTTGAAACACACTAGACCTGATATTTGTTATGCAGTAAGTGTGGATTCTATATTCATGGATCAGCCTCAAGAGATCCATTGGAAATCAGCCAAAAGAATCCTTAACTTTGTTCAGGGAACAAGGACACATGGGATCTTCTATAAAGCAAAATCTGATCTTGATTTGATTGGTTTACTGACAGTGATTGGGCGGGTAATAGCACAGACAGAAATTTCACATCAAGATATGTGTTCATGCTTGTAGAAGGGCCAATCAGCTGGTCAAGCAATAAACAAAGTGCCATTGCACTCTCATCTACATAAGTAGAGTACAGAGGAGTTGTTAATGCAACAACTCAATGTTTATGGTTGCAGGGTTTACTTGGAGATTGTGGATTCAAAACAGAGTACTCAACTACCATCTACTGTGATAACTAGAGTAGCATTCGAATCTATAAAGATCCATTTAATAAGCAGAGAACCAGACACATTGAGATCCATATGCACTACATCAGAGAACTTGTGCATGATGGCACCATTCACCTACTCTTCTGTTCATCTTCAGAACACGTAGCTGATATCTTCACCAAAGCATTTTGTGAGAAGACCTTCAGCAATATCAAATCACTACTGGGGATTTCTGATCATGAAGTGAAAGCATCAGTGAGGACAAGATTCTACAATTTTGTTTTACAGTCCATGTTTAAGGGAGGATTTTCCCAAGTTGGTTTTTCCTTTTTCCTTGTTTAAATGGACATGCAGTATGTAAAAGGTGACTAAGCCTTGTTGCTAGGCCCTATAATTTTCTGATATATTTCTCATAAGTCAGTATTAAGGGGGGTGTTAGAATAATCAACCCATATTTTACCCATGTAGACATTAATTTAATTATTTCTGTCTTATTAGCCTAGTTCATGTGTCCCACCTTGTGCAAGTTGTCTTTTACCTATCCATAGTGGTAAAAATTGCCTCATTTGACTCATGTAGTGCATGGGAAAGCCCAAGGAATCAAATCTACTTTATTCCCGGCCTCCTAGGCACCCTTCTGCTTTTTCTGCTTTATTCCCTGCTTTTTCAGTGTTTTAAGGCAAATAGAAAAGCTAGACTAGGTGAGGTGAACTAGTTTTTTTTGTTCTCTTCATCCTCCACTCTTTTCTCCATGAAAAAGCATGTATGAGCTGCCATTCTACCACTCTTTATCTTTCCTAATCCATTTTTCTAATTCGTGAGCTCCATGACAGATTTGGGATCAACTTTTTACACCTATGGGGGATTTGCTTATTTTTAGTAAGCCTGCTTTATGCTAGATTCGAATTGCTCCTCATGCATTTGAATCCCTGATGTATGTTATTTATTCAGCAACCTATGTTATTACAGGGTTGGCTATTGTACACTGATTTAATATAGTTTAGTGTTCAGCTCCAATTTTAGTCTCTTTTGTGAGTGATTTTCCATGATCAATTGTTAATTGTTGTGAGTAAAATTAATCTATCATTGGGTTAAATTTCCACAAATTACATAATATATACATCCCAGAATAAACATAGGGTTACAAGACACAAGATACATAGATGAATACATTCCGAAGTTACAAATACATCAACACTCCCTCTTAACTAGGAAGGTATTCTTTCGACACAATTTTCAGCATTGGTCTTCTTCTCTGCATCAACTGGATTATCTCATTATCTTCAAGTCTTCTTCAGCTTTCAGTATTTGAGTCATATTATTCTTCAATTATTCTTTGTCTTTGAGTCTTCAAGTCATTTTCTTCTTCTTTATCACAGTATCTGCATCATCATGACTATTGGCTCATCACTGTTGGATCATCACTCGATCTAGATCATCATCAAGTCTGGATTATCTCATCTAGATCACTTGATCTGGATCATCAATTCTGGATCATCATCGTACTGGATCGTCACTTGATCTAGATCGTCATAAAGTCTGAATCATCTCATCTAGATCACTTGATATGGATCATCATCATATGCTATCTCATAATAGTGCTATCTTGATTCTTCTCATCACAGGAAGTTCTATAGAGTCAATCCTGTAGGCCTACCCTTCATGTAGGTCTTCATCAACACTTATAACTGACACTTAATTTAGAATGGCATGCCCATCTCTTACATCTGACCTCATCTTGTCAGAAAGGCATGCCCAACACTCACATCTGACCTCATCCTATCAGAAAGTCCCAGCACTCGCATCTGACGTCATCTTGTCAGAAAGGCTCAACACTTATATCCTACCATGTGCAAGCACACCACATCGGAAAGGATCTGCACTTATATCTAACCTCATCCCGTCAGAAAGGAACAACACTTACAATTGACCATGCTCGAAATCACCACATTGAAAGGGCTCAGCACTTACAATTTGACCATGCACAAAACACCACATCGAAAAGGGCTCAGCACTTACAATATGATCATGCACGAAGCACCGCATCAGAAAGGGCTCAACACTTACAATCTGAACATGCATGAAGCACTGCATCAGAAAGGGCATGCACTCACATCTGATCATGGAGGAACTAATCCTACCATCACATCATAATGGCCCCCAGTCCCAGACTGAGCTACCTAGTAACTAACCAGGTGCCTCCATTCCTAGAATGGAAGTTGCCCTTACATCTGACCTATTCGTCAGAATGGCCAACACTCACATCTGACATGGAAGGAACTTAATCCTTTATCCATGACAGAATGGTTTAGCCCTTACATATGATCAAGTGGGAACACATCCCTCTATCACATCTAAATGGATTCTCAGTCCTAGACTGAGTTTTCCTAGTAACTGACCAGGTGCCTCCATTCCCAGAATGGCAGTTTCCCTTACATCTATCCTACTCAACAGAATGGCCAGCACTCATATATGAAATGGAAGGAACCAATCCTCTCACCATGACAGAATGGCTATGGGTCTCATCACTTTCTCTTGGAGGAAACCTCGATATGGAGAACACCAAGCTTCTCCCTGAAGTACTCGAACTTCAGCCTAGCCAATGGCTTTGTCAATACATCAGCTATATGTTCCTCCGTCGCAACATACTGAATCTTCACTGCTCCCTTCTGCACCATATAGCTGATATAGTGATACTTGATCTCGATATGCTTCGAATTGTCATGGAACACTGGATTCTCTGACAACTTCACGCAACTTTGGTTGTCACAATGTATACAAGTAGCATCCAACTGGAGATCAAATATATCAGACAGTAGCTTCCATAGCCATACTTCCTCACAACTAGCTGAACAAGCTGCGACATACTCTGCTTCAACTGTACTTAGTGCCACACAAGATTGCTTCCTGCTAAACCAAGAGATCACACCTGATCCCATACTGAAGAAACATCCTGAAGTGCTCTTTTTATCAATGGCACTGCCTGCCCAATTTGAATCAACATAACCCTCTAGTTTAATCTTTTGATTTGACTCATACTTGAGCCCATAATCAATTGTACCCCTCAGGTACCTCAGAATATGCTTTGCAGCAATCAAGTGAACATTTCTCGGATTTGTCAAGAACTGGCTCAAGGTGTTCACAACAAAGAAAATGCCTCGTCTTGTGTTTTTTAGGTACATCAATGACCCAATCATCTGATGATACATCGTAGCATCAACCGACTCTAATGAAGCATCACTCAATAGCTTCAGGTTCGATGCGATAGGCGTGGCCATGGATTTGTAGTCCATCGTCCCAAACCTCTTTAGGATCTCTACTGCATACTTCCCTTGTCCAAGGAAGATTCCATCTGAGCTCCTCCACACCTCCATACCTAGAAAATAATGCATCATACCCAAGTCCTTCATCTCAAACTCAACAACAAGATTTCTCTTTGTATCAGCAATCAACCCATCGATACCTGTCACAAATAGATCATCTACATATAGTAGAAGCATCACTAGGTTTCCATCCTCAACCTTCTAGTAAAGGTTGGAATCCGCTTTACTCTTTGTAAAGCCCAAACTGGATAGAAAGCTATCAATTCTGCCATACCAGGTCCTGGGTGCCTGTTTCAAACTGTACAATGCTTTCTTCAATCTGCACACATGAGACTCCCTGTCATGTGTCTCAAAACCGGGTGGCTGCTTCACATACACTTTCTCTTCTACTACACCTTTCAAGAAAGTAGTCTTGACATCCATCTGGTGTATCTTCCATTTCATCACTGCAGCCAGAGAAAGTAATGATCTGATGGAAGTGTATCTGGCTATAGGTTCAAAGGTTTCTTCATAATCAAGTCCTTCTTTCTGAGAGAAAACCCGAGCCACAAATCTTTCCTTATATTTTTCAATGCTACCGTCTGCAGCATGTTTGATCTTGTAGATCCATTTGGAAGTCACAACTGACTTCTCTTTTCATCTTGGGACAACATCCCAAACATCATTCTTCATGATCGACTAATACTCTTTGATCATAGCATCCTTCCATTCTTTCCGTTCTGTCGCTTCTTCAAAACTGGAAGGTTCTTTATCAATGAAATCACATAGTAAGGCTACATACCCGAAGCAGGATCTGGTCCTCTTTCTTTCTCTCTGATTCTCTTCTGGATCCCCATATCTTTCCACACCTTGGATAAGTTCTCATACCCAAGCAGGTTTCCTCTTACGAGGATTCTTCTCCAGAGGTGGATCTACAGGTTTTTATGGTTCTTCAAATTCTCAATCTTCTTCGTGAATTTCTTCATTCATGGTTGTGTCATGGATTCTGGGTGCTTTTGCTTCTTCAGGTTCTTCAGCAGGTCTCTTTTTGGATTTGTTGTAAGCTGTGTCTTCATCAAATGTTACATCCCTGCTGATGTCAATCTTCTTGTATCCTGGGAAATAGATTCTGTAAGCCTTCAAGCTTTCAGAGTATCCCACAAATATACCCTTCTTTCCTGAAGGATCTAATTTTGTTCTCTTTCTTTTGGAATTTGTATGTATACAGGACAGTCGAATATTCTGAGATGGCCGACTTCTAGTTTCTTGCCGTAGAAGACTTCTTCAGGAGTCTTGTTCTTGAGTACTCTATGTGGAGTACGGTTCTGTACATACACCGATGTTCTAGTAGCTTCCACCCAAAGATGCATAGGAAGATCTTGATGATGAAGCATTACTTTTGCAGCTTCCATGATAGTTATGTTCTTCCATTCTACAATCCCATTCTATTGAGGATTGTAAGGAATGGACAACTACCTCTTAATCCCTGATTCTTTACATAGGTCTTTGAATTCATTTGAAGTGAATTCTCTGCCATTATCTGATCGTAAAGTCTTGATCTTCTTTTCATTATGGTTCTCTATCAGCGCATTGAATTCCTTGAATTTGCTGAATACTTCATCTTTTTTCTTCATGAAGTAAACCCATGTCTTCCTAGAAATATCATCAATAAAAGAAACATAATATGCATACCCGCTTAGTAAGCTTGATGACATAGGACCACATACATCAGAGTGGATGATTTCCAAGATTCCTTTTGCTTTGCTTTCGCTGCTTGGAAATGTCTTCTTTGTGTTCTTTCCTTTTGCACATCCTTTGTATACCCCATCATGTTTTGTCTGCATTTCTGGAAGACCTTCAACAGCTTTTCTTGCAAGAGGTAGTGCTCTGTAATGCACATGTGCAAGCCTTCTATGCCAAACTTCACTTGGTTCTAATGTGTCATGGACCAAGGCTTGTTCTGGATGGCCCTTCAATTTGTATAAACCTCCTTCTTGTTCACCAATCACTATTGCATCATCAATAGTATTTCCTTTTGGCCACATGATGACTTGACCATCTATGAATGCAACCCTCATTCCTTTTGCATCTAATGCTGATATGGAGAGAATGTTATTCTTGAGTCTTTGCAAAAACAATACTTCCTTCATTGCTAGAGACTTACCAGATTCTAGTTTATAGGAATATTCCCCACTACCTTTTATTTCATATTGGTAGTCATTCTCCTAGTTTCACCTTGTGATGTGATTCATGTTTTGAGAGCTTCACAAAGGGTTCCTTGAATCTAGTCATATGTTTAGAAGCCACACTGTCTATAAGCCAATCATCACTTCCATGAGTAATGTTACATATGAGAGCGGAGATCAAAACATATTCATCCTCACTTGAAGAATCTTCACTTTCATATCTAGATCTCTTCTTGGATGGTTCATCATCCTCTGCAACATGAGCATGATGTCTTTTCTTGCTTCCCTTATTCTTGTGAGAGTTAATTTTGTTCTTAGGACAATATATAGCAAAGTGTCCTTTTTCATCACATGTATATCAAATGTCTTTAGACCTATCTCTAGGATTTCTAGAGTTATTCCTATGATGAGAGTAATTACTTCTGTGATGGCTGGATCTGAATTTCTTGGATTGTACTATGAGAGATTGATCTTCGCTTCCCATCTTCTCTTCTTGAGCTGCTATCCGCTCTTCTTCTTGAGAACATTCTTCCCATAGTCTGCTAAACTTGACCAACTTCTTTCTAGCACAGATCCCTTGAATGAAGGAGTCCCATGTCCTAGGGAGACCATTGAAGGTTGTCATCACAATTTTTGCATTCTCCACTTCTTCATCTACTGCTTCCAATTGTTCCTTGATTTGAGAAACACTTGTGAAGTAATATTGGATAGTCTCTGCATTCTGGATCTTCACATTCTTTAGTTGATTTCTCAGAGTCATCTTTCGGTTTATGTTCTTCCCTTCAAACAATTTGGTTTGGGAATCAAACATAGCTTTAGGTGTCTTGAGAGAGGACACCTGTGGGATAAGGTGATCCTTGATAGAATCAGTAATGATCCTCTTTTCCATAACCATCTTCTTCTTATGTAAGGCCTTTGCCTCATCTCCCTCTGGAACTGGAACCTGCTCATGGATGTAGGAGTCTAGTTCATTCTCTTCCAGGACCAAGGAGATCATATACTTCCAGGCTCAGAAGTTGTGAGCCCCTTCAATATTTCCATCAAGCTTGGTATGATGAGACATCTTAACTAAGAACCTCAAATGGAAATACAAAATATTTTATATCTTACCAGGTTCAAGATCTCAGATCTGAAACTTGAGCTGAAATCCTGTAGTACTGGATTAGGAGAAAATTAGGGTTTTGCTTTTTCGGATTTTTGTCTACACAAATGCCTTGAAATTTGTCCCTAACTTCGATTTTGGGGAGGAGATCAATCTAGGCTTGGGCTCACTAAAAAATTCCTCTTCTGTGAAAATCCCTAATTTCTGATAGAAGTGACAGGTCCAAAACTGAAAAACCTCAGAATTGGATTCAGCTTTGACATAAAGATGCGCCGTAGGGAGGAGAGTTATCCCACCTTACTTTTGCTTAAAATTTGTGGAGGAAGATCCACAAAATAGGAATCCCTAGTTCCCGCAGCTGCAGAGTGTCTTCTTCTCAGGTTATCTCTAATACCATGCTAGTTTTTCAACATTTGGCTAGCATTATTAGGATATTTAACTGAGAGAATAACAAGCACAACAATCAAACACAAGAGACAATGAAAACATTGTTTTTCTTCGGGGAAACCATAAAAGAGAAAACCCCACAACTTCCTCAGAGATAGAATCAGCACCAAAATAAAAAATCCCAAAACAGTAAGTGATATACCGATAGCAGTAATATTCTTCTTGTCTAGCCCCAATGTCTTCTCCTTCCTCAACTATTCACTACACTTGAGTGTGTGTGAGTTGTGTGATAAATAGAGACTCATGTTCTCTATTTATACTAATCCCGGCATGACTAAAACTCTACTAGGGCCAACATCTACTAGGAAAGTCTAATAACCCTATGCCCCAGAACTGCGGGGACTTTAACCCTTAGGCAATTGGAGGGTTACCCACTATGAATTGACATGACTTGTTTACATAATAGATCCTCCCGATCGGAACATCGGGGCATGACAACATGACTCAATTACATAATAGATACATCCTAGAATAAACATCGGTTTACAAGACATAAGATACATAGATGAATACATTCCGAAGTTACAAATACATCAACATGGGAGGCCAAAAGGTTTGAGGAAAGATGGGGTCATTTGTTAAACTCGCCATGTCAAGCAGGTTGAGGCATGCCATAAAGGATGGTTTGACCCAAGGTTGATGTGTGATGGAGCAACTATGGTGGTGGGGTTTATAGGAACATGATGTACATGCGTGACTGAGGGTACTTGTGGCATAGTTGTGGATGGGCCACTGCCCCTTGTATGACTAGAGGGATATTGTAGGTGGAAGGGCCACTGCCCCCAAGCATGCCAAGTGGGATAGTGTGAGTGGACGGGACACTATCCCTAGGAAAGACAGGTGGGACAGTTTGATCGGTCCGTATGGGTGGCGGTAGTTGACTTATGACAGTTTGCATGATAGTGCTATTGGCACCAGCAGGGGTGTTGGTGGTGGTGTGGGGTATGGACGAGGTTCCACTACCGATCACCAAGGCGAAAAATGGATCCAGGTTTGCACCAAGCATGGGTCTAGATGGTGGACTATGTAGATTTGCCTCATATTTATATGATTATGAGTTTGAATCAGAATCTATATGACATTCTGACGGTGTAGAGAGTCATCGAGAACGGTCTCGACGGTGCTGGTTCAAGGACCCAAACTATGGTGGATCACCTCTTAGGCATGAGGAAGAGCATGGGGGATCAATTGTGTCTGGTTGGTATGTTAAGTGGTGAAATATGGTAGTGAATTTTGGACCCCAGTTTTAGTGGCTTCCTTTTGGCTTTTAGGTGGTCACCCGGTCACCAAGACTGGCAGGAGACAACACTTGGATTTTTCCTCATGGGAGTACTAGTCAATCGATGGGGGCCATTACCAATTTCCCTTAGAAATTCCTCTCAGCGGTCAGATACTTTGGGATTCCCATGGTAATCCTTAGTGAGTTTTTGGGATGATCCCAAGTACTTCCCATGGTTAAGGTAGTCACATACTTTTGTCGTCAAGGACTGCAAGTGTTTGAGTTAGTGTAAATTAATAAATTTTAATGGCTAGCTCAACATCATGAACTGAGTTTGGTTGTTTTATTTTGTATTATTTGTGTGCATGTCCATTGTATTTCTATTATGCTTGGTGGATGCTTGTATGGTTTATGAATATTCCGCAGATATTGTTTGATTTATTGCATAACTTATAACATGGGTAAGTTGTTTATGAAAGCAGTAAATTGTGAACATAAATTTCAACGCATGCTATACTTCAATTTGTACTATGGTAACCTTACTAGGTGAATACCTTACACCTGTATTTCTCTTCCACCAGAGAAGAGTGATGGCCTCTCAACACAATAGGACTAAGCCCATTCGTAGATCCTCAGGTCACTCTCTGGGTGCAAGGTCAGTCAACAGGGAGGACGTGAATGCTGTGAGGCTCCTTGGTCCTACCACCCCCTCTACCTTCCAAGTCACGCATTTTTAGTGGTCTCAAAAAATTACAAATGAAGTGCCTTTTACTATACGAGCTTCAACCTTCATCTTATCCCAGAATACCCTGAAGGGTGATGACTGGGTAGAGGAGGAAGCGCTAGGGAAGGTGTTAATTTCCAATTAAGAACTGAAACTTAACCTACAGTAATTTTAGTCAACCTTTAAAACAGATTCATTATACCATTAACCAGTTAAATTTATCAATGATTTACATAGATTGTATGAAATGAATATAGATTGATGGATAGAGGCAGATGAGCCGTATTGACAGCCCAAATTGCTTAAATAATCGAATTTGAGAGACATGTCGCTTATTTTGGGGCTAATGTGGTGAGGGGGTCGCTAATTTTTCCGAAATAAAGGTGAGGAGGTTGTTCAGAAACTGAAAATAGGAGGGATTTGGCTCCTGAGAGGGAAGTCACACCTTTTGGGGAAAATTGAGCGACCTGGTCACCTATTTTAGCCCGATAAGTGCGACCTGGTTTGAAAATAGGAAATTTTTCTAACCTGAGCAGGCAATGGCCGACAGTAACTTGTACTATGGCCAAACATGCTTGGTTTGGACTTAAGGAGGATTAACTGCAAACTAAACTGCAGAAAAAGATAGACCTAAACTAGATTTGACAGAAATTTAAACTAGGGCAAATAAAAACTAAAACATTTAAAAGTAAATCTAGGGATCCTGTGGGATCGACCCGGTATGGTCACCAATTTTGTAGTATGGATTTGAACCTTTCTACAAGCAGGAACAAATCTCTTCTGTATATAGTACGAAAGGGTAGGGTTTCTATTGGTTGGAAGAGAACCAACAAACAATATTGAAACTAAACTATGAAAACCTGCATGAAATGGTTAGCAAACAAGAATATGGCTGCAAGAAATCACTAGAAAACCTGGAACAAAGCATTAGAAAACAATCTTGCTAGGAAAATAGGTTATAAAAATACAATAAACATGAAATAAAACACAATTATACCTTTTGTTTGCGTAGAAATGGGCCACCATGCCCTAGCTTGGGGAAGCACCTCTCTCTTTGGGATAGAAGCTTGGCTTGTGGAGCAATGGAGAAGAGGGAGGGTGAATGGCTTGAGAGAAAAAGGGTCTCAAGGCACTCACATGGGAAGCATAATGATAGAGAGAGAAGGAGTCTTTTGAGAGTGACCCACGGGGGCTTCACCTGTTGACCAATATCATATCATGTTATTTCATATTGTGGGCTTTAAAATTATCAAAAATTGAGCCAATATATTGCAGCTATTGGGGGGATGATGGGTTTAAGGTGGGGGCAGGTAGGGTGGTTTATAAGGATTGAGGTATAAAAAGGGCTGGGGAGGAGGTGTTAAGTATTGGGATGGGGTTTCAAAAAAAATATTTTGGGTCAATATCTCTCAAAATTAAGGCTATTCTTTAATATCCTACAATTGCACGCGGTATGTGAGAGGTTCACTAAGTGATCTCCCCATGGAGTGGCCCTCTATTTATAGATTTTTTCTAGAGATTTAGGGTTTTAAGCCCCTAGTTAGGGATTTAGCCCCTTTTTTGGGATTTAATCCCATTTCACCCAATTCTTAGCTCCTTTGGGGGTTTTAATCTCCTTTGAGGGGTTTTATTCCCTTTTTGGAGGTTTTATCCCCTATTAGAGCTATTTTGGCTATTTTTAGAGGTTTTTAACCCTTTTTCACATTTTTGAGCCTTTATGAGGGTGTGGGGGTCAACTGAGGGTCATGCATGGATGTCTTTAGGTGTTGTAGTTCATGTAGAGCTCATTGGGGGATTATTTTGGTTAACAGTATTCATTCATGAAGTTTGTGAAAAAATGTCAAATAGAAATATTCCTGATCCAAATGAAAACAATCGACAACTACTTTCTAGGCAATGGGATGCAGGGAAACGAAGGGTTGATGGAAAATGTTATTATCCATGTACTCAATGTAGGGGATTTAAGAGGAGAACAATATCGATCTCAACAAAAAACATTGCAGGGAACATGGACATGCTAAGGGGGGGAATGAATATCGCCCATTTGTAGGTTTAGCATTATAAAGTTTTTATATTCTTTGCTTTGGTAAATGTATGTATTATTTTAATATTTCCTATATTAATGTATATCTATTGATTTTTCTATGTATTTATAAAGGAAATACACCATACGGCATATCATCGATAGGAAGTGCTTTCATAACAAGTTCCAGATCAAAATCATGGAACGTCTATGTTAAAAGGAAAACAAGTTAATGTTCATATTGAACAAAATGATCATACTGATAAAATAGTTGAAGATGATGGCACAAATACATTGATCGATGATTCACTTAATGTTAGAATTGATGATGATGATGACGATGATAATGAAAATAGTGATGACTTTGATAATGAAAATGATATACCTCTTTTTGATAAGGCATATGAAACCCTTTATGAAGGCTCCTGTTGGGTGTGTTCTACTATCTTAAATACACCTAGTATTTAATTATCCACTGGGGTTGGTAACCTTAGAGTTGATACAAAATATATGCAAAGGTAAAAATTCTCCTAGGGTGTCGTGGAGATATTTTAATAAACAAAAGATCGAAAGATCTTTCAAAATGAAAAACCGAGTCAAACTCCTAAGACTATTTGAATAATTGGACTAGACTGGAATATCAAATTTCAAACAATTACTAAAAAGAAAAATATAAATAATAATACTTATAGCTTGAAACACTAACTCATACATAAAATGAATTATAATAACTGAACTAACAAATAACCAACTAACTACTCCTTAAGTGGAAGGTTGGGGTAAAAAGACAACTTATCTTACAAAAATGGAAAATTGAAAAAACAAGTAGAAAACTTAATAAAGATATTTAAACTCTCTTCTTCAATAAATACATACCAAAAACAAGAATAATTCCTATGATTACAAATAATATATCTTCCTCTTAAAAGTAATATTGTTATGCAGTTCTAAACGTAATGCATGGAATCACTAAACAAACCTATTTAATTAGCAAACTAACATCAAACTAACTCTTAAATAGAAAGAAAGCATTGCATATTAAACTAATTAGTAAGCTAGAAATTAATTTAAACAAATTGGAAATTAACTTAAGCAAATTCATGACAAGAAATAAATAAACAGAACTAAATCTCAATAAAAGCAAACTATTTCTTATAAGCAAATTCATAACAGGAAATAAATAAGCAAGACTAAATGTAAATGAAAGCAAACTATCATTATTGGAAATAAAGACTAAAAAAAATACTGGAATTAAATGACTGTAAATAAAATAAATGGAAGGCAAATAACTGAAAGCAAAGCTATACGCACATCTACTTATTTAATTGCTGAAAGAAAACTAAGCTAATGCAATATAGGAAATACAAATAGCATTTACTATTATCTAACAAAAACAAACTAGAATTGAAACTAAACTAGCTAAAACAGAAAATAAAGAACTAAATTAAACTAAGAAATGAACCTCTGGTTGATGAGGGGCTCTCTCAACAATCAGAGGTGAAGTCTACTAACTCCTACTCAAACGCAACCTTCAACAACAATGCATACAACTCTTTATTCAACTTCAGAAACATAATTACAGTGTTTAACAAAATACTTCTCTAACTCTCCTGACTAACTAACTTCTGACTAACTATGCTTTGTATTCAGAGACTGATATATATAGTTTACATGAGATATGAGCAAGTCGACCCTAAAGGTCAACCATTATCTAATTTTAGTCAATCTTTACAGGCACATAATTGATTTGCAACAAACATAGAGTCTGGCTCTTCCTTCAACGGGATCGTGGCATAATATGGTGATTCTGCTCCTTCTTTAGCATGAACATGCCTCCCTCAGTGTGCTTGATATGGTGATGATCCCTTCATTAGTGTATAGTATGGAGTGGTGTTGAGTGCAAGCTTATACACTGCAGCAGGATTCTAGAACGTAGGTCCCTCATCAGCGCAAGCATGTGGAATGTTGATGTTGTGGAAAGAAAGGGAAGCAACATAGTCTATATTCTAGAACATAGGTCATTCTAACACTTAAACGCACAGGCTTATGATAGTTTAATATTAAAACAGAGGAGGCCATGAGTAAACAACAAATGTCCATCCCTTTGAATGCATGGATAGTGAGCAGCTAGGTAGCGATCCTTTTAGAGAATGAGTTAAATGCATCGGTCTAGCACAGAGATTACCCAAACGCGTGGATGATCAATTCAGTTGAAGGCCGTTTCATGTTTAAATGCTCAAAACCAGTTATGGACAGTGTGCAGGCTGATGGGCGAGCTGAATGACGAACTAAACAGAACACTGAGCTGTGAGATGGATGTGTGTCAATCTAGGGAAAATATGGCAAATGATCAGTGAATCTCATGTGATGGCTAGATGATGAGCTGAATGCCAAGTTGGATCGTGAGCTAGACATATGGTGTGAAAGGAAGGATAAATGCATTTTGGTGTTAATTTGCGCAAACAGACTATAAAATATGCAAATGAATATACATATCAAATAATATATTAAATATGTTTTAAATAATATAATTTTTAGTTAATAAAATCATAAAAATTATATTAATAACAAAATTTATAATAACATCAAATTTGTTCTTACCTTGTGCTGAAATAACGATCTGCATGACATAAAACATCCTAAAGATAATAAAATATGTGTTTAAATATGTTATTTAATTGCCAAAAATGATAGAAAAATGAGGCTCAACATTCCCCCAAACCATGCAAATTCCAGGTCTCACTGAGCAAAAAGAAAATGATTAAGGAAGAAGGCAAAGTTGCACTGGTAATTTCCTTCTAGTTGGTGAATGAAGGGAATAATTTAAACTTTAATCTTATAAAAGAATATTGATTTTATGTCAACAATAAAAAAGATTTATAAGATAGAAGGTGTAAGAAAAAATAAATGATGGAATAGTACATATATCACAAATGCGTAAATAACATTCTTAGTTAACAAAGAAAAATAGTTTTCATGTGTATTTAAATAAAAAGATGCTAATAGTAAAATAACAATAACATAAATTTTAAAGTCAAAGAATCCATACAAAAATAAAAGTATGTTCAAAAACAAAATTTGGTTGACAAATTTTAATCATTCATGCTATCATACCACAATATCTGATTCAGACCATCATCTGAACCATTATTCATATCCTTCATAAAGTCTTCCATCAAATCCTTCATATTGATTGATTAATTTGTTTCTTTTTGTAAAAACATGCTTGGAATCCGATTGGTACTAGAGCGTGCTAAGCCCTGCTAAAACACATAATTAAATTTTACAGAATAAACTTAGAAATAGCTTTTCATACCAGCCTTAATCATAAATCACATCAAAAGAGAATAACTTAAATTTGTTCTTTGACCTTAGAATCCATCCTTTTTCAGAAGAGATAAGTAATATTCCCCACAGGTAAAAATTCCACGTACTCTCGAGTTATCACAAAGAGATATTTGAGAGACAAGTTTTGATATCAAGTATAGGATGAACTAGTAATCCATAGGCACAAGATGAATGATAATGAAAATAGGTCTTATCAAGCGCTGTTCGAAATAACACATCATAAATATACATGTCTGAATCAAAATATTAGGAACTATCTGAATCATAAAAGGAGTGGTTAAGAATGATATGCACAAAGTTATCCTTAATTATCACTACAAATTGCAAGTTAACAAAAGTTAAGATACCTTATGAGCATAATTACATTTTCCAGATAATACTTCATGAGATGCTTATAGAGATAAAGTATCCATGATCAAACTGCAAAACCACTTGTTAGATGATTCAATTTATTCATAAAAACATAGAAATAAAAATAGTCACATGTAATTTATTTTATCAGAAGTGTCTCTTATTTATTCATAGAAGCAAAAACATATGTACATATATACAAGTGATGATAACCCAAAATGATTTCATGGATCAGGAGGATGAGGAATAACTTCCTCTTCAATCAATTCCATTTCTCTTTGCTGTAAAACATTTTGTACAAAATCCTGTCTAGATGTTGGTTGGTGAGAAATCCTAAGTCTATGTCCATTCACTATAAAGGAAACTTCTGAACCATCAATTGTTTTAATTTTTCTGATCCATTGTCAAAATATGTAACTACTTCATAAGGGCCCAACTAACACGTAGTTAATTTTCCTTTAAATTTTTTAAACTGTGAATCGAATAGTAATGCCCAATCTCCATTATTAAATTGATTTTTCTTGATAATTTTATCATGCCATTGCTTCCGTTGATTTTGTATTAACATGGTTCTTTGGAGCGCATCTTATCTAATTTCATCTAGGACATTAATCTATAGGATTCATTATTTATGTGCTTCATCAAATCCATACCTAACTGTGTTGCCATATGAAAGGCTTTAACTTGAAATTGAATAGGTAAAAGGACTTGTTTTCCATATAATAACTCATAGGAAGTATGACTGGTAGTATTTCTCCATGTTATCCTATAGGCCCATAAACCCTCTGGAAGTCTATCCGCCCAATCCTTATGATGTAAGTGAGTGGTCTTGGTTAAAATAGCTTCTAATACTTTATAGCTTCTAAAATTGGGTAAATATTTATTCATATATGAATTCTACTACATATTTCTCAGTAGCCCTAAACAAATCTATAGCTTCTACCCGTTTGGTAACATAATCTGTGCAAACCAAGATAAATTTGTTTTGACGATACATGGGAGAGATTGGTCCTACAAAATCAAGAGCCCATTTTTCAAAAGGCTCAATCATGACCTGAGGTTGTAAAGGAATTTTGTCAGATGTCATTGGTCTACCCATTCTTTGACAATTATCACATCCTTTAATGTACTTGGCAGCATCCTTAAAAATGCTTGGCCAGTAATAACCAGAGTGCAGTACTTTGTATGTTGTCTGTCTATCAGAAAAGTGTCCTCCACATGGTCCATCATGGCATGCTCAAAGAATTTCTATCATTTCATCCTCCCACACACATCTTCTAATAATAATATCCGGGCTAGTGTGAAACAGGTCATTATCAACCTACGAATAGTTAGAGCTTTGTACTATTATGCGGCGTTTCTCGTATGGAGCCAAATGGTGTGGTACTTTTCCAGTCACTAGATAGTTTCCAATATCAGTAAACCAAGGGGTTTGAATAGATACAACAAATAGATGTTCATCAGGAAAAGTATCATCAATAGGTTCAGTATCACTATTGTGTTGTATACGAGAAAGAAAATCCGCTACTAAGTTTTCTTTACCAGGTCGATCAACGACGATAATATTAAATTCTTGTAATAGGATAAGCCACCAGGTAACTCTACCATTAGTGATTGGTTTATTCATTAAAAATCTAATGGCAATGTGATCGGTGTGTACAAAAACTTCATACCCTATAATATAATGGCATAATTTATTAATATAATAGACTAATGCCAAAAATTCTTTTTCAGTAACGGTATAGTTTAATTCGGCAGGAGAAATTTTTTTAGTGATAAAATAAATGGCATAAGGTGATTGTCCTTCTTTTTTGCCAAGGACTCCTCCTATGGACACATCGGAAGCATTAGTATATATATGAAAGGGAAGGGTCCAATCAGGGCCCCTAAGTATTGGTGCTACTGATAGTTTAGCTTGAAAATCTCAAAATCATTTTGACAAGATTCTGTCCATTGGAATTATACATCTTTTATGAGCAATTTAAACATTGGTGCAACTATATTTGTAAATTTTTCAATAAAACGGCGATAATAGCATGCATGACCCAGAAAGATTCTCACTTCGTTTCGGGTTTTTGGAGAGGGAAAGCCAACTATTACTTCGATCTTAGCAGGGTCTACCTTAATTATTTGAGAAGAAATATGGTCTCCTAAAACTATACCTTCTGTCAATAACATTTTACACTTTTCATGACTAAGAGCTAAGTTTATCTCTTGACATCGGATCAAAACATTCTTGAGGTTGTCAAGAGCTTCTTGGAAATTATTACCATAGGATGTAAAATCATCCATGTATACCTCAACATAGTCATGTATAAGATCAAAATATATACCTAAGACTGCTCATTGAAAAGTAGTGGGTGTATTACATAAGCTAAGTGGGAAAATTGGATAATAAAATGTCCCCCAAGGACATGTCAAAGTGGTCTTATCCTGATCTTTAGGTGCTATTAGGATCTGATTGCATCCACTATATCCATCAAGAAAGGAGAAATACTGGTTACCTAACAAGGTATCTATTACTTGGTCAATAAAGGGCAAAGGGAAGTAGTCTTTAAGAGTGGCTTTGTTCAGTTCCCTAAAATCAACACAAATACATCATTTCCTTGTAACTTTCTTCATAACTACCAGTAGAGGAGAAACCCGTTTGCTATCGGAAATAAGATCGATGAAACCGGCGATAAGGAGATTTTGAAATCATTAGAGGAAATTTCAACTCAAAATGGGCCTCCTAAAATGAATTAATAAAATAATAGTTAAAATAATAAAATAATATTTATTAATTTTGGAGGAAGAAAAGAAAAAAAACTACTTTTTTGTTTGTATTTTTGACATATCTCCCCGTGTTTTTACTCAAATTTCGATCGAGAGAGCTCGTTGGATGCAAAATAAAATTCTGCATCCAACGAGTACCCACTTGGCATACTTTTGATGGACTGCGCTACCCCAAAAACAAGAAATACTTGAAAAAAATGTAATGATGATGTCATCATTCTATTTTTTCAGGTATTTCTTGTTTTTGCAGTAGCGGAGTCCATAAAAAGTATGCCGAGTGGGTACGCATTGGATGTGGAATTTAATTTCACGTCCAATGAGCTCTCCTGATCGAAATTTGAGTAAAAACACGGGGAGATATGTGAAAAATACAAACCAAAAAAATAGTTTTTTTTTATGATACCTATCCCCAAATTTATATTAAAAAAGTGTTTAAGACCTAAACGGTATTTCAAATTTAAATCAATTTCATTGGCTAACACATGATGACATGGAATTTGAATAAAAGTTAAAAGGCCCATTTTGAGTTGAAATTTCCTCTAATGTCTTATTTTAGTATATCCTTCAAAGCAGGATTCATCCTCCTCTGAGGCTATCTTACAGGTGGTATATTTGGATCCATATAAATGTCACATGCCCCAATTTTTGCAAAAACAATATTATATTACTTGATTTTATTTGAGGATAATATGTTAAATTTTATGCTAAGTTGTAATTGATGACTCAACAGAGTGAAGGATATTTAATGTAATTCTGAATATTTTTATTATAAATAAATAAAGGAGGAGACAACAGCTTAGGAGAGTTGTTAAAGAGTGTTTACTAGTCAAATTGGTGGAGGAGACTGGGTGGAGAGAAAACAGACATGTGGCAGCATCCTCAAACCACTTCCAACTGTTGCAAGTGGCAGCCTCCCTACATTTGGGGTCATGATTCCCAAAGAAAGTGGAATCAAAATAGGTGGCTCAATTAATGAAAACTGACCCAAAAGACCTAGGAAATCTTTATAAAAATTCCCATTGAAGAGAGCTAGGAATACTCATTCTAGATAAGCGATCATTCAGGTGAATGTAATTCAGAGAAATTCAATGGAAGGGAATTGTGGAAAGAGTTTGAGGGGATAACTGCTGAGTGATCTAGTGCAAGTTTTAAGTTGAAATATCTTACTATTGAGTGTAGGGTGTTTTACTGAGTTATTGGATCAGTCTAGTGTTTGCATGCTCCACCAGTTCTCAGCCAAGAAGACCAGGAATAGGCTTGGGGGTCTTGAAGAAGCATTGTTTGAGCACTCTCCAGGAGTTTGGTAGGGAGGAATGACCTCCTAACGCTGTTGTTGTCTATCCTAATCAGTTTCTACATTATTTGTTTTACTGTGTTGGATAGATAAATCTGAATCTGACTGTTAAATGAATGTTAAATATTCAGTTTGTAAATTGTTAGAATGCAAAATAATTCTAGTCTATGTTTTTCCACACCTGGAAGGATCAGGCCATAGTCTAGCAAAGATAGAGTATTTACATTAGATGAAAGAATATGTTAAGAGACTGAATAGAATAGATATGGTTCTGCATTTCGTAGTAGTAGAGTAATTTATTTTAGTATGTCGGTTATTATTAAAAAGAATAATGATATGGTTATTTATGTTTATTGTTTTAACAAGGTTATTTATGTAAATATATTAGAAAAGAAATAGTAGTAATCTAGTACAGGTAGAAGGATTAATATTTTAAGAAAATATTTAGTAGATAAGATGTTGTAATTACAGATAGTAGATTAATTCTTATTCAAGTTAAAATATTATGGAGGTTAAACTGTGTTATGATAGGTTTATAATTCAATGTGTTTACTTAGTAACTAATTGCAATGCAATAGAAAAATCATAGTCAGGTTACATTGTTTACATTCATATCAGTAAAGAAATAAACTACTAATCATATAGTCTATTTTCTAATAATATCAACTAATATAAGACTAGTAATTACTAAAAACTAAATAGGGTTATATCAAAAGTACTTAAATTATAAAGAGAAAACTAAGTTATATAACCTATGCTTATCTTTTCAAATAACTTTGAGTAAATTCTACCTGCAGTTCAGTAACTTAAATGAAAAAATGAGAAAGTGATTAATAACTAATACAAAAATAAATATTTATCTATGTAAAAACTATTTTAAAATTATCAAACAAGCTTATAGCTGTAGGATCGAAACCCTAATTCAAATTTATTTAATATTTACAAAAAAAAACATTTAAGCTACAATCCATTTATTTGGATTATTATATCAATAAGCCATTAAAACTACTATAGACTATTTACAGTCCCTTTTAAGGACAAATGGAAAGACAAATGTATTGTTACAAGTTAAATTATCATAATACACCTGTAATAATAATAATTAACCAAATTAGAAAATAGCAGAATCCTATCATTAATCAATTGAAAAATTTATTTAGACAAGGGTTTCATTTAGGAAAACCCTAGGTTGCGTTTTCCAAGCAAATAATTAAATATTATAAATTACACTATGACTGAGTTACAGTCTTAAATAATAACAACAGTCTATACAAAAAATGAAATAGACAATAATATTCCTTATTAACAGTCGGTTGGGGAAAACCCTAACATACCCAAAGTCACAATACAGTAATACTGCAAAACGAGTCTGAGCTTGAAGAAAATATTTTTAAAAACCAATGTATTGCATTGAGAGGCTGTAAGGATGGAAATTTAAACCAATTACAACACCCAGCTCAAGGCCGAGACTACCCAACGACATAGCCAGGGTTTGTAAATAGATGACAACCAACAACATTAAAAAAAACCCACATATATAATGGAGAAATTTAACAATCTTCCAAGCTCGGGGTTTCACCATCGACAACCCTGTTACAAGCAAGGTGAGAACCCATTCGTTGAACCCAGGGCTTACCCGATTAGAGCCACAAGCCTTCAAAGACAGCCAACATCATCTTCGTCACTTGTTGCAAGAGTAGTCTCAAGTTCCTGCAAAGAGAACAATGCAGTGTGTTAAATTCAAAACTCTTTCACTATTAAATACCTAACTGTAAAAATAACCTTATTTTGAGTTGTTCACTTCAGAATGAAAACCAAGTATTTACCTTTAATAAAGAGTAACGAACAGTCTAACGAAGAGAATATCACCAACTGTAGATTGCTCATACAAAAATCCCAAACCCTACGATGTCGATGGAGCACAACCAGCAACAATGAATCTTAGCTTCTCACGGCAGTGATAGGCCATGGAAGGCAGGATGGAGCTAAGGATAGGCTGCAAGCCAAGTGCAAACAAAGCCAAAAAACTCTTACATAGTAAAACCCACAACTAAGAAGGTTGGTAACAAGACCGAATACTAGAGACTACAGTAACATTAAGCCCACGTTTTGGGGCAAGCTAGAATAGGAAGAATACTTGAGGCCGCCATGAAACCTTGCAGAGCAGCCCAAAGTCCATCGAAAACTTTGGAGGGAGAATGACAAAGTGACTAGGGTTTCAAGAGTTTTATATCTCCAATACACGGACATGAGGTGACCACGTGCCCTCAAATAATTCAAACCATGCATGGGTCGATTCCAAAGCCCAGATGCAGATCATTTCTCTAATTATTAAAACAATGATTTTTTTATCAAACATTGCATGAACTATGATGTATGCATATATAATCCCATCGTTAATCATATATCATTTATATCATAATGTTTGATAGCTCGATTTTGGGAATTTTGGTAAAACAATAATATGATAACATTGACCTAGTGAAAGGTGGTAACCACTTGATCTTTTGGTTATCCCGAAGTCATTTATGCTTAGAACCCTTCTATCTATAAGTAGATTTATATACTTGCAAAACATTGTTAAATATGCATGTATTGTAAACCAAACTTATCACTCATAAACAAACAGCTTGGGTGGATATAACGTATGGAGTTGAATAGCATAATAATAGAGTATAAACATGAATTTTACCAAGTTTGATGTTGGTTTAAACTTTCATAGACACTAGTTGCTTCTAGACTTGTCAATACTAGAAGTTTACCATATTTGTTTATGTTGGACAAGATAGTCTAGGATTGATCAAGATAACCTATACTTAGCATAGGGTAGAATTTTGATCATAATAGTTACTATAGACATTAACTTAATGTAAGATAGGAACTATGGTAATAATAAAATTACAATGGAATAACCTTACTCAATTCCATAATCATTGGAATGATACTGATGGACTTAGATTTAGGAAGTAAGGGAAAACAATATTCCATGTGAAACGATGCAGCTATTTTTACATTAATCAAGCCTATAATATCAAGGATATTTACAAACAGTAAGTTTTCCCTACATAAGGTAAATAATGATTAGTATGGTACTTTAGTAAATAATACGATAATGTATGTGGTTACAATAGTACATACAATACGACATTAATGCAAGTAAGGAAACTGATAACGTATTAGTGAGCAACTGGATTGTACATACAAGTAACAGGTTGATATTTTCCATAACTAGTAGGTTAAAAAAAATAAAATCGAATCGTATATTTGATTGAGAATATTTACTATCAGTATTGATAGAAGCTCTTCCATGAATAAAAATAAATAAGAATACGTATAACATTTGCAAGTTAAGCATGTTAAAATAGAAATGAATATATGGCAAAGATTACGAGCTTAGAGTTCATAGTAAGTATCTTTGGTGTCGCTAAGCTTGATAAAGAAAGGAATTTGTTTATCTGAACTCTGCTTACAAGAAAAACTAGAAAAAAGTAAACTGCTTTACCTCATTGAAGTTGCTTGAAAATTATCAGCTTATTTTACTAGCATATTATTTTGCAATCAGAAACACTTCTTGATACTTTATGATTTTAAAATGTCTACTTGTTTGATCGTACCTATGAACCTGTAAGAACTATCAATCTCTCTGCATTAGCATAATTGCTAAGTAAGCCCAGGATTCAAAGTTAGATTCCACCTACTTGCCCTAAAGTAGACTCATTAGTACACTGAAAGAAAATAGTATGCAAGTAAATTTACATTACGAAAAAGAAGTTGCTTTAGTTAAGATAATTTGAAAATGTGTAATACTAATCATTGGACTGTTTTATTTTCCGCTAACCATTAGCTGTTAGTAAACCGCATATTCAGCATTTTATGTTATCTCAAAATTTTAAATTTTTGTGAAAAATTGGGGTTTTGACATGTGCTATCTGAGCACAAGGTTCAAACACTAGGCCTTAATGAAGCCGAAATAGATTTTATGAAATAGTGATTTTGAATTATTTTGCTAATGTATTTTTCTTTTAAATGTTAGTCAACAGAGAAATTGTTTCTGAAGTTTAACCACAGGTATGGAAAGGCTAGAGGAATATGCGAAAGAGGAATCTCCATTTACTGAACTAGAAAACTTACGAAGAGATCCTATACAGGAAGATTTAACCACTAATTCCTCAGAAATTTTACAAACAGTAAAAGACTTAAAATATGAAATGGAATCAGTTAAACGAGAGAATGAAAGGATTCTGAGAGCTCAGGAGGAGCTGAATCAGATCCTAACAAAAATGTTTCAAACTAAGGGTAGGGGTAAAAGAGCTGAATCAGAAGATCCAAGTCATCAACATAAATATAAGAAGATTAAACAGACTAAAAATGAAAGTATCTCATCTTCAGAGGTGTTTGGTGAACAACATAATTTTTCCACTAGTAACAGTAGTGATGACAATCATTATACTAAAAAGAGAAAATATAAACACTATGAAGAAATTTTTGGGGAGTTTAATAATATTAAACCACAAAAATTCAATGGAGAGATTGAGAAGTGGGAGAAAGAAGAATCCTGGTTATCTGGAATGAAGAAGTAGTTTCAGATTTATAACTATTCTAACCAATTAAAGGCTAGAATGGCTATCTACAATCTCTCAAGAAAGGCTGACATTTGGTGACAGGACTTGAAGAGAGTGAAGGGAATAAAAGAGAAGAACATAAATTGGAGTACCTTCAAGAGGTAATTTAAAAATAAATTTCTGTGAGAGTAGTACTATGAAGAGAGAGAAAAAGAATTCTATGAGCTTAAATTAGGATCAATGACTATGAAAAATCTAAACAACAAGTTTTTAAGTCTGCTTAGGTATGTGCCATACCTTGTAGATGAAAAAACAAAGGTAAATCAATTCCTCAGCTATCTACCTTATCATATTAAGGACGGGATTGAGTATGACAATCCAAAGACTTTGGAAGAAGCTATGAGGAAATCCAACTTCTGTTATGAACAGAATCGAAAGAAGGAAAGCATGGCCAACTGGAAGGCCAAGAAGAATAATAACCATTATGATCAAAAGAAAAAAGAATTTGTGCCCAACATAAATTCTAAAAACAGTAAGGCCAAAAATTTTCCTAACAAGAATTTCCAAGGGAATAAGAATAATTCACCAAGCAATCAAAATAATTCCAAGGGTAAAGAATTTGCTAATAATCATGGTAATTACACCAAGAAATTTGAACGCAAAGAACCTATAAAGTGCTGGGAGTGTAATGGCCCACATTCTTCCTCAGTCTATCCTAATCGGAAAAATACTGTCAGTAATATTCATACCATACAGGAGGAGATGACTATTGGAGAATTAGCAACGACTATGCCCAGAATCAATGCAGCCTTGGAGAATCGACAAGCAGAGTATCAAACTTCCATGGTGGAAGTAGAAGGTATGATAAACCAAACCCCTATAACTATTTTAATTGATCTAGGAGCTAGTATTAGTTATATTTCACCTAAAATGGTAGAAAAATGTAAGTTACTTGTTGAAAATTTTGAAAATTCTTGGTTGGTTCAGTTAGCCACTGGTGCTAAAAGGAAGGTAACTTGTTTTGTAAAAGAATGTGCAGTAGTTATGGATCAATTTGAAACTGTTGTAAAGCTTAATGTATTACCTCTTGGTTATTATGACTTACTCATCGGTATGGATTAGTTAGAATACCATAGGGTAATTTTAAATTGTTATGATAAAACCTTTACGTGTATAAACAGTGATGGAAAACTAGTAAGTGTAAAACGAATCCCTAGAAAAACCACCATAAGGAATATTTCTGCTTTGCAGCTTAACAGAGCTGTTAGGAAGGGTTGTAAAGCTTATGTAGTAATAATAACTAATGAGGAGAATCTAAATAAGAGAGATAAATTAAAATTGGAAGATATACCGGTTTTAAGAGAGTATGCTGATGTATTTCCGGAAGAAATTCAGGACTACCTCCAAAGAGGGAAATGGATTTTACCATTGAGCTGGTACCTGGTGCAGTGCCTAGCTCAAAGGCCCCTTATCAAATGAACATAATTGAACTTAATGAATTAAAGTCACAATTAAAGAACTTATTGATAAAAAGTATATTCAACCTAGTGTGTCTCCTTGGGGGCATCTGTCATCTTCATTAAGAAAAAGGACAGAACCATGCGACTTTGCATAGATTACCATCAGTTGAATAAGATGACCATTAAAAATCAACACTCATTGCCTCGCATAGATGATCTGTTTGATCAACTATGTGGAGCCATGGTGTTTTCAAAAATTGATTTAAGGTCTGGATATCACCAAGTTACGATTAAAGATAAAGATATCTTTAAAACAACTTTTAGGACTCGATATGGTCATTACGAGTTTGTCGTCATGCCATTTGGGCTCACTAATGCCCCAGCTATTTTTATGTGTTTTATGAACATCGTTATGCATAAGTATCTAGATAAGTTTGTAGTCATGTTTATCGATGATATATTAATCTATTCAAAAACTCAAGAAGAACATACAGAACATTTAGAAATTGTTTTGGAAGAGTTACGGGATCATCAACTCTTTGCAAAGTTTAGTAAATGCGATTTCTTCAAAGATAAGATTCAATACTTAGGTCATGCGGTGACTAAGGAAGGGATTTTGGTGGAACCTGAAAAGATAAAGGCAATCGAAGATTGGCCGGTTCTTAAGGATGTAACTAATGTTCAATCCTTCATGGGAATTATCGGTTACTACCAAAGGTTCATTGAAGGATTTTCAAGAATCGCAAATCTAATAACTTCATTGCAGAAGAAAGGAAAGAAATTTGATTGGAACTAGAATTGCAAGGAAAGGTTTAAAAAGTTAAAACCTTTATTAATCAACGCACCTATTTTAAGAATAGTTGATCCAAATAAAGAATTTGTAATGTGCACTGACACCTCCGATGATGGTTTAGGCAGTGTTCTGACTCAAGAAGGGCATGTTATTGCCTATGATTCTAGGAAATTAAAAATTCATGAAAATAATTATGCAACTTATGATCTGAAATTAGCTGTTGTTATACATGCTCTAAAGATGTGGCGACATCACCTAATTGGCAAACAAATTATTTTAATGACTGATAATAAAGGGATAAAGTATCTATTAGATCAGCCTAATCTAACTGCTAGACAAGCTAGGTGGCTAGGTTTTCTAAGTGAGTATGATTTTGAAATTCAGCACATTAAAGGTAAAGAAAATAAAGTTGCTAATGCATTAAGTAGAAATGCAAGGATGAATTTCAAAGTAGTTATCAGCACTTATACAACAAATATAGATGAACAACTTAAAGCAAGGATAGAACAAGATGAAATTTACCAAAACTTACAAGCCAAAACGAAAGAAAATCCAATAGAAAGCTTAAGTAAAGGGTATAGTTTGAATGCAAAAGAATTGTTACTATATAAAGACAGAATGTATGTACCTAAAGTTAAGTTGTTATATTTGGATGAAATCCATAAAACTCCATACTCAGGTCATCCAGGTTATCAAAAGACTATAACTATGTTAAGAAAAGAATATTTTTGGCCAAATATGAAGATTGAATTAACAGAGTTTATTGGTAGGTGTTTTAAATGTCAGTAGGTGAAAATTGAACATCAACACCTAGCTGGATTACTTCAGTCCTTACCCATTCCTAGCTGGAAATGGGAGATAATTAGTCTCGATTTTATTACTGGACTGCCTAAAAATCAGAATTTAAATGATTCTATCATGGTAGTGGTCGATAAATTAAGTAAAGCAGCTCAATTTATACCTATTAAAACTACGTATAAAGCCGCAAACATAGCTGATATCTTTCTAAAACATATTTTCTGATTGTGTGGAATACCGAAAGTCATAATCTCAGATAGAGATCCTAAATGTACAGGTAACTTTTGGAAATCTCAGTTTAAAGGATTAAACACTACATTAAATTTCAATACTTCAGTCCATCCTCAAATAGATGGACAAACTAAAAGAGTAAACCAAGTACTAAAATATTTATTAAGAATGTATGTGAAAGACCAACTAGGTAAATGGGAGGATTATTTGCATCTAGTAGAATTTTCTTATAATAGTAATTATCAGGCATCAGCCAGATTTAGTCCTTTCGAAATCTTGTATGGAAGGAAATGTAATACTCCTATCTCTTGGAGTAATCCGGTGGATAGATTATTATTAGGTCCTTAACTATTAAAGGAAATGGAAGAAATTGTAAAGCAGGTACAAGGTAATCTGAGAGCTGCGCAGGATCGATAGAAAAGTCTAGACCTTAAAAGAACTCCAAAGGAGTTTCAGGTAGGTGAACATGTGTTCATCAAGGTGACGCCCAAAGAGAGCTCTCTAAGATTGGGAAGTTGTGCAAAACTAGCACCTCGTTACTGTGGTCCATTTGTAATACTGTCCAGGATTGGACAAGTAGCTTATCAATTAGCATTACCACAAAATTTAAGAGTACATAATGTTTTTCACATTTATGTATTAAATAAATATGTTCATGTTGCTACTCATGTTGTTAACTGAAATGATGTACAGGTGGAACCAGAAGGATATTTTCTGGTGGAACTAGACTGTATCCTCCGGCGGAGGGAGATCACACTTCGGAACCACACCATTGGTCAGGTGAAGGGGGGCAATGGAAGCACCTTAGTCTAGAGAATCCACCTAGGAATTGGAAAGTAATATGCGGGATGCATATCCAATTCTGTTCTAGGGGAATTGTGAGGATCAAGAATAAATAAAATCGAGGATGATGTTATGCTCTAAGGGGGTGTGTATGTCACATGCCCCAATTTTTGCAAAAACAATATTATATTATTTGATTTTATTTGAGGACAATATGTTAAATTTTATGCTAAGTTTTAACTGCTGACTCAGCAGATTCAAGGATATTTAATGTAATTCCGAATATTTTCATTATAAATAAATAAAGGAGGAGACAACAGCTTAGGATAGCTGTTAAAAGAGTGTTTACTGGTCAAATTGTTGAGGAGACTAAGTGGAGAGAAAACAAACATGTGGTAGAATACTCAAACCACTTCCAACTGTTGCAGGTGGCAACCTCCCTACATTTGGGGTCATGATTCCCCAAGAAAGTGGAATCAGAGCAGGTGGCTCAATTAATGAAAACTGACCCAAAATACCTAGGCAATCTTTATAAAAATTCCCATTGAAGAGAGTTGGGGCTTTTAATTCTAGAGAAGTGATCATTTAGGTGAATGTACTTCAAAGAAATTCAATGGAAGGGAATTATGGAAAGATTTTGAGGGGATAACTGCTGAGTGATATGGTGAAGCTTTAAAGCTGAAAGATCTTACTGCTGAGTGCAGGGTGTTTTACTAAGTTATTGGATCAGTCTATTATTTGCATGCTCCACCAGTTCTCAGCCAAGAAGACCAGGAATAGGCTCGGGGGTCCTGAGGAAGCATTGTTTGAGCGCTATCTAGGATTTTGGTAGTGAGGAATGACCTCCTAATGCTATTGTTTTCCACGGGGACTTCACTTAGTGAACATCTCACATAGCACGTGCGATCGTGGGATATTAAAGAATACTGCTAATTTCCAGAGATATCGACCCAAACTCTTTTTGTTGAAACCCCCTCCCAATACTTAAAACATCCTCCCCGCCCCTTTTTATACCTCAATCCTTACAAACAACCCTACCCACCCCCACCTTAAACCCCTCATCCCCCCAATACCTGCAATATATTGGTTCAATTTTTAATAATTTTAAAACCCACAATATGAACTAACGTGATAGGATATTGGTCAACAAGTGAAGTCCCTGTGTTGTTGTCCATCCTAATCAGGTTCTACATTATTTGTTTTACTGTGTTAGATAGATAAATCTGAATTTGACTGTTAAATGAATGTTAAATATTCAATTTGTAAATTGTTAGAATGTAATTTATAATTCTAGTCTGTGTTTTTCCACACCTGGAACGACCACGCCGTACTCCAACACAGATAGATTATTTACAGTAGATGAAAGAATATGTTAAGAGACTGAATAGAATAGATATGGTTCTACATTTTGTAGTAGTAGAGTAATTTATTTCAGTATGCAGGTTATTATTAAAAATAATAATGATCTGGTTATCTATGTTTATTGTTTTAACAAGCTTATTTATGTAAATATATTAGAAAAGAAATGGTAGTAATCTAGTACAGGTAGAAGGATTAATATGTTAAAAAAATATTTAATAGATACGATGTTCTAATTACAGACAATAGATTAATTTTTATTCAAGTAAAATATTATGGAGGTTAAACTGTGTTATGATAGGTTTATAATTCTCTGTGTTTACTACAGCAATGTTAAACCCAAGTTTTGGGGCAAGCTAGAATAGGAAGAACACTTACGGCCACCATGAAACTGTAGCTAGGGTTTTCACCCTAGCTTGTGCTGATGAGCACCTACTAAGGAATCTGGAATCCTTAGTAGCAGTTCAATGATGTAAACAAAAATAAACTGAAATAAAGACTAAGCTAAAGCAGTAAAAAGCAAATAACATGAAGCAAAAAAGGTAAAGAAATGTATAATGGTAATTTTTTATTAATATTACCTCCAATGAGGAGGTTGGTGGAGTCCGTTGCGCTGATCTGATGTCGGTGGCTCTGAGCTCCAAGCTGCTTCTTTTCCTTCTCCGGTGGTGGAAAATGGGCCAAAAAGGTTCTCAATGGTGAAAATAGCTTGATGGTAAGCTAGGGTTTCGAGAATAATTTCGGCAGAGGCAGGATGCTTATGATTGTGGATGTGAAATGAGGGGTCTCCACCACTTATTTATAGTTTTTTAGTGGTGGAGTGCTTGCCCATGGTTTTGGAAACCATGTGGTTTAGGGCAGCTTGTTTAGGGTTTTTTCCTCCTTTTCCTCATTATTTTATATTTTTTCTTCCCTTTTAGGGATTTTTGCTATTTTTAGAGGAATTTTGGATATTTTTGGAGGAAAAAAGGGTTTTTTGGCCTTTTGGAGGCATTTCAGGCCTTTTGGAGGCATTTTAGATAGTTTTATGGCCTTTTGGAGGCATTTTAGGCCTTTTGGAGGCTTTTTAGTGGGATTTTCAGGGAAATATGGTAGGCAAATAGACAAATGAGCCATGTAGTGAGATAGATGAGTTAGTTAACCATTTTTGGGTGTTAACAGATTGGCCCCTGATGGGCGAGGGCAGGAGCTCATCGTATGGCCGATGGACATCATGAGTCATAGTTGGTTTGTGTTGGGGTGTGGAGAAGAGAAGGAAGCAACTGAAGTCCGGGACACCGATCTCGAACCACCTGCAAGGACTGAAAAGTACATAACCTCAATAATGGATGAGGGATCATCTGAGAAGATGGACGAGGCGGGCATTCCCATGCTCGTATCAGAATATAACATAAGAATAACAATGGGGTCCAAAATATGGGGACTTGACATATACATGGCCTCAAATACTGAATGAGGAAGAAATCTCAATATATGGACGAGGCGGGCATTCCCATGCTCGTATCAAGATACATAAAAATAACTGTGTGAGGCCCAAAAATGAAGGACCTGTAGTAGATAAGCACTGGGCATATCAGGGGGGTCTAGAAGGGACACAAATCTGGATCATACTGCTGAGCTAATCATGTCTGAGCTGACAAACTGATACACTGGAATGGCAGCAGTGCTACTGAATGGGGTTCTGAAGGAACTGATACGCTGCTGGATCAGAGTGAGAAGG
>LPNX010145007.1:1690-34815 GCA_001517045.1 Pseudotsuga menziesii
TGTTGGACAAAGAAAGGACAAGAAGAAGACATGACCTCAATATTGTTAGAAAAATGGCAAGATTATTTTCCATAGATTTTCTACTAGGCCTTAAGATTATATCACTTACAAGTAATTAAGAGCAACGCAGGAACCAATGTTCTCTGGGATTGGACCTTCAAGGTGATTTCTGGTAAGATTTTTGTCCAAACAAAATACAATCTAGTGTTGTTAAAATACTTGCAGAAAGATTCCACAATAGATCTATGATTAATGTTGTAGTATATTACTAGGTTTGAATATGTTTCTACCATTTTTGTCTTCACTTTCTTGAAAACTGTATAGATGGAAACTTACAATTGAAACATGTGTTCCAACTTCCCCAGCTCAGGTGGAATCTGCCCTGTAAGGTGATTGTCATTCAGCTGCCTGCATATCCATATTGGGATTTTTTTTATAATTGACATCCAATTTCTATTTCTTGCATATACTATACATAAGTACAGGATGTTGTTTAAAGCTCTTACATAGTAGCTCAGCTTTGTCATATTCCCTAATTCCGGTGGAATAGATCCAGTGAGATTATTACTGTGCAAATATCTGAGAAGTACAAAGCAAATAACAAGAGAATCAGCTTCTTGAAAATTGAAAATGAAAGGAAGTTGTGGTCAACATATAATGACCAGAGGTTAGAATACAAGCAATTAAGCGTGCAAGTAACTTACAACTTTCTAGTGTAAGTGAAATTGCCTAGGATGGGAGGAATTGTTCCAGTAAGATGATTATCGCTCAAATACCTACAATAAATATTACTAATGTATCAATGCAGTAGAGCATAAACCATAATTGTATAATCAAATCTTCGCTTGGGATCACATAGCATTGATCATGTAGGAAGGAATATGAATTGATTCTGCACAAGAAATATACTAACAAAATCCCAAAACATTATGGGTTTTAACTTTTTATTGAGCTGGGATTGCATGCATATTTTAAGGATTGAGGTTACTTTTAATTAGATTAGAAGACATTTTAGTCCGAGTTAAAATCCAGCAAACACTTTAGTTACAGAACAACCAGAGCCTGCATGAGACCAATTACTTCTGAAATCCTTCCTCTCAACTTATAACCTTGCAGTGACCTATGAAGAAACCACTTCAAAATTAGTCTATGTCCACTAAAGCAAACACTTTAATGTTATTTGTTGAATAGTACAGACCATGCAACTAATTATGTTACTTACACAACCCACATGATGCCATATCCCTATCTATTCAATAAAAACATTTTGATACCTATTCTCTTTCATTAAAATAATATACAGCAAAGGGGCAACATGGATCAGTGATGGCATACAACACTAGAAAACCTATTTTAAGCTCTGGAATTTTTTATACTTACAGCCAAATTCTATTATATATACATGTGAAAAATCTAATAGTTATATTACAGAAAACGATGTAATTGTCATCCATTCAAATAGTACATGCCAAGCTATCATATTGAGGATATTTACCTTAGAAGGATAAAAAATGTATGCACCACCAATGGATTCCTTCTCCCCACCATGATATGATAACCTGTTAGAGTAGCACACAACACACAAACAATGAACTATAATATAAATATAGTATTGAGTAAATAAAGTATTTTTTTTGTTGCTTCTTGTATAAAATGTTCAAATAGCATGGAGAGAAAAGTAGATAGGACAGTACCTTTTAGTTTGGAGTTGGATGCTTTGCATGCCACAAAGGAAGCTTGCAGTGGCGATAACCGGAGAGGACAAGTACACATGAAGTAGCTAGACTAGTAAATTTAAAAAACTGACTAACAAACTGTTGAAACAGTTATTTATTTACAGACCATATATTGTTTTATGGACAGTATTTTGAAAAGATTCGACTATCGCAAATATGTGAAATCAACCGAATGTACAAATAGTACTTGCAAGCCAAGTATAGGGGCGCGTTGGGGAAAAAAGAGACATAGGTATGAAGGCAATAAGTATAAGCCAAATAAACAGACAAGATAAATGTACAACAAAACTGAAGAATTTAGTATATATTGTGAATTGTTTCTATGTACATACAGTACAGTGTGAACTGTATCGCTGATCATAAGAGAGTATTTGAAACAAAGCGAGGATTGCGAATATTTAAAATCAATTTAATGTCCAAGCAGTCTAACTTGAGTAGAAGTAACAAATGGACAACATATTTACTTTGAAACCAAGTATAGGGAGTCGATGGGAAAAAGAATATACATATGTGTAATGACAAGAAGTAGAAGGTAAATATTTACATGGATTAAATGTACAGTAGAAGTTAAGAACTGAGTATAATGTGAACTGTTTCTATTTACATAGAGTTTGTTGCATCGTATTTGTAAAAGAAGTGTTTATTTGATAGAGTACATGGTAGTTGAAGAAGGTGTGGGAATGAAAAAAGAAGGTGTGTTGGGTTGTAAGGAGAGGGAAAAGGGAATTGCAAGCAAGGAGGAGGCTCTACTCATAAATGCAAGAGGGACTATGGCAACAACAACACCAGGTAATGGTTATGTATTGAGCAAGAGAAGGATGGCGGGATACTAAGTCTGTGCAGATCTTGCGCATGGTGTCCCTTTCATGCATATGGACCATTCGTTGAAGGAAGGCTCTTATTTCTGAGAGAAGCTTTATGGTAGGCTGAATCGGATTCAATGGGATGTCTGAAGTTGATTGGAATCGTGCTTCAATTTGTTGCAGCGATGCTTCTTGTTCATTTATTTGCTTGTAGAAGTCAGCAAAGGTGTTCAGGTATTGCATGTCCATCTTCGTTTTTGAAGAGCTAGGAAGAGAGTAAAAAGAGCGATTAAAAGCCTAACATGTTCAAATAATATATAGTAAAGCAAGGCACATCTATTTCTGTATTTGAATTGCTAGACAAACAATTTTTTTTCATAGTACCAAATAAGAAAAGCAAGAATATATTCACATCATAGATCATAGGAAAAAAAGTTGAAAACTTGTGTAATGGACAATTTGTTGTTCTTTTTTTTGTTTGTTCTATTGTAGAGAGAAAATAATGTTGTAAGTCTAATGGTATGGCATGCAACACACATATCAGAGAATGCATGGCTTCCAACACTGTACTAAAAGAAAGTTGGCATCTCATATGCAAAAAAAACAGTGAAACTTCACCAACACATGCTTCAGTCCCCACATAGGTTAAATAACCCATCAAGTAGCAAATCAAATTGGATGAACACAACTCTAATAAACAGAAGTCCCATGACCATGGACCCCTCTAGTGAGAGAGTTCATGCATGTACGAGCTCTAACACAATGTTCATGAATGAGAAAGATTGCAACAACAACACCTAGAGAGACAAAGGAAAAATACACACAAGTACACTTTGTAGCACTGCCTTTACTATGCACCATAAACACAGATAAATATTAAACTATTATGGGATTGATAAAACATTCAGCTTCCCACGGATTATGATCAAGTACATTTTAGTTACAAACAAGTCAAAGAAAAAATGCCAGTCATTTCGTTGACTTGCTTGCAAAAGGCAGCAAGGTTGTTCAGGTATTGCATGTCCATGTCTTTTGTTGAAGAGCTAGGAAGAGAGAAAACAGAGCAATGAAAAGCTTAACATGTTTAAATAATATAGAGTAAAGGAAGGCACATGTTTTTTTGTAAATGAATTGGTAGACAAACATTTTTTTTTCATAGTAACGAATAAGAAAAGCAAGAAGATATTCACATCATAGATGAAAGGTAAAAAAGTTGAAAACTTGTGTAATGGACAATTTGTTGTTTTTTTTTTTTGGTTCTATTGTAGAGAGAAAAAGACTGTTGCAAGTGTAATGTTATGGTACTGAGAAGAGATGTGGGAAGCAATGCAAGGGTGTAAGCAACTATGTTAAGCAACGTCAGGTGCAATTGATCTGGCGGCAATAAAAGTTTCTTCTTGTTTTCTTCATTGGACAGAAGGGCTATCCTTCATATGTGAGTAGCGAGCAAAAGAGAAAGATGAAATTATGCGTAGGTCAGTCAGTTGTCTAACTCTTGAAACTGCAGTAAATGTTAGCCCTTGTCTATCAATGTTTCCTATGTTAATTTTTGCCTTCTGTAAGGTCATTCCCTGTGATTTGTGGATTGTTAAACCCCAAGCCATATGAAGGGGAAGTTGTCTACGAGAACCTCTTGTTAAAGGGAGGATTGGGATGTAGGTAGGGTTATAGGCATCCCATGGTGGGCCTTTGTAGTTGACAAAGTCAACAACAACAAACAAAGGAAGCATAGGTGGAGTAGTGGCGGTGTTGTACAAGATTGAAACAACTTTACCAAGAGCACCATTAACAAGACCTGCCTCAACCCAAAGGTTTGTTGTAAGCATAACTTGTTTCCCAACGGCAAGGAGTACAACCATATCTAATTGTTCATCTTCTCGTGCAAGCAATAGTGTTTGTTTCCTAACTTCTGCAGAACATAATGCAATCGGGACATTTAGTTGTTTAAGCATTTGTTTGTTGTGTAAGGCAACAGAATTGTTAGTTGAGAACAAATGGGTGGATTGATCAAATACGTGATTCTCGGTTTGAGAGAGGGAAGAGGATGTCCTTGACATAAGAAGGGTCCAATCGGCAATAGTTGGTGTTGCATTCCTAAGATTGAGGAGAAGTTGGCGGAATTGAATCTGAGAAGGGGCATCTCCTTGTTGACGAAAAACCGTTGAGAGGGTTATGAATGTGTCAAAGGTACGCCAAAGTGTGTTTCCACATGATGCTCCTACATACATGGGGATATCTTTAACAGGTGGAATTTGACCAAGGTCACCTACGAGGATGATAGAGAGGCCTCCAAAAGGGGAATTTCGATGGGAAGGGGATGCTTCCCGGAGACGAGAGTCAATGTTGGATAAGAGCTTTGGTCCACTGAAACTCATCTCATCAATTAGCACATAACGTATATGGAGGAGTTGTTCTTGAAGGTTTGCAAGGGCTTGGCCTTCAAGAGGAAGCATAGTATTTATTGGTATCCGAAGGGTAGAATGTATTGTAAGGGCATTTATGTTAAATGCTGCGACGCCAGTTGGAGCAAGTAGGAGAAGAGGGGATGAGTTATTTGGAGATGATGAAGAGAAGGCAGCTTGCAAGCATCCAATTAAGTAGGATTTTCCTGTGCCTGCAATTCCTTGGATGATCATACGTAATGGTTTTGTGGTAGTGTGTTGGGTGGAGTGGGACATAATAATTTCAAAGGCTTTGCGTTGTGTTGGAGAAAAGCAAATAGGCGAAGCAGGAGTTGGAAAAGGTTGTAGTTCTGCTTGGTTTGATGAGCGGTTCAAGTCAAGAAACGAGATGGCTGAGTTTTGCAAGTGCAAAGGTATCTACGTGTGGCACCAATTGTGTTTGGTGTCAAAGTCGCGGTGACCAAACATGTCAAGATCATCAAGTTGCAGGTTGTTCCCAAGGTGGAGTTGAGAGAGGAGTTCCCATTCTGACAAGTCGTTAGAGGAAGTAGGATGGTCTTCATTAGGGGGGGGTGTATCAACATAAATAGTTGGAGGGGGTGAAGGTTCTTGGTCAACATGCCAGGGATTGTAGCTCCCACAAAAGGATTCCCATGCAGAGACAATCTCCAAGTCAGAGGAGCCAATATCTTTTGGCACATTGCGGAAAGGTCTGTACAGAAAGAGTTCACTCCAACAGAAATCGACATAAAGATGAGAGGTGGAAGGAGGGATGGCAAGGAAATGAGGAAGGACATGCACAATCTTGGCTAGTTTGTGCAGCTTCCATTGATTTTTTTTCCTACGTGCAGAAAAGGACCAAGAACGGGAAGCTTCAAGAAGGGGAAGGTGTTCAAGCGAAGCGGGTCTTTTCATGTATGCGGAAATGAAGTTGGTTGGCAAGGGGGTGTTGGGGGCGTCTAGCGAGACATGTTTGAAAATGTTCTGGGAGGTGTTCAGGGAAATAAATGTACGACTGCAAAGAGTCAAGGGAATTTTTTGTAGCATATGGCAGGTTTCCTGTGCTCCAATGTCTCGATCAGCCACAGTTTCTGACAAAAGTTTCTGGATAGGTAGTAAGATTCCCTCTTCTACAGGGGCAGCATGTGAAATACGTGTTAGAATGTCATGGTAGCTCTCAGATTTGTTCTCTGCTTTTGAAGCATACTTTGAAATGTATGAGAGGATAGCATGGCGCGAGAGCATTGGCTGGCAATCAACATTAGCTCTCCATACTGAGAGCATAATAGGGTTGTGTACGTTTAGAAGCGGATCATTTCTAGCAGGGAAATATTTTTTTTGGCCAGAGCTGTCAATGAACATAGAAGATGTTTCCTGTAGCTCAAAGGGGAAACCGTAGCGGCAAACGAGGTTTGCGGCTTTTTTGCGAAGACAAGAGAATTCATTGCATTTTGTGTGGTGTTGCACATAATTGACAAGGGTTTCATAGTCATCAGTATGGTTTGCTTCACATATGGAGGATGCTGGAAGTGTGCAAGGGTCTTGGTGAGATGCTCGATGGAAGGTGGAGACACGAAGGTGTGCGGGACGAGGGTTCCATGCTGTTAAGAAGCTGTCAAAGTATGTTTTTGCACTATTAACAGCAAGGGGATCATTCCAATCAAGGCTGTCCATATTGGGTGCGTCCTCCAACCAAAGGAATCCATGTATATGAGCAGAACCTCAGTTTTTCCATTCATACCTGTATCAAGAAGGGAACCAAAAACAAAACACAAAGTCAAGGAAAATTTCAAAATGCGAAGCAGTAGAACAAAATAAAATGCAAAGAGCGAGAAGAACAAACCTGGACCAGTAATCTTTTGTGTTGAATGTGTGTAGTAGGACCTCTTCAAGGAAGATGGTGAATCTATGGTGGATATATAGAGACGTAGTATGTGGATTGGTTATAATGTTATGAATTCTCCATTGGAATTGTGAAGGCAATGAAGTTGAAGGTTGTGAAGGCATGAGCATGTGAAGGTCATGCCATTTGGTGTCAGCTGCACTGAGGGTAAAAAAAAAGTTGGGCTACCAAGTTGGGTGATCATATCACACAACTCGCCTCTCCTTTTGCTCCAGAAGGAGCGGGTGCCACGTAGAGCAGAGGCAAATCGCATGGCATGATTAGCAACACGAGAGTCTGGCAGATGACTGAGTTGTGTGCGCAAAGCTGAGACAATTGCGGGGAGTGTGTCTTCTAGGTTGCGTTTAACAAAAACAACAGTGGTAGCTTGGATATGATGGCGCATCATAAGGTTGTACAAGTAATAGCGGAAGCAAGGGTGTTGGGCAAACCTATTATCATGGAATCGGATAAGGTGCAAAGCATATTCTTGCATGGAGACTTCATAAAGACGAGGTTGTTTTAGCATGGGAACCCCTGTGGGAAATAGCGTTGGGAATGCCATTGAGAGGAGCCCTTCCGTATTGTATTCATTTATTGGAGAAAGACCAATGGGGGGCCAATCAATTGATGTTGAAGGGGTGGTAGGGGTTGTAGATGCAAACCGCCTAATTTCTTCAGTCTCAGTGCGAGAATCTGGGAGTGCAAAAACAAAGGACGAGGTTTCAATGCTTGTTGGAATTGGCATTGAAGGTGTTGCATCATTAGTAGTGGGTGAGGGTAGTTGGAGGTCAGGCCCAGCAGTTGTGGCATGGTGAAGAAGGGAGGACACATCTGTGGGTTCAAGTGGCAAAGCATGTAATGCTTGGAGGTCAAGGTGGACATCCTTGTAATACGGGTCATTGGAGATTTTGAATTCCAATGCAGCTAGAACATTTGAACGGCTAACAATGAATTCATAAGGCTTGTTTGCAGCATTGAATTTCCAAACAACAAGGAAGTCCAAATCTGTTAAGAGGCATGGAAGAGAGGTGGCTATTGTGGAGATATCTTGTGGGAAGCTAATAGTATGGCCGGAGTATTTGTATTGGCCACCAGGTGCATGTGTAACTTGAAGTATTGGATTGACTCGGGCAATTAGCATTTCTTCTATCTAAGTCAGGCATGCAAGTTCAATCGGTTGGTTTCCAGGATCCATGTTGTTATCTATGGAGAAGCGATGGCCATGTCGCTCATTACTACATCGAGAGAATGTATAGATTCCATTTGAGAAATTTGTTTTCATTTTTGGATAGGATTCCTTGCATATGCAGCAAACGCGAAGTGGGTGGAGGCGAGAAAGTCGATTAAGAAAGCAAGTGTGACCATCTGGAAAGGGGGTGGTTGGAGGCAGGGGTGTAGTGGATGTGTGCATTGGGGTAGGGTTGATTGAAGCATTGATGTTTTAATGGCTAGATATAAGAGTAAGACGTCTATGCACATTTCGGCGGTCCTTTGTTTGCCTATAAAGAAGCCTTCTCCGTGCATTGATTGCGTCACGTGTAGTATTGGGCAACATGGGTTGTTGAAGAGGAGTTTTCCTTGAACCTGGAGAAGACATTGATGGGAATTTCAAATGTTATAAATGTGTAATTGCATAGAAAAGTCGAGGCATGTACATTAAAAGCAAGATATGCAAAGCACAGATAAGAAGGTATGTCAACGTATACAAAAGAATGCTTTGCGAAAATTTTTGCAAGACATAACGAAAAAAGTAGTTTTTGTGATGTATGTGGAGCATTTATGTATGTGAAAAGCAACCAAGGAGCAGCATAGTAGGAAAAAGAAATGCACATATATGACATAATAAACATTGTATACATGTAAGAAAACGATAACTGTTTTATGGATAGATATGTATGGCGTGCTATAAAAATAAACACATAACGTATACGATAACACATCTGCGATGTGAGCAAAAAATTTACAGTAGCTAATTACATTGCAGCTATTTGGAAAAAGACAGGAAAGTAAGGGAAAAGTATATATACAAGAAATGAAGGAAGGAAAGTGGGGGGGGGTGGGGGGATATAGTGATTATGATGAAATGGCAGAAACATAATTGGGTTGAGCTGAGGTGGAGTGCATTTGGAGAGGTGGAATGGTGTATTGTAGGGTACAATGTGTTGAAGCAAGGATTGAGGGAAGAGCAAGATGTGGAAGGGTGAGTAAAAGTGGTGGTTGCAATAGACAAGGGTGGAGTATATGAAGGGGAGGTTAGAGACGGCGTGCAACAGGATGGGTTTGAGTAGTGAGTGTAGATATTTCTTCAAGGAGGTTCGTTGATTCTGTAGCATAAGGAAGCTCTTCTAAATCGGCAATGGTTGTCTTCAAGCGTGTATTGGAGTTGAAAGTCTCCATCTTAATGGACAAGGTGAACAAGTATCAGAGTGAAGTTACGTGTAGAGAGAGATCCTTTATGGCGGAGGGCTCAGTGGCAAGCAGGCATAAATCCTTTGCAGAGACACCAAGCAGTTTGTTGGCTGCATCATCAAAAGCTGTGGCCCCGTTGATCTGGCCAGTGTGGTCTTGCAAGGAAAGCTTTAAAATGTACCTGTAGTCACATTCTGTGAATTCACCATCACATTTGCTACAATGCCAAGTGTTGAAAGCTCTATGTGCAACTTTCTTCATGCATTGAACACCATCAACAAAGAGAGGGCATGCAAGGAAGTGGAAGTCATCCATGTTAATGTCAACAATGGAAGCACACAGAAAGAACCATAGGGTCTTATCAGAGGGTTGCATGCTTTGCAAGGCGGAAATTGTTTTAGATGGGTGTGTTTGAGACATAGAGCCTATGTATTTGCGGCTCAAGGATGGCGACGCAGCGTGAAATCCATGATCAGTGTACCATTTCTGAAGGTGATGGGTTGCCTCAATATCTGGATTGATAAGGATGGTACTACTGGGAACACTTCCAATTGTTTTACCATTATAATCTGTAAGACGACCACCCTTTATTGCAAGTACAGGTGGTGGGTCGGAGGAGTATAGTGAAGCGACATGTGAACCCTCTGTGTGGCAATGATGACCCCAAAGTGTGACATCAATGCTAAAACAGGATGTGTCTCTGAGGCAAACGGTTCTCCTACTTGTTTCAGAGCCGTCTTTTTTCCGAATTGTAGATGCAGGCGAGACAGATCTAACAAGGCCCATTAGGTCAACCATGGAATTTGAAGGTAAACTTTGGAGGTCATTGATTGTTTTAAAGTGGAAGGAATGTAAAGGAATGGAGGGGAATGCATCGAGGCAAGGGTGGATGGTTGACGTAGATGAAAGGACAATCTCAAGATGGTTGTTCAAATGGTTATATGAAGGGTTACTTGTTTTGATTGTGCCATTTGAGATAGTGTACACTGTCCCAATTTCAACAAGGGAATAGAAGGTGTCAACAAAGTTGTTAAAGGCAGATACATGGATCTCTTCTCCAGAACAATCAATAAGGTCAAAGCCCAATAGTTTCCCTGGCCCACGTTGGTTGGTGTATTCATGGATGGGTGTCTTGGCAAGCACACAACCTTGGATGCACCATTTCTTATAGTTGGGATTGAGTGCTTTGATTGGAATTACAGTTGTTGGCATTGGTGTTGGTGTATCTGATGCTTGGGATGACTGAACATCGCTTTCATCTATGGGGTGGCTGGATTGGCTAGTTCATGAACCAATTGGAATGCCAAAGCTAGTCGGTAGTAAAAGAGGAACAGGGCTCCCAACAAGGGCAAGCTTGCAATGGACCAGTTCAAGATCGAGTATTGTAATAGTCCTGTAGGAGAAAAAGGCAAGAATTAGTAAAGGTATTATAAAATTGATGATGTTGGTGGTAGGTAAAAATGTAGAAGCTAAGCTACCTAAGAGCGGGATTAAAACAGTGGCCAGAAAGTACGTGTTATTATGGACAACGGTGCAGGTGCACTTGGCGAGCTTGATGATAGAGCCTTCTTGGAGTTCTCCATTTGATATGAGGGAGTTGAAGGTAGTTGGGAGCAAAGTCTGGTGCGTGTTGCTACCATCTGAGATAGTAATTCGAAAACGTGGAGTAGTTGCATTTGTTGGTCCGAATGGTTGGAGTGAAAAAACCTGCAGAAGTGGTTGAAGATGTACAGCACCAGACAACAAAGAAGATATTGCATTTTCTGTCAAGGGTGCCTCCATTATGCGGGTAAAACACTGAGAGGAAGAGGAAAAAAACTTGTAAGTATATGACTTTTTTTGTGTGTGTATATATACATATATGTATATATATATATACTATTGCACGAGTGACATACAAGGATGCGAAATGTACAATGAAACTGTAGCAAGCAGAAGAGTAGAATGTAGAACATTGGCATATGTATACTTTTTTTAATATAATGTGAGAAAAAAGCATGCAATGGAACTATCGAAATAACATTCCTTGGTATTCAATGAATCAAAGGAACTTTTTACATCTTCAAAATGAGTAGATTGCCACCATGGACAGAATAGCAAATAATGATAATAGTCCTATCCAGATATACATACTACACAGAAAATACAAGTATATACCCACAATATAAAAGAGTGGCTCAAATGACTTTGAGATCACTACAATATGATCCCTCTCATAGGAAGGCTATCTGATACAACCATCTATGTCCCTAAAGAAAATAACAGGAGCCCAGAAATCTGATCCAAGGAGGGAGAGAGTCTCTTGAATTCGGTAATAGTTTCTCAACAAAACCTGAAAGTATCTCAATGAATCAGGTGATATCAACTGTAATAGAATGAGCATATTCTAAAAGAGCTGTGATGAGTTTTCCCCAATAATCTCATTTCCAAAATATTCAGTAAGTAAGAGATGGCCCGAAGCCAAGCGCAGTCCCTCCTTTGATAAGATGTCTGCCCTCCTGTTATGTTCCTTATAAACATGACTGGAAAGAGGACATGAGAATTGTAGTGTTGAGGCACCAAGCCTCAAGATTCACCATATCCAGGGTGGATTCCTTTTTTCCCCAATTTATAATCACAAAGGAGTCGCCAAAGATATGTAGGTAAGGTAACCCAATATTCTTTGTGACCCGTAGTGATGCCCAAAGTGCTAAGAGCTCAGCTCTAGTGTTGGTATAGCTGCCACATCCGAGCTTGAAGGGTAGAAAGTGAAAAGCATTCAGCCAGAGACAGATTCCCGCACCCCCCATTTTTTTTGCAGCCACACCATCAATTGCACTCCCACTTCACGGTTCTTCCATTTAACTGCCCCGCATTTCACTTTTGAAACTTTAGTGACTAGTTTAGTTTTTGATAGAGCTGTAATGTTTCCTGAATGGGGTATGATGGTTGGAAATAATAAGTGAAAACTTCAATTGGGAAGAAAAGACTTCAACAAACAAACATGCACTCATCCACAATTAGCTCTCTCCATTGATCCAAGCTAAAATTGTACTGCTCTAAGCTGCAAATTTATCCTAAAAGTGGAAAGTCCTCACTTGTTGATATCCTAGTCTGATCTGTGCAGTGAAGCCCTCGAAGTATAATCTTTGTTAAAGCACTTTTTAAAAAAGTACTTGTTTCCAAGATACTCCCTTTTTATCCAGATGGAAGCGTGTCTTTTTACGGATGGTAAACCCTCCCACCCTTCCAGGGTTGCTGGTAACTCTCCAGTATTGGATATCATCAATGAATATATTTATAAATGCACTGACCAACGAGGAAAGGTACTTAAGACAAAGTGTTACCCTTATGCTCATAACAATCAATCACTTTCAGTACCAGGGTGAGCTAGTGTAGGCAACCATATGGCATAGTACTCCAGAGGAACATGTTCAAAATTAATCTATAATAGGAAAAACTTATTATAATTCTCTCAGCACAAGAGAAGGGTTTCATAAGACTAATAATCTTTTAAGCTCCGGAACATTTCCAACAAGATCTGAGACATGCCAGTGCTCACCAATAAATTGTTATCAACATGGTTCTAGATTGTTGAACCACTCAAGTGTTGTTCCCCATTGTTATTAATCACAAATCTACTCAAGACATACAAAAGGAAAATGAAACAAGCCATCTCAAAGTCCTCTTAAGCAAGCCGCTAAGATTGTATGAACCAAAATAGAGAAGACCTTATTTTATTTGTTTAATTTAGAAATAGTTCATATATTTACAAGGAATATCTACAACCATGCCCACTCGAGGGATTTGAACCTAGGTCTCCACAGTAATACAAGCTTGATGACCTAAGCCTGATGACCTTACTGCTTGATGTTAGACCACATTCCCGTAATATGGTAATGATATTGAAAGTCAACAAAATAAAGAAATATTGATTTAAAGTAGAGTATTTAAAACATTTATCAACAATTTTCTGTATTGTAATGACGATATAATTTCAAGAAATGCATTAAAACATAAACGACCTAATGATAAAATACTATGCCTGTGTACAGCTCAAACAGCCTAGACTCTATATCAATCTTAAGACAGGAATATACATTGCTGAATAAATTTTATTATATTAAAAATAAAATGTATTGCAAAAACTAGGAACACGCATTTAAATCTATTGAGGTTTGCCAAATCTTGAAGTGGTTCAGAACCTACTCTAAAAATCTTCATGAAGCTTATTCAACTATGTATGAGATTATTTAATTAGTCTAACACTGGTGACAAACCAGTATTGATCAAACCATCAAGATTAAAAAAGAAAAATAAGAGCAAGGTTAACTTGCAAGTACCTGGATATAATAAGAATACAAAGAAATAGAAACACCTATAACAATTGATGAAAACTCAAAATCTGGAAAGACTATTTCTAGACAGGAACATAATCAAAAACTTATAGAACCTGCATATCACAAGAATATAAAGAAATAGAAACCTCTATAACAATTTATGAAAATGCAAAATCTGGCAAAGCCTATTTCTGGACAGGAACATAATAAAAAACTTACAGACTGCCACTTACAATTTCTGCAGGTAAAGAGAAGCATAAATTCATCGTTTAAAACACAGGTGTATGCTCTCACTACTTTAAAGATCTGGGATTAAGATGGGATGTATGCTACTTTGTTCTATATTCTTTATATTATCATAATTAATGCTCAAGTTTTTATGTTCTTTTTTTTTACAATATGTGTCTGACGCTGCCTGTTTGTTTTTATTAGTTTACGTACCCAAAAGCATGGTACATCTCTTCCACCTGGGCTCTAGAGTGCACTTAGCTTCTCTCAGTGAAATTAGACAAGCTTTGTAAGTTAAGAAACCATACACTACTTCACCAAACCCAAAAATTAACAAATTATGAATTGACTTGAAATATTTTTGTAGGAGATTGCTAAGCTACTATGTCAAGGACAAATGACAAGTTCCAGCACGCAAATAGATCTAAAAGAAGAGGCAACTGAGTGACCATAGTACCGGGATGCACCCACTTGTATATTGAGCTATACATTGAACGCACAGCTTAGCACCAGATGCCACAGCTTCAAACTGATTGCACGGAGAAGGCCAGGAATATATCCCTCGGGGGCTACGGAGCTTTTGGTGTCCGAGGTACACCTAAGTAAGAGATATTTACATTATTATCATGTTATGTGTAGGTACCCGCCCTACTTTAAACACACGTTGCTAGGGAAATTTCATAATCCGTGCTAGAACCCGTAGATCCCTTTGTAGGTTACCAGCGATGACAGCAGCATAGTCAATTGCACGGCCGACAGAGTTAGCGATAGAGGTGGTTGTAGTTTACTTTGTTAATCCAGTCCTTGTTTATTATATTTATTCAGGTTATCTATAACCAGTTTACCATTTTAATCCACTAATGGAAGCACTAGTTTCAGCAGCACCATTAATATCTAATTGACCCCAAACCCAAAAATTAACAAATTATGAATTGACTTGAAATATTTTTGTAGGAGATTGTTAAGCTACTATGTCAAGGACAAATGACAAGTTCCAGCACGCAAATAGATCTAAAAGAAGAGGCTTCGAGAAAGTTAATGGCAAATATTAGAACTGTTATATAGGAAAATGACATATCTAACAATAGCCTGTGGAAAGCAGCGCATTATGAACTACATTTAACAATGGCAGGGTTAAAATCGTGTTGTTCTCTGTCCCACCATAAGGCACGAGTTACACAGGGATGAAAAAGATCCTATCCTAAACAGAATTCTCAGGATGGGGCATTGACAGTCCGTCAATCCCACAAACAAACCAACAGACCCGCAGTTTACAAATCTTGCTCTGCTCAAAACATGGTTGCTTACTACACTCGGTAAAAGCGCATAAGAGTAATACTGGATACAAGTATCCCGAACAAAAACCAGTAGATGACAGCTTTCTGAACACGGAAAACGAACCCTCCTTAAAAAGCAAACAACTGAGAGAACACAGCCGGAACCGTTCAAACCCTTAATCAGGCAAGGCAAATTCAGGGTGTTTGGGATTATCATACAACGAAATGCAGGCATGGATTTCAATCGCAGATACAAAATATTCTAAGCTATTCAAGGGTTTCGAAATGAAATTGCGTACCTGTGTTTTTGTAGTTCTGTGGCTGTTTGAATCAAAATTCCTGCAACTTCTCTATGCAAACCCACGCAACTTCTTTGTGCAAACCCATTTATGCAGCAGGGAGGGGCGGTCACCATGAGAAGATGTTCAACGACCTCCAAACCGAGAATAAATGCCAGACTCAACAGTCAACAATCACTGCAAAGCTAGAGTTTAATGTTTTTTCTTTCAATCTTGTGCAGGTATGGGAAGAGGTACGATTCAGTCCACGAAATTCTGCACAGAGGTATGGGAAGAGGTACGATTCAGTCCTCGAGCTTCTGCACACAGGTATGGGAAGAGGTTCATTGAATAAATGGTATGGGAAGAGGTACGATTCAGTGCATAGAGGTATGGGAAGAGGTTCATCGAATAAATGGTATGGGAAGAGGTACGATGTTGGATTTGCCAAAATTTGAATCATGAGAAAACTCTTCCAACATTCATCAAGAGGGGCGTCTATCTCCTTTGGTCTCTACTCCGCGCTCCCATCCTTCCAGGCTCTGCTTTTTGAACACGCCACTGTTCTGTGCTCGTCGTCTTGCCATGCTGCCAAGCTCTGTTTTTCGAACACGCCAGGCTCTGTTTTTCGAACACGCAACAGTGGTAGGTAAATCAAACAACACGCGGCGGAACCTCCAGATCGTCAACATGAAACACATGCCATCATCCCATTGGAGCTATAGACGAAAATGAACAGTTCTTTTCCGAACTTGTTCAGAGAGAAACGCCTTACGGCGTAAATATATTGAAATTTATATGTGGTTTGACTTTATGTATTGTTATAAACTACATTTCTTAATAAATGCGAAATTATATAAATTAAAGATGAATGATATAGAATCATGGATAAAAATATTGTTTGTAATAGAAAAGAACGGTAAAATTTAAATTATATTTGATTTATTTAAAGTTTTTTAATTTTATTTTTGGAAAAGAATTGCAAAATTTAAATAATATTTTATTTATTTAAAGTTTTGATTTTTTTTAATTTAAATTATATATAGTGTTGAAATTTTATTTTTTAATGTAATTATTAAAATAAAATCAAACCCAAAATATTAATATTGAATAAAATTATATTTTTTAAAATACAAAGATTGAAAAAACTATCTTTATTTATTTTTCTTTATAAAAATACTATATAAACCCATTCATGTGAAACCTCCAACAACATAGCAATAATTAGTCTACACCATAGTTCACGTGAAATTATATGCAAGAGCGCCTTGCCTTTAAAAGCTTGCAGATTATTTGATTGATGCGAGGGTGTACCTTGAAAAACTGTTAATTTCAGGGATTACCTCAGCACGTGCCACCTCATGGACACTAGATTCCAAGAAATGCATCATCCTTTATAACCAATCAAAGTTGAAATAATAAGTTTTTTATTTTTATTTTTATTTAATAAATTAGATCTTTATAAATATTAAATTAACTTACCATAAAAACTAATACTGCATGCCAATGGCCATTATGCCATTACTATATCGAGCCACGCTAGACATAATAATAGGAACCAAAAGGCATAATTGATTTTATTATTATTAAAGGGTAACTTGAAAACACATAATTAAAAATTAAAAATTAAAAATTAGTCATTTTGTATCAAGTTGTGAATTATATTGTAAATAAAATTAGCTTAATTGATTTTATATTAAAGTCTGATAAGTTTGATTTTTGTGACGTAAAGGGTTTATACAATGATATATACACATAATTAGTTGAGATTTTAATTATTATTAATTATTCTGGCCACGCTAGACATAATAATAGGAACCAAATGGCATAATTGATTTTTTTCATTAAAGGGTGACTTGAAAACATATATAATTAAAATTAGTCATTTTGTATCAAGTTGTGAATTATATTGAAAATAAAATTTGCTTAATTGATTTTATATTAAAGTTTGATTTTTTTTTGTGACGTAAAGGGTTTATACATATACGTCAATTATGTATACACATAATTAGTTGAGATTTTAATTATTATTAATTATTCTTTTCTTCGTGAACATGCTTTAAAATTAGGTTTATGAGTTTTTATGTATAGTTATCAATATTGTTTTTCTAATTTGTAATGTGTATTGAGAAATTCTTTATGTTCAATTGTACAGAGATTTATTATATATTTTTTACTATCAAGATTTGTATTAAGATCTATAATGCATTTAATTTGCAATTTGTGATTTGAGAAATGCATTATATTGTTTAAGTGATGAAGATATATGATCTATGGTTTGAGATGAAGAGTAGTTGTTAGAAGGGATCCAATATTATGTATCTATGTTATCTTAATGATTTGATCCCTCTAATTTGTAATATACATATTGGGAAATGCAGTATGTTCTAATAGAATTGTTGAGATGCATTCATTTCAGTGTTATATTTTGTTATGTTTAAGTGTTAAAGATCTATGATCTATACCTTTAAATGGGCATTTTCATTATGATCTATGCAATGATGTGGCACCCCCACAAGGCGCCACATGGAAGAGCAGGTTGACATGACAGATGGGGTGGAAACCAATTGGGTGATGATGTGGTGTATGACTGGGCAACAAGTGGACCAATCACAGGCCGACACATGACCCGATCTGAGTGTGACACATGTCCACTCGAGAAAGGAAAAAATTGGTTGGAAAGACCAAAATACCGTCCATAAGACTCAAACCCCCAACCTCCAACAACCACACAACCAACGCAACAAACGACTAAAGAGGGGAGTCCGCAAGGTTTGAACCCCGAACCTCCTGAAACCAAACACCCAAATAAGGAACCAACAACCAACATGCCAACGATGGTCTATTGGAAAGATCACAAGCCCCTCCTATTTAAACTTAAAGTCTGCCCAAGGAATGGGGGAGCGACCGCATGCCCCATGTCCAAGGGCTAAACCCAAGCGTGCAAGAGTAGAGAGCTGAGGGGGAGAACGAATCCCAAGGTATGTATGACAACATTTAATTCCATACGGATCCGTACATGTACGGACTTCCACGTGTCAACAGAGGGGTCATGCTTTTGCATAGGTCGAATTTTAACCTACTCGGAAGTATACAGTGTTTTATGTTGATCCTCACCATCTAGGCTTTCTGAACATAGTGGTGTAGTTCATTTTTTTATTTGAGCAACTTATTTGCAGGTCACTTAAAGAATTTGAGGTATAATTTCATATTTTCCATGTGCCTTGATATTTTTTTGTTGAGATTTATAAGAAGCGACCTCCCCATTGAAGAGTTGGCCCCGACATATAGTCCCCTAAGGATGAACTCCGTTATCAAGTGATTCTTATGTGATTTTATGGTGCATCTCTCTTTTATGTGTTATCTTCTTTTTATGTGTACATTCATACATTCATGCTCTTTTAAACTAATAAACCAATGATAAGGCAATGATTAAAAAGATCCTAATCATCTATGATCTATGGCTTAAGATGGAGATTCATTATTCAAAGGGATCTAGTAAGGTGATCTATATTACACCAATGATTTAGTCCCTCTAATTGATCATTTGTGCATTGGAAAATGTAGTATAATCTAATAGTTTTGTTAAGATGCATTGATTTTAGTGTTATCTTTTATTAACTTGATCTTAAGATACATTGATTTCAATGCTATCTTTTAATAATTTTTTCTTAACATGTATTGATTTCTCACATAGTTTGTACAATATCATTCTTGCATTCCCTTTGATTTTATGAACGTTCTACTCATTCGTGCTTACATTTCATTATTTTAAGCATTTGGTTCTGGAATATCTTGGTATTGTGCATTTATTTCAATGTTTCCTTTTATGTTACGGTGTATTCAACATAATCATGTCTCTTCTCAATGAAATTACCAGTTATGATGAAGCTAATGGACTAAGAAGTTCAATGTGACAATGGGTTAGAAAACATAGAGAGAACTAATTACTTAAACAAAAGGAAGAATATAGAAGAAAAGGTCGTGAATAACATAAATTGTAAAGGGAGAATCATTTGCAGCGTATGACAATCATGATAAACATTATTTGACATATCTAAATTGTCTTATTGCACATAGTGTTGTTATAGCACTAAGAATAAAATGTTTCATTGATGCAGATGAGGAAACAATGGAAGTTGAATCTAGCTTATTTCAATTGGATCTAGGGTGATGCTCACTTCAAACTTATGGACTAATGTGAAATTTGTCAATGGAGCTCTTGGGATAGTTAAACAAATTATGTATAATCTTGAAAGGATTTACCTCGAGAGCAACCACATATGTTTTAATAAGATTTGATAATTATGTAGGGATTTAATGGGATGAAGTATTATGTGGAATTGTTATTATTGTATTCATTGAAAGAGTTGCAACAAAAACAAGTCTTTCTTAGGTTTAATTTGTTTTAATAAGATTTGATAATTATGTAGGGATTTAGAATTGTTCTTAATGTATTTATTGAAAGAGTTGCAATAATATGTTTTAATAAGATTTGATCATTATGTAAGGATTTAATGGGATGAAGTATTACCTCGAATTGTTCTTATTGTATTCATTGAAAGAGTTGCAACAAAAAACAACTCTTGCTTAGGTTTAACAATCTATTTGAATGATATTTTAATTCAACCACTTATAATGGTTATTATAAAATGGATAGATAATCACTATTATAAATTTTTTTAATTATAAATATGTATTATAATTTAATGTTATTTTTTTAATAATTATTGTAAATATAAATGCTTTTCAAAATCAAAATTCATTTGATTAAAGTTTTTCTTTTAAATTAAAATATCTAACTTCTATTACCAAAAAATGACATGGTTTATAATATTGAACTCACACATAGAATTGTAAATTATAAATTTGTGTTAAAGATAATATCACTCATATTTAAAAAATTAAAAATTAAAAAACCTTAAATCAAAAGTATACCATTCCAATAAAAGTGTTTTCACATCATATCAAATACAATCAACTTATACAAGACATTGGTCTATTATTGTAATCATTTTCATAACCTTCCTTCGTTCAAAAACCTTACCTCGAAATGAAAAGGAAAAGGAATCAATTTTACTGTCTTTAACATTGGCATCGGCCATATCATCTCCATCCAGAACCGTGCTCCTTTTACTTATAACAACAGTGAATGCATCCAAAGTTGCAGAACAAATGCTTGTTGGGCATGCAAGCTCACCACAACATGAAACACCGATGAATAATAAGCGGGATTTGGAATGGGATGGAGACTTGGAAGTTAAGATCGGTAATAAGCTTCAACTGTGATCTGGAAAAGACGAATTTATTTTTTTAATTTAATAAATACATGGGTCGACTCCTTGTTCGCCACCGACAGACGACGAAATATTGAGTAAACTGTCCCCTTAATAACACCTTCGGTGTAATTAACTAATTTGATATTTTTATTTATTTTTAAATAAACCTTTTATGAGGTCAGGATAACGAGTAAACTACTTATATTACTATTGAGTGAGGCATAGCAAGAGACAATCTAAATATAAGACTGCGTAATAGACCATTTGGAGGCATACAAATCCTTTACAATAAAAATGCATGTAGTATGCCAAGACACCTTCAAACCCTACCTAAAAGCTATTCAGATCAGAGAAAAAAAAAGACACCTTGGAACGACCTATCCAACGAGACTTAAGACAGGGGTAGGAGCCAATAAATAGAACAAACAAAACGATTGGCCAATCACAACAGCTACTGATTGACTACCCAAGACACTAAGCTAAATAACATAACACATTGCACCAATCTACTAACCAAAGAACGAGCCTACAGATAGAACTTTAAAAGTAAATAATAATAAAAATATATATAACAAAATTTAAATAGGTTACAATAGTTAAATAATTAACAATTTTGTTTTTCTTTACCATTTAAATTATGGGAACAATCTAAAGGAATTAGACTAAATATAACCATTAACTTGGTTAACCCTAATCTTTAGTTTTAAAAAAAATTAATGAAAACAAAAGGGGTAAACTTATCTTCTCTCATTTCATTCTCCTAATGTTTGACTAGCTCAACAGCTGAGGAGCTCTGTAAATTGACGACACACCTGGTAAGATCTCTCCTTTCTAGGGATTCCAAATTAGTTATATCATGTTTCAGCTCTGCTACTAATGGACTTTAAGATTTGAAGCGCGAGGGACTACCACAACTCGCACATCTGTTTATTTGCAAATGAAATAGCTATCAATTGTTTATGGAGCCGCAGCCTCTACGCCAACTCCTTCCTCCTATAGTCGAGCTTCCTTAGGAAGGTTATGGTCGGTCAGCTCTAGCATAGCATTCATGCTTGTTGTATGGCCTTGATAACCTGGTGTATGACACGTTGAGAACACTATGCAAGTCATGGATCTTATGTTGGTCTTCATAACTGTGATGCATGGTGTATTCACACACAAACTTGTTGATCCCTGTGAACTACAGCAAGAGAAGCCAAGGGCTTTGGGTCGGTGGGTTCTTCTTATATATATATGATAAGTGTTTGGCTTGTGCCTCCCTTATTTCACTTTCTACGACATGTTGTCATCATAGCCCTGAGAGATATGCTCTACTGCGGCTCATCCATGCCGCTTCCCCACATGTTGGGCACAACATAATGTTGAACAATTTTAGAGGAGACGAGCTTCCATGTAACAGAAACATTGGTATATTTGATAGGGATTTTTATCCATCATACAATAATATTGTTAATTATTTAACGCTAAGATAGATGATATTCATTAATTAATATAGGTGGCAATAGGCACAAAGGAAAATTCAATTCTAGTTGTGTCCTTTCCAACCTTTAATCTTCCCAAAATAACTTCTGGCAAATCTCTGTTGTGGCTACAATTTGGAAATTATTGGGTTAGATTTGGGTTTCTTTCTAATCTAGGGCTTTTATAATAAAAAACATGAAAGAAGAAATCCATAACATTGGTAGTCCCTAGGCTAGGCATTTGTGATATTGAAAGAAGAAATACATAACATTTGGCAATCACTGGGCTAGGCATGTGTGATATTGAAAGAAGAAATCCATAAAATTTGGAAATCACTGGGCTAGGCATTTGTGATTCAATATCAGTTGGATTGCAAAGTTTAGAATGTGTTGGTTTTACTTTAAGTTTATAATATGTTGGTTTTACGTTAACCTTCTCAAAAACTCATGAAAATTGTATTGATGGAGTCTATTTTCCTAATGGTTAGGATATTCCATCATTTTGCAGAGCTTAGCACACCATGAATACGCTTTCTCTGAGGCGATTTGCAATTTTCTCATCAATGTTTGCACTTACACCTGCTACGCTATTTATAGTTTTCTCATCAATGTTTGCACTTTCAACTGCTAGAGATCATTACTACAACAACAGAAGACGTTCTATGGGGGATTACAGGCATGCAGGGAGAACATTATCATCAACCAGATTTCAATCCATGACAAGTTCGTTGTTCTTGAAGAGATTGTTCTCTGTATTTACATCCACATAAGCAGTAGACCCCGTTGTTTCAGATCCTCTGGGCACGGATGTTGGTGCAAAGGTATTAGCATTAATCAAGTAGCAAAGGATCAAGCAGCAGCCCCCAAGCATTAATAGCCTTCAATGCAAAATAAAATTTACCTTGTTAACCAAGAAACATGAGCCAGGTTCATATCCTCCCATTACATCTCCAGTTACAGAGGTCACAACTCACTGTTGTTGATTTTGTTTATAATTAATAATAGCATATCCATACCCAACCCATACCCAGCCCTTTCTTTTGATCCAAACTATAGGAAGTGGGATCATTCTCGGTATTTACATCCACATCCAACAGGCCACCCACCAAGCAGAATCTTCTTCTCATTAATGTTTCCAATTCTCATTAATGTTTTGGTTACACATGGCACCTTTAATGTTTTACATTAATGTTTTGGTTACACATTGACACATTCATGTTTTCATTCATAGGTAACATAATAACAATGCTAGAGTACAAAGAAGCAAAATCATAACTAACTTTGTCGACGATTGATGAAAGACGAAACTTTGGATCGATGAAAGACGCCTTTGCCAGACAAACAACTCCTAAAAAACGCCTCTACCAGACAAACATCCCCTAAAAAACGCCTTCGACGTAATAATAATTATAAAAAAAACGCCTCTGCCAGACAAACAACCCCTAAAAAATGCCTTCGACATAATAATAATTATGAATGAAAGGTAACAAGAATAATTATGAATTATGAATCAAAAGTAACATAAAAACAATGCTAGAGTACAAAGAAGCAAACTCATAACTAACATAAAGTTGATGGTGTCACAAATTTTGCTAAAAATATCTTATCTTTCCATCATTATCGACAGTTGCTCGAACGTCAAAGTTTCAATCATAACGATACATATCAAAGACTTGAAAATTCATTATTTTCAAAGGCTCCAATAAGCATTTTTCATCGAAGGGTTTTATAAGGAGCAAATTTACAATTCATCCCACCACTATTAATGACTTTGCAAATTTAAAAGTTTAACAATCGAATACACAACTTTTTCATTCATCATTAATGTTTACTCGATGTTTGAAGTTTAAGGGTCATTGAGTTTTCAAAGACTCCACTAAGTGTTTTCTAAGTCAATTTTTGCAATTATCTGAATATATATTGAGGTATTTGGAAGTTTAAGATTTGAAATTTATACAAAGACTTGTGGGATTTTTTAAGTTTCAAGTTTTAAGGATCCAAATAAGGATTTGTATCGTGGTGGGATTTTTGAAGTTTCAAGTTTTAAGGATCCAAATAAGAATTTGTATCGAGGGTTTTATTGATTGATTTTGGCATGCTCAAAATTCATCAACAATATTGCAGTGTACTATACAATAAATATATAGATATTTTCTATGAATTACAATGAGAGAAATTTTATAGGCTTGTGGTTTAATTTCTCACCACTTGTAATTAAAGAAAAGTATTTAAAATTTTACGATAGGTTTCCAAGAACGATAGATCATTCGTAACAATGATCAAATAGTGAGCCTATTGTGCTAGTGGCATGGCCTACAAGCTATTGCAAGTGATTTATGTGTGATCCATTTTAAGATTCTTTTATGAGAAAAACTCAAACCACCAATAAATCACAATGTACATAACAAGTCAAGTGTACTTTCTTTTGTAAATCACAATGTACATAACAAATCAAATGTACTTTCTTTTGCATTCTTGTGATAGGTTAAGCAACATGAATTCAAGGTTATTCTTTCCTATTTCCTTTTGCTATAAATTGAAACAAAAAAATTTGTTTGAAAATGAATCATAAACTTCTGTTATTTTGTTTTTGTAATCTAAAAATGATATAAACAATATTTTTTTAGAAAATTCATTTTCTTTCAAAAAAAAGAATTTATGCATGGTTGGTAATTTTGAATCATTTTCAATAATCACACAAACCATGAGATCATGACTACTATGTACATGCATGATATCTCTAAAGAAATAAAAAACCCAAATAAATTATAGAAAAAAAAGAGAGGAAAAGAAGTATTGTTGGAAGAGCACAAAGATCCAAGTATAACTAATTATTTAGATACTTGTGGTGTGGTTACATCGGAGTAAATTTCAATCCTATGTGGGGAGAAATCTATATGGTTTTCAAATATGGGGCATACCCATTACCTTTTTTTAATTGTCAGATCAAGAAAACCTTGATTTGTATGCATAGAACATAAGAAGGCCACATTTGCATAATGTGAGCACAACACCCACCATTTTTCTTATGAAAAAATGGTCGAAGCGAGTATTTGAACATGTCAATTTAGACAACAAGACAACAATGAATGATGTAGGGATTCGCATAGTGCAAAATACTGGATTTCGGATAAACAATTTAAATCTAGGGAAAATGGACTATATCCAACTCACCTCATGAGAAATCATTTTAGATATTTGTAAATTGCATGGAGAAGAGGATGCAAAACATTTCAAAGAACAATGGGTCCCATTTATGTATGAAGTGGTAAATAACATAATGATTTTTAATTGGGGATCTATTTTGTTAATCAATGTAGCATATTTAGTTTACAAGTGCACAGACTCCACACCAATTTTTTTTAAGGATTTCACATGGATTTTTATTCAATATTTTTTTAGGACCTAGTGAAATTGGATTCCATATAATAGGTTTATTCATATAGATTAACAATATTTGTGGGAGCATAAGTACAAATGACAATTCCTTATGCTATGCGAGCACTTTATTGAACCAATATATATACACATTAATATTCAAGAATCTATCTCCCAAACTATCAAAGGAAGTTATGTCGAAAGTTGGTGTTATAGGTGATTCGTATATAGCTCAAGAGAATACATACATGATAATTTATGGGGCCACAAAAGCTCCACGCCTACTCCCAACATTTGTCCCTAACTTTAGCCATAAGTCCTTATTCATTAAACATTGGAATGAATAGTTTGGGACATTGAAAATGTGGAGAAAAATATGTCAAAGGCATGACCCAAAACAAGCGATGGAAAATCATTGCAATTTACTTAAGTATGCATGGTCCTTTTCTGATGAAGAATGGAAAGAGGAAAATATCATTGGAGGAATAAAACAAAACAATGGAATTTCTTTAAGATTGAGAAACTTCTAGTCCAAGAAATGTTGATCTATACAATTTTATTTCCTTGGTCCATAATGCAAATGCATTCATTGATGTCGAACTTAGAGGTGGATGTTTCTCTACAATATTGGATGTAACATTATGGCAATAATATCAACCATGAATACATTTTCAAATGCTAAGACATCCCATGTGCAAACTCGGTAAAATAATTAAAACAATGAAAACAAAGAATAGGTATATAATGTTAGGATAACCTTGACTTGGTTAAAAAGTGGTTTAAGATAACATTGATTTGGTTAATAATGGGTTTACGATTGGTGGTTTATTGGCCCATGATTTTGGGTAACTCATGGTATTTTTGCATGGCTTTAGCATGTGATGAAGTCTATTTAAAGGCTTAAGTAACTCCATTGTAAAATGCCAAAAAGTGATTGATGTTGGTCGAAGTGGCCAACACTAAGACCTAGTTAGGAATGTTGTATTCCTGAATACTGGTTAAAAATTTGAGGAGTGTTGGTGATTACTCCAAGTGAAGTTTAAAGGAGGGAATGTTATATTAACTTCACTTGATAAAATAGTCAAAAATTAGTTTACCATTAATGATTTATGGGCTCATGATTTTGGACAACCCATGGCATTTTTCCATGGTTTTAACATGTAAACATATCTTAAGGATTAATATTAGAAAAATGAAGTGTTATAAAGTAGTTATTAGCAATTGGTAATAAAAATGCTTAAAATTAAAAGAAATGTTGAAAAATGAATTGTTAGCAAACGGCTCATGAAAAATTCTTGATATTGAACTATAAAAAATTGCAATCAAACTTTAATTCAAAAACCTATGAAAAGTTACTTGGTGAAATAGAAATAACTTCCTTAAAAGATGATATTACATTCATGAGTTCAGAGATTGAACAAACACCATCATAACCAAAGAGAAACTAGACCAATTCATTTCATCTCCTTTCCAAGAGATATCCCTCATTGTTTATTTTATGACTCCACCCTAAAAAAAAATAGGGCATAATTCTGTGATTTTTTTTTAAGTTAAATGGTGACTTTGAAACATATATAATTAAAAATCAGTCATTTTGAATCAAGTTGTGAATTATATTGTAAATAAAATTTGCTTAAAAATTTGTTTTTAAGTGAAGTAAAAGGCTCATGCATATACGTCGTTGTATAGATTAGTAATTTTTTTTATTATACATACACATAATTCTGTGAGATTTTAATTTATTATTAATTTTTGTTTTCTTGGTGAACATGCTTTAAAATATATTATTTGGGTTTATGAGTTTTTATGTATATTTATCAATTTTATTTTTTTAATTTGTAATATATGTATTGGAAAATTCATTATGTTTAATGGTGGGGAGATTTATTATCTATTTCTTAAGATGGAGATTTGCATTAAGATCTATAATACATGTAATTTGTGGTTTGAGAAATGCATTATATTGTTTAAGTAATAGAGATATATGATCTATGGTTTATGGTTTAAGATGAAGAGTAGTTAGAAACGATCCAATATTATGGATCTATGTTATCTCAAGGATTTGATCCCTCTAATTTGTAATATGCACATTGGGAAATGTAGTATGTTCTAATAGAATTGTCGATGCATTCATTTCAGTGTTATATTTTGATATCTTCAAGTGTTAGAGACCTATGATCTATGCCTTTAAATGGGTATTTTCATTATGATCTACAATCACTTTAGTTTGAAATATGTGCATGTTGCGAAACACATTATGTTCAAGCACTAGAGAACTATTGATCCAGGAGGATCTCTGAATGGGTCAATTTTCAAACTCGACAAAATGCAATGGCACCAACATCAGGACATAGAGCTCATCAAGCCGATTCGAACGACATTCGTTTAATTCAAGACGAACTCCATATAGAAAAGTTACGATGTTCTGAAATATCATCTAAACAATATTTCTTACACATCTTTGGGCAAAAAAAAGGGGCCACATGGCACCATTACAAGCATGACACGTGGCATCTGTATTGTACGAGTGCTGATGTGGCACCCCCACAAGGCGCCACATGGTAGAGAATGCTTACATGGTAGATGAGGTGGCAACTGATTGGATGATGATGTGGTGTATGATTGGGAAACAAGTGGACCAATCCTAGTTCGACACGTGGTCCAATCCGAGAGTGACATGTGTCCACCCGGGAAAGGCCAAACTTGGTTTGCAAGACCAATCCGTCCATAAGACTCGAACCCCAACCTCTATATAGCTATGCCAACGAACTCATCTTTACACCACATATGTTGCTTGTTAACTATAGTGGTGGTTATCAAATTTAAATTGTATTCGTAGGAATTTCAGGGATAAAGAGGGGTTGACCAACCGCCAAATATGGTGGGTCGGTGAAGCCCACTCTTTTATTTGAACCATGGTCTAAAAGAAAATAGTATATATATATATATATATATATATATATTCCAATCAAATGGCCCAACAACCTCACAACCAACACAACAAACGACTAAAAAGCGGGGTTCGTAGGATTTGAACCCCAAACCTGCTAGAAGAAAATAGCCAAACAAGGAACCAACATCCAACACGCCAACGGTGGTCCTTTGGAAAGATCACCAAGCCTCTCTTATTTAAACTTAAAGTTTTCCCAAGGAAGGGGGGAGAGACGACGTGACCCATCTCCAAGGGCTGAACCTGAGCACATAGGAGTAGAGAGACGAGGGTGGGCATGAATCCCAAGGTATGTACAGATGCATTTAATTCTATACGGATCCATACATATATGGACTTCCACCTATCATGAGAGGGGTCATAGGCTTTTGCAGGGGTCGAATTTTCAACTACTCAGAAGTATGCAGTGTTTTATGTTGATCCCCACCGTATGAGCCTTCTGAAGGCAGTGGTGCAGCCCATTTTCTGGTTAGAGCAACTAATTTGAAGGTCACTTCCAGAATTTGAGGTATAAAGCCTCCCCATTGAAGAGCAAGTCCGAAGACGTAGTCCCCTAGGGACGAACTTCATTATCAAGTGATTCTTGTGTGATTTTATGGTGCATATCTCTTTTATGTGTTATCTTCTTTTTATGTGCACATTCATACATTCATGCTCTTTTAAACTAACAAGCCAATGGTAAGCCAATGATTAAAAAGATCTTGATGATCTATGATCTATGGCTTAGGATGGAGATTCATTATTCAAAGGGATCTAGTATGGTGATCTATATTACACCAATGATTTGGTCCCTCTAATTAATAATTTGTGCATTGAGAAATGCATTATAATCTAATAGTTTTGTTAAGATGCATTGATTTTAGTGTTATCTTTTATTAAACTTGATCTTAAGATACATTGATTTCAATGCTATCTTTTATTAAATTATTCTTAAGATGTATTGATTTCACACATATTTTGTACAATATCATTCTTGCGTTCCCTTTAATTTTATGAACGTTCTATTCATTCATGCTTACATTGCATTATTTTAAGCATTTGGTTCTCGAATATCTTGGTATGGTGCATTTATTTCAATGTTTCCTTCTATGTTATGGCGTATTCAACATAATCATGTCTCTTCTCAATGAAAGTACCAATTATGATGAAGCTAAAGGAGTAAGAAGTTCAATGTGACAATGGGTTAGAAAACAAAGAGATAATTAATTTCTTGAACAAAAGGAAGAATATAGAAGAAAAGATCGTGAAGGACATAAATTGTAAAGGGAGAATGATTTGAAGCGTATGACAAGCATGATAAACATTATTTGACATAACTAAATTGTCTTATTGCACATAGTGTTGTTGTAGCACTAAGAATAAAATGTTGATGCAGATGAGGAAACAGTGGAAGCTGAAACTAGCTTATTTCAATTGGATCTATGGTGATGCTCACTTCAAACTTATGGACTAATACGAAACTTGTCAATAGAGCTCTTAGGATAGTTAAACAAGTTGTGTATAATCTTAAAAGGATTTAACTCGAGAGCTCCCACATGTTTTAATAAGATTTGATAATTATGTAGGGATTTAATGGGATAAAGTATTGCCTCGAATTGTTCTTATTGTATTCATTGAAAGAGTTACAACAAAAACAACTCTGGCTTAGTTTTAACAATCCATAAGTCATAAGATTAACATTGTAAATAGCATTTATAAATATAAGATTAACATTGTAAACATCATTTATAAATATAAGATTAACATTGTAAACATCATTTATAAATATAAGATTAACATTGTAAAAAGCATTTATAAATATGTAAAAGAAATAGATAAAAAATATCATATTTTGAGAGTTAAGGGTTTGAATGATATTTTAATTCAACCACATGTATGGTTATTAAGAGTTTGAATGATATTTTAATTCAACCATATATATGGTTATTAGAAAATGGATAAATAATCATTATTATAATTTGTTTTTAATTGTAAATATATGCTATACTTTAATGTTATTTTTTAAAATTATTATTGTAAATACAAATGCTTTTCAAAATAAAAATTCATTTAATTATTTTTTTTTAAAATTAAAATATCACTTTTATTAGCATAATAAAATAACATGGTTTATAATATAGAACTCACAAATAGAATTATAATATAAACCAATATTTAAAAAATAAAAACTAAAAAACTTAAATCTAAGGTATACCCTTACCATAAAAGTGTTGTCATATCATATCAAATACAATCAGCTTACACACAATTTTGGTGTCTATTATTGTAATAATTTTCATAACCTTCCTTCCTTCAAAACACAAAAACATTGTTGTCATTCGTATCAAATACAATCAACTTATTCAAAACATTGTTCTCTATTACTGTAATAATTTTCATAACATTCCTTCGTTCAAAACACAAAAACAGAATTCGCTCTTTCAATAACTATACTTTACATAGACCACTTAAGTTTTTAACAAACTCTGATCCATAAGCAATACAAAAATCACAATGAAACCCTCTTTAAACTTGTGAGAATGCCAATGTAAATATCCGTTTCTCACATCGATTCATATCCCATGCGAACCTATTAAAAATCTGGACTCAAATATAAACTTATTACATAACCCTTTCCAAAATAATATACTATTTAGATCTTGCAGTGCGCTCACATGCAGGGATTTGAAGGTGGCTCTCTCTTCTTATTCTTGTTTTGCAGTGACAGAATGTCTTCTACAAACATATCGAAGTTCTTAGATGACGATCCATCTTCAGATACGGCTTTCTTGGCCAACTCCTTCAGCTTTTTACAGTTTTCCTTCAACGATTTTACTCTTTCATCATCTCCACTGTACTGATCGTCGTCCATGAGAGTCCTCGCAGACTTCTGTATTTCGTCCCGTGTAACCATTTGATCCTCCTCACGCTTCACAACCTCAATTCCAACCTTGGCTTCGTCCACGATAAACCTCGCGCTGAAGTGCTGATCATCTGCGAACAATGGCCAACAGACGAGAGGAACGCCACTGCACATGGCTTCAAGCGTTGATTTCCAACCGCAATGACTAATAAAAGCTCCCACAGAAGGGTGAGAAAGAATGGCTAACTGATCTGTCCATCCACTTACTATTCGGCCTTGCTGCTTTGTGCGCCTGCAAAACCCATCAAGACCAGAGGGGGTGGGATTGTTCTCATGATCAGAAGCTGCTGGGAGTTTCAGTACCCAAAGAAATGGCTTCCCGCTTGACTCTAAACCCAACGCTAATTCAATGATTTGAGAAGGAGAGATTAAACTTTGGCTGCCAAAAGAGACGTAAACGACTGATCTCAGGGATTGAAGGTCCAACCACTCTAATTCTGCTGAGGCCATTCGAGTCATTGGCGTAGTGAGATATTGGCCGCTTAGAAAAGAGTCCGGCAGCAAGGGCCGATGGATCGAACAGGCCTGCATAGCGCTTCTGAAATTCATCCAGATGATCTCCTTCCAATTCATGGAAAGTGTTGGTAATATTCATCCAGCTCTGCTTGCTCAAACGAAAATATTCTCCGATGACTTTGTGCGTCCAGTGGGTTTCATCAGCATGGGGAAGATCAGGGGGCATTTGAGAGCGCGAGATGAGGGTGTGTTTGGCCTGATGGGGAACAATGTATCTGCCAGAACTAGTCCTTTCTAGATTGCGTGGCAGTTTGGTCCAGAGTGCTTCGAATAAGTTTTGGGAATAGGCAGGGGAGCACTCAACATTAACACGGGGGATTCCAAGCTTGGCAGCCATGGTTACCGTCCAGCTCAAGAGAAAGTCTGAAACGAGACAGAGGGGAGGAGGATACAGGAGCCCAAACCCATTCTCGTCCTCCTCCTCAGACACGAGCAGTTTCTGGAATGCGTCTTGAAGCGACGTGCGGTTCAAAAATAGCAGGGGCAGAATCTGGTCTAAAGCGTAATTTTTGCTTTCACTGGCTTCAGAAATCCTGGTGGGAATTGGAAAGATGGAGCTCTACAACGCGAATGTTGGGTGCGTTTGCGAATTTGTTTGTTGCAATGGAGAGGCCATGAGTAGAGGATACGAAGAATGAGACGAGGAATCCTCGGGCGGCCAGCCTTTTGGCGAGTTCTGTGAAGGGAATGAGATGACCGATTCCGAGGGAGGGAAGGAGGAGAAGGTGTGGTGGAGGAGCAGCCATCCTACAATCTCTCGATCGCCCGAAGCGTTGGCCAGACTCAAACTGATCGGAACCAAGTAACTGTGTTTATCTAAAATGTCAGTCCCTCAAGGAAAGGGGCGAGCCTTATTTACAAGACGAGTCCGTCCCCGCTGTCAGAGACGCACGACCTATATGGCAATAATTAATCAGCTTAATGCATAGTAATGACTATTAGCAATAAATATGTAACAACAATCATTGTTTTACACGACCGATATGGCAATAATTAATCAGCTTAATGCATAGTAATGACTATTAGCAATAAATATGTAACAACAATCCATCATGGCGAGCTTATATACTGGACAGATTCGCCTGTCAGTTGTCAGATGCTTCTATCCTAGCATGTGCCATACATTAGCATCGGATCGGACGGCGTGGGCTAGCTATGGAGCAAACCTCTCTCCATCGGACGGAGGAGGAGCAAAGTCACGTCTACAGGTGCTATTTGATTAGACGTGGAGTTTTCCGATCGCCTAAAAATCTGGCCAGAGCTATCATGTCGAATGAGGCCATAGAGCCATGCCATGGAGGAT
>LPNX010145016.1:0-12189 GCA_001517045.1 Pseudotsuga menziesii
ATTGCCATTTAACTCCTTATATGATTTCCTTTGTATAATAATGGAAAAAATTGACAATAGATAGGAATTACAAGAATTTTTAATATAATTTTAAATATTAAGTTTTGATGTCTTTAAGTAATGAAATGAAGCTATGTTAATGTCAGTGATGTTTGTGGTTGCAGCATAGATGGGAATTAATATCAGTCGAAATATGTTGTTGATCTTTGAAATGGAAGGAGTGCTCTTCGCGTCATATACTAGAGACACGGGGGCATCACTTAGGACCAATATGATATCACGTTCGTTCATATTAGGGGGTTAAAAATTAAAAAAAATTAAACCAATATATTGGTGTTATATTAAGGGTAAAAAGGTTTTTTTATCTAGCATATAAATATCCAATATCATGAGGCATATTTTATTGCAAATGTTTGCCCGCACGCCTTTGCCATATGACTGTGTGAATGTTTTCCTGCGCGCCTATGCCATATGGCTGCATGTGTGCTACATAGGGTTTTTTTTATAGTTTTTTCTGGTGCATAGCATTTTTTTCCCTCTTAGAAGAGGACTCCTCTCGAAGCAGTCGGCCATGACTGCCCTTTTCATGACATATCGTCGGATTCACCTTGCAATCCCTGTGATGAGTCCTCCTTGTAATTTATTTGATTGGCCATGGGAATGGCCTGGAATGTTCCCAAGCCAGGATTTCGTTGGAAAACACTTGGATTTCACCCAGGAAATGTGAGATCGTATCTTCTACTCGCCCCGATATTTTTGGAAAGGGGATTTTTTTGGAGGAATTTCGCCCTTCCCATTTGATGTGAATCAGGATTCCATCTACCATTCGCCCCATTTTCATGGAACAGGGATTTTTTTTAGACCATTTCTCTCTGATTTTTTGGAATGGACTTACATTGGACAAGAAAAGAGATATATCATGGCCCTTAGTATGTTCAAGCGTCTTCAATGGTGTAACCAGTGATTCCACCATCTGTTCCAACAGTGCATTTGCTGACAAGTTCTGTAGAGCAGGTTGTTTAGTTGTTACTTGAACAAAAAAAATTATACAAATGTTATTTAGTTGGTGTACCAGATGATTTGTCCCTATATACAACATTATAACCTAATATTCTTGTCATTTTTGCAGCTGCCTTGTTATATTCCTATCAAATGCAGGAGCCCTACCAAAAGTGTTTATGCTTGTTCACAAAGTGATGGAATTCGAATTTCAAAGTGACAACCTTCTCCTTGTATATGCGAATTCACTTCAGAACCTTGGCTTAACATTGCTCCAGGTAAACTCTTCATTCTATAGCCACATGATCCATTTCCAATGTTACATAGGGAAATCTTACGACTTGGGTCGATTCATGATTCTCTGATAATTCCTAGGAAGCAAATAAAGGATTTGAGGTTTTTTTGCAGTAATTAAAGCCTTCAATTTCTTAGCTTTTTACCCAAGCTCCTCCAATGACTTATTTTTTCTTTTCGACTAGGGTTTTAAGAGAAAATGTTCTATGGGTTCACATCCACTAGACCCGCTTCTCATGTGTGACAAAACATAAGCAGTGTTTGATTCTTGTGTGATAGGAATAGAAACCACTGGTAATTTTTGAAAAAAGTTTGCATTACTTATTTTTGGTCCATGCTTGTATTATTCATTTGCATAAAAAATCTTGATATCTATTTGAATTTTTTTTCACTGAAGCATGGGACTCATAGGTCATCGGTTTTATCACTATCGTAAGGGAAGTCAAACCTTTTCCTTTATTTATTTTTGACATCTTGAATGATATTAGCCAATGGTCTAAACTCACTCTGATGAGATATATGATGTATATTTGGAAAATGCCAAATCGTTTGAGCTATTATTAAGGCATACATATATATTGTATGTTGAACTATAATGGATTAAGGACTTTGGTGGAATGTTTCATGCTTTAAACTTTTCCTTTTGCAATACTTCTATTGCGGAATTTGACTCCTCATATAGGGAGCTTCACTCCAATATTTCAAAAGCTGTTGGAGGTGTTTTGAATCAAGCTTACATTTTTCTAATTCGGCTTGAATCTGCATAAAAATCATCACAAATTTTTGTTTGAACACAAAAATGTTTGGTTGTTCTTAGTAGGGTTCTATTTGAAATCTTCCACAAATGGAAGAGGATTTCCACTGTAAAATGATGCATGGTAGACTTGAATTGAACTTATCCAATTTTGCTTGTCACTCAGCAGGCTAACTTTCCAAGTCAGCTAAAGAATGGGTGAAGCATCTACAGCAGTAATCAGCCCACTACTAGGGAACCTTGGCCTTGTTGCAAAACTATAAAAAGTACTATAGAGGCTTGGCTCTTTTACAAAAGGCATAGGATGGAAGAGACAAGCCTTGCTGTAGAGGCACCAACTGACAACAAGGCCACCATGCTTTAGTTAGAGTAAAACTGACCTTCTCATGCTCCAAGTTGAAAAGACAAGTGTTCACTTAAGAATTAAGCCTCCAGATCCTATTTAGTTGTAGACCCAACAATAGGGTCCGGTGCATCCACTTACATGCATCGATAAACTTATATTTCAGAGGGCTTTTTGTGATTCCAACTTGTTTTTCAACTGGTAGTGCAAAGGCTTTACATCATGCTTAAAAGAGAAAATCTTGTATTGTTTCTTCTTATCTCAAAGTTCCCCTCTCTTTTATGACTTGGGCTTCAAATTCTCTGCACATGGAGCTCATCTCCCTTATAGACTGTGACAAGATTTAGTTTGCAGTGTATGTTAAGAAACATATTCCTAGGAATATAAAGATATAACCCCTCAATTTGTATAAGCCTTTCAGAGATTCATGTATCTAGATATTTTTGGGAATTGTAATTACTTCTAGATTTTTATGGATTTAGTGCAAAGATAGTTTGCTATATGTATCAGTTTTCAATTTTTACATTTTCTCATTAATCTTTCTTGGACAATTATAGTCTCATGGCTCTATTAATTTTGTTGGGAAATCCACTTAGAATCTCATTTTACTTACTAAGCTTGGGTTGCTCTTGAAATGTGTGAAACTGCTGGTGGGTATATTTTTCCATGCTTGGTTATTGTTCTCATTTGAATATTTGTAAACGGATCATAAAAATGCTCATTTTTCTCACTTAGATTCTTGGGCTGCTCTTTAAGTGTATGCAACTTCTGGCAGGAACATCTTCCATGCATGGCAATTTCTTCATTTAAACATTTGTATTTGGATATAAAAAAAAAATTATATACTATTCTATTACTTGACAATATTAGGATTGATTTTCAAATGTTTATGAATTTATGTATGTTATAATGTCAGGGAATCCATTTTTCTCTGACGTTGTGGGAATCCAAGATACAGACTTCTTTTTCCAGGTCATATATCCTGGGGGAAACCACATGTGCACTTCTCCTCATTCTGAGGACAGTATACAGGGAAAACCCTAGATTCTTCGGGGCACAAGGCCAAATCAACAACTCATGAATAGATCATATGTATCTCATCAACAGTCGACTCACTAATATCAAATATGCCAACAAAGTGGGATTTGAACCCAAGTGGGAAGGGTAACAACATTTCCTCACAACCACTTGAGCTACACCCAATTGACAATCCAAGATATAGACTATAAAGAAACCTTATCCTCAATGTATGCACATAATAGTGTAATTTTTTTGTGTGTGTTTTAGTTTGAAATTGGATTTAATAGAGTTTTTTGAACTGCAGGATACTGATACAACCTTAGCTGTAAGGAAGAAAAGAAGTGATGCAAGAGAAATGCAAACCTTTTATCAGGAATATTATGGGAACAATGTTAAGGCGCTTGCTCAAAAAAATGATGAAGCAGATCAGTACAACTATCACTAGAAAAGAATTCGACTAACTTTTCCTTCTTATACTTTCCTTTGCATCCTTTTACATGATGATTACTATTTTTGGTCCTTCTTTGAGCTCCATAGACCTATCTTAGTTATATATACTGAACACTCAGATAGCACTTCCTTCCATTCATTTTAGCGTGGAAAATGCACATGATAACATAAAGTTCTTTATATAACTTACAAGAGTGTTTAATTTTCTGGTAAAATGTACTCTTTTAACACAATTTATTTCTCTTCTTTGATGAAGCTATCCCTAAGAGGTTGTTTGTTGGTTGTTGAATATTCTCCAGGGAATAACTGGAAAATGCTTACCAAACCGATGCTATACTCTTTGAAGTACTGAAGTCAGTCACTCAAGTAGAGGATTCTGAATTTGCTCCCGATGTCAAGATTACTACATATTTGTTTCTTGTTTCTATGGTCAAGAAAGAGCTATAGCACTACCATATGAAAGCATAGGATGAATTATTTCTAGTTGTAAGTTTGGATTGGTTGTTAGTTTGCATGTAGATTCTGGCAACTAGTAAATATGTCAAGGAAAAAATAGGGATGCTTGTGCCCTATAATATTCTTCCTCTTGATCCAGCTAGTGAACATCAAGCCATCATGCAGTTACCTGAGGTTAGCTGTTGTGTCAATTAAGTTGATTTATTCTTGTTTTGTGCAAGGATCTCACCATCAACTTTCATTTTCATGATGCATCCATTATCCATGATATTCTGAATGCTTAATTTATATGTTTTGGTTTGGAAAATGATCAGTGCATCCATTTCACTTGTTTAACACAACTTTAGCATCTAACTAATTGCTTACACTCTTGGAAAATTATTCCCACTTCATTCATGATCTCAGATTAAGGCTGTAGTTACAGCTCTGCGCAACACTCGTAACCTGCCATGGCCTGAAAATAATCAAAAGTTAGAGCTAGATCTTCTTGATTGGCTCCAAGCTATGTTTGGATTTCAGGTAGTTACATTTAGAGGCTCAGAGATAGGTTTTTGGAGCATCTGATTGAGAGTTGTTTATAACTTTATACATTGTCTTTTTTTAATCCATTTATGTATTGGAATTACTAAATAATTATTCTGCTTCCATATTGAGATAAACATGGACTCTAGAAGAAACATGAATTGATCCATGGAAGTCTAGTATGGAACCATGAAATATGAGCTAAGCGAGTTGGTGGTAATTCTTTAACTTTTGCAAAAATACAACATGGCCAATCAAAGGGAGCACTTAATTTTGTTGCTTGCAAATGTGCATTTAAGAAAATTTCATAGGGCTACACTAGAGCAAATGCCAAAGGTGATCCACCAAAATAGTCATGGTTTTCCATTTTATTTGAAACATTTCCGTTGCAGATGAAGATTGGGAACATGGATACTTGAATAATCATTTTTTTTCTTTATGTACGTTCTGACAGTTGGATGTCAATTCTATCAATGAGGTCGTGAAAAAGATGTTAAAAAATTACAAGCAGTGGTGCAAGTACTTTGGTTGCAAAATCAGCCTTTGGTAATATCTTCTGATTTGACCATGCTTTTAATGATCTTGCCTTTATCGTTTGTGTTGCACAATGATAAGATAACCAACAGATCGCCTTGCAAGTAGTTTTGGAGTTCATTCTGAGAATATACTTAGTGTAGTTTTTATGGTTTTGTCAAATCCAGGTTGCTCACTGATAGTATACCACATGTTTTGCAACAATGTAAACTTTTATATATGGGACTTTATCTTCTTATTTGGGGAGAAGCTGCAAATCTACGTTTTGTGCCAGAATGCCTCTGTTATATCTACCATCATGCATGCAAGAGATGTTTTTTGCTGAGTTTCTTTCTATTCCAAAAAAGTATTTGGTTTATGTTGAATTAAAAGTTGAAACTAGATATTTACACTTAAAATTTAAGCTCGCAGGTTCTATTCCTATGGAATTTTAAGATATGGAGAGCATATACTAGCACTGGATTTCATCAACATGTAGGGAAAAGAAGATTGATAAATTTATTATCCTTTAGGCCCAGAAAACTTTATTATTCAATTATTTTGAGAGGTCGAGGTAAGGCTCTCCAAAGCAAAGGGTTGATTGTGCAAGTAATTAAAGTACCATTTATCTGGCAGAATATTCAGCAGACTAAACATAAAAGTTAACTGGGAACTAGCAAAACATAACCAATAATTGATCAACAATAATGACCATATATCAAATTACTGTCGTCTAGTATAGCGAAATGACCAACCTCTCTACTAGATAGGTTGTTTCATCTAGGATTAAATCTTTACCGGCCACCTTGAAATGATTAAGTATCATATATGAACAATTACCGATCTCCAATTGGATGAAGTGGTAGCATGCAAAGTTGCCAATAATATACAACCTGCCAAGTTAACAAGTACCTTGCATCTGTCAAGTATGATACCTCACTTTATGGGCAATGTCGAGTCTAAATTGGTAGCATCAAAAACCGTAAAACCAATTACTCACCAATTATTTTTGGGAATTACATTGGAAGAGGGTTTGACATCCATCTCATTTCATGCATATGTTATGGATTACGGATTAGACAGTAAATGAATCTTAAGAGCCCAAATCTTTTTACATGATTTGAAAATTAGCAGGGAGATGCATGGAAATATCCCATCAATTAAGTTTTATTGAAGTCATTCTTTGTGATGTGAATAAGTCCAATTAGAGAAACGTTAAAAATTTTAAATGTTTTTTGTCCATTTGTTAGAAAACAACAATAATTAGCGTTTAAGAGGGTGATTAGAATAGGCTACTTGGACTTTGAAATATGGTTTGATTTTCTCCTAATAAAACAATATGTACAAAGAGCATATTACAGAAGGAAAATGAGTGACAGGATGGATCACCATTAGTGAGTCATAAAGGGTTAAAAAAATAAATCCCCTTGATAAACTCAAAACCAAATGTCAAAGTGGGGCATTAAAAGAAAAAATTGTAGGCAAATCCTTTCTGAACCATTCAATCATCAGTTGAGAGCTTGAGAGCCACAAAAAGGTGTAGTCACAAAATTAAAGCTTGCCCCAATGGGCACAATTGGAGATTAAAGAAAAATAAAAATAAAGGTGCTTGGGGCTGCCACTGTTGAAGATTCTGGGGGATCAATGTCTTTGGTCTTAGAGGGATAGCTTCTCCCTGGGAGAGATTCGTCAAGCACCACAGGCATGGACACATTAGAAGTGGCTATAGGGAAGCATGTGATCTTGTTGTCCATGGGAGGACATGGTAAATTATCATGCCAATTATGTGGCCAACTCTACTTCCACTCATGCTTCTCTTGAACATGCTTTCTTGCTCTATGACAGGATCAATGGTGACCTGATCCTTAATGTGATATCTGGGAAGGCGCTAGAAACATAGACTGGTATTGCTATTGCAGAATTTGACTCCTCATATAGGGATATTCACTCCAATATTTCAAAAGCTGTTGGAGGTGTTTTGAATCAAGCTTACATTTTTCTAATTCGACTTGAATCTACATAAAAACCATCACAAATTTTTGTTTGAACACAAAAATGTTTTGTTGTTCTCAGCAGGGTTCTATTTGAAATCTTCCACAAATGGAACAGGATTTCCACTCTAAAATGATGCATGGTCGACTTGAAGTGAACTTATCCAATTTTGCTTGTCACTCAGCACGGTGACTTTCCATGTTAGCTAAAGAAGGGGTGAAGCATCTACAGCAGTAATCAGCCCACTACCAGGGCACCTTGGCCTTGTTGTAAAACTAGAAAAGCTACTAGAGAGGCTTGGCTCTTTTACAAAAGGCATAGGATTGAAGAGACAAGCCTTCCTAGTAGAGGCACCAACTGACAACAAGGCCACCATGCTTTAGTTAGAGTAAAACTAACCTTCCTGCTCCAAGTTGAAAATAGCCTCAAGTTGAAAAGACGTGTTCACTTAAGAATTAAGCCTCCAGATCCTATTTAGTTGTAGACCCAACAATAGGGTCCGGTGCATCCACTTACAGGCATCAATAAACTTATATTTCAGAGGGCTTTTTGTGATTCCATCTTGTTTTTCAACTGGTAGTGCAAAGGCTTGACATCATGCTTAAAAGAGAAACGATTATATGAATTGTTGTTTTTTTGTCATGAATGTTCTTGCAATCAGTTTTGACAGATTGCAACATGCTTGGTCTGTTCTCCAAAATGTTATCCATTTTGTAGATTTTCAGAAATAGTTTTGCTATTGAAGAAGTCATTTTGTTAATATAATGAGAATAAGATCCATTTTAAAATTTTAGATACAGTAAATGTATTCTATTCCAATTGAAATTGTAAATGTTGTAAGTGGACTTCAACCAATATGGTTTGAAGGGAAAGATATGTGCATCTAAATGATGTATTTAGTAGCTTCTCCACATTTACCTCAGTGTTATACTTATTAAGAATGATTTACAGATATTAGTAGTAGGGTAAATGCATACCAAAATACCAATTGATTATTCTTGCAACCATCTGGCATGGGTCTTAAATTTGCAATCTCTTCAGTAACTGCCACTCAAGATATTATAATAAATGTTCTCTTCTTTCTCTATTCCCAACATTGCATCTGGATTTGATACCACTCAGTGTAGGGAATATTACCCTAACATTGCATCTGAATTTGATACCACTCAGTGTAGGGAATATTTACCCCTTGGGATTAAAGCCTGAACATAACACGTATAAGCAGAGTCTACATCATTAAACATAACTATTCTAAAGCATTAAACACAATTAAATAATTACACTTCTAAACTAGACATCAACACATATACATCTCATAGATAACAATATAATTCTTCTCATTAATTTACAACATCACAAAAAACATTATAATACTTCGCTTGACTCTCTGGCTTGTTCTTTTATCCGCCCTATTCCATCATATTTGTTAATGGTAAGGACTGGTTTGATGGTGTTTTCTCTAGTACATATGTTTGAAATAATTGCGTAAATTCAATCAACATGTGCATGTATTTTACGGTATTCGTATTTTTACATGAATGTGTTTGCTCTTAAGGGCTTGTCCAGAAATTGAAACATGGGCCAAGATTCAATATTGATATGTATCATTTGATATAAGGAAGTGAAATTTAGGATGAGATGTAAAATTTCACTCGTCAACCAATATATGACGAGTGAAATTTTGTCTTTGTTCATTATGCTGACCATACCAATGCCATAAAAACTAGTGAAAAGAAAGATTTATGCACATAGACAGACTTAACTTGACGAGAAAATCAAGTACAATAGTCCTGATTTCTGCCTAAAATCTCAAATACAGATGCAATTTGGAAGCCTGAACTTCAAATGTTGTACCTTTATCAACTCCAAATGTTGTAATCCAAGACCTTGCTTAGAGACAACTTTTGTGAGGTCCTCTTCTTTCAAATTTGATGGGATATTACCAAAGAAAAGCTGATTGTTTGGTTGGGATTCCAATACTCTTAATTTCTTGTCCTGAATTTCAAGAAAGTTGTTAGTTAGACAGATAGGTAAACTTCAACTATGAAGCATGTTAATGATAAAGGTTCTCAGATGATTTGAAATGAAAATTGTCAACAGCCTCAAAACCATTCAATGTCTCAATGGCCTTCTTGGCACTCTCCTTGGTTGTGAATGTAACAAATGCATATTCTAACTTGCTTACTTCCTGCTTTATATTAACCTGTTAAAAGTCACAACATTTTAGTACAACAAAAATCAATATGAAGAAACTAGCCACTAATAAGGGTAAAAAAATCATTTTAAAAATAGAAGATAAAGCATTTACCTCAAAAACCTCTCCATGTTGCTCACAAAGGCTTGTTAAATCTTCCTTGGTTATATTCCGAGGTAAATTACCTACAAAGACTTCAGTACCATGTGGAGGGCGTGCTAACAATTCCTCATCATTACACTCTTCTTCTTTGTCTTCAGATAATTTTTCAGGGTCTAGATTTGACACATTGGCATCTTGGTCAACTTCTTGTTCATTCTGTGAACTAGATCCTTCATCCTTTGCTAGTTCAAGATCAAGGCCTTCTTGACCATCAGTTTTCTCTTCCTCTTCAACATCTCCCTCATCCTCTGCTTCCTCCTTCATTATTTCTTTTGGCTCTTGTTCATCACCATCAAGGTCCACTTGCTCTTCATCATGCTCATCATGCAAATCTTCAACAGATCCTCTGGAATCCTGCATTGTCTCAATATTCTCTTCTACTGCCTGAATTCCACCTACAAACCTTGAAGGGAAACTGTGGATGAGGCAGAGAAGAAAGGAGTATTTGCAGAAAGAGTGACAGAAATATACTAGAGACAGAACAAGTGAAATTGCAGCAGGTTTCACAGAGTGAGAATCTCAAAGGAAATATAAGGGCCATGAGAAATGCCTTGAGAGATATTACTGAATGAAATTTAAAATGGAGGATACTAGAGAGTAAATTTAACAAACGTAGAGCTAATATAGAATTATGAATCAAGAAGATGCTCCCAATGTCCAGATAGAACACATGCATTTCTCATAGTTAAGATAATAAAACATAAAAAACAAAACTGTGCTATCAAAAGAGAGAGAAACAAAAACTATCGGTACAAACTTCTATTTCATCCACAATTGAAAAGTTTATGAAGGAATAAAACACAAAATAGAAAAAGAGACTTGAGACAAGCCTTTCGGGACAATAAATTAAAGTCTAACAAATTCAAAAGCAATATCTGAAATCAATGAAACATTTTACATAATATACAACGACTGATGTTTCTAAAATTAGGCAGCCTGGAAAAAATGACAAACTAGTGTAAAGTTAGGAAATGAATGTGATCTCTGTGGTGTTGATCATTGTGGGTGAAGTAAGGTGCATCCACAATATATATCGAAAGAAGCAAGGTGCATTGTAGAATGCATGTGGGGTATCATGTCAATATACTAGGTAGAAATATAAAGGGGTATAAAAAATGTAAATGAAAAAATGGATAGATGCAATATATAGTGAAAATAGGGGTTTTTTAAAATTGGGAAGGCATATTGGGAGGGGGTTAAAAAAAATGATTTTGGGAGGTATTTTCTAATATTTTTTGAAAATAGGGGTATTGTTTAATATGCCATGAACGAACGTGATATGGCATGGTTTCACTAAGTGAAGACCCCGTGACTAGAGATGAACCAAATTGTCCTACTCAAAGAATACCAGATTGGGAATTTGGTGACAAGTCCTATTTTTTAAGGCCTTTTCAGTCAGAATTATTAAAATACTGCTTAAAGAATTATGATGTTGCAATATGGACATTAAATGAAACATATAAGTACATTCAACATGTACTTGAAAAATCAGATATTGATATAAGAGACTTTGAATTCACATGGGATAGGTCCCATTGTCATTTGCAAACAAAATTCAAAGTAGGGGGTACAATAAAATATTATGAGAAAAGGTTGAGCGACGTGTGGTCCCAGTATGGAGATAAATATGGAGCATCAAATGTATTGCTAATAGATACATCAAGTCCTACTTCTCAATTTGTTGGATATCGGTCAAACCATATCTTGATAAAGGCCTATACAGGAGAAGATCATGATACTTGGCTTATGCAAGTTTTATTACCCTTTCTTAAGACACTTCATCGTATCAAAGGGAAACGTGAGTACATTAGAATGTTCAATAGAACATCAACTTCATTGTAATAGATGATGATTTTTTTCAGAAATTTGATCACAAAAAGCATTATAATTTTTCAATACAACTTGGACATACTTTTTAGTGTTTATATATATTTTGAAATATATGGGAATTTATAGTTATATTAATATAGATTTTTGTTGTTGTTTAAATTTGATTTTGCATTGGCTTTCATATTTATTTACTTATGTGCATTACTTCTTGTATATAAAATGAAATTTAAAGTTTAAAATAATGATGCAATTCTTACCAAAAAGATTAGAATCATTTACTTGATAATAAATGCTAAGTGGTCTATTCATGTTAAATTAATACGAAATGGGTCATAAATGATTTAGTTAAACCTTGTGAACTATTTAAGATATTTGATTTCTCAATCCAAAACTTCTCCTAAATTTATATACTTCAATAAATTAATTTTTGTAACCGCGATCATAATCATTGATTTAATGATTTTTAGTTGCCTATAATATGCATTCATATGAATTTATAAATGACAGATGTGATTTTGAAATAAAATTTTGTTGTAAATAAATTTTCATTTTACTTGTTTTCTTTGAAATTATATGGCATTAGACTCCATTGTTTCTGAAAATAAACGAAAAAATTCAAGAACATTGCACACTGAATGAAAGCCACCTCTAGATTATATT
>LPNX010145016.1:13358-68358 GCA_001517045.1 Pseudotsuga menziesii
GGACTCATCAGGATTTATGTCCAACCCATCTAGTTTTAATTGAGATGTAATATTTCCTAGACTAGTTGTATTTGAGATGTAATATTTCCTTTTGAATGATTGAATACTAAAGTTTTACTTGAAATAAATAAAAAATATTAATTGAGAAAATACTTCATTGGATTAATTATTCCAAATTTAATGGAATAGTTCTTTGAGTTGATTTTTCTAGATTTAATAGAATATGTATTTAGAGATTTACAAAAAAACTCAATGTGGATGAAGTCCTTGTAATAGAATATTTCAAAATTTAATGAAATATGTGTTTCATGTCTCATTTTTCCACTTACAGCTTAGCTATTACTTGGATTTATTATTCCTCCACTTGTCCTTTATACACGGGGAATCTGATCATTTCTCCTACATGAGAGATAAGCCTAGTTGTCCTATCTAAAAGTCTAAAGCTTCCTTGATTTATCTTTGTGTCATGCTCACTATTCAAGGGTTTGTACCTCTATCTTTTCATCATGATTCCCATCATTATAATTTCTGAGTATTCCTTGTGTCTAAATTCCCTCATCCAGTGTCCTAGTTACTCTTGTGATCTGTTGAAGGATTCATTGCCTTCCTCCTCACATTATGGTTTCTCATCAACATATCCTGAAGACTTAGACCTAGAGTTTCGAAGATAGTACATTAGGACTCACTATCCCTATTGGTGAATTCATTTGCTTCAATTGTCTACGTTACTCATTCAGTGACACTCTGTTGAATTCCTTCCATGTTCGACTTCAACTCACATATTCACATGGTAGGAATTGTACTGGTTACTATGGATTTCGACGAAGACCTTAGGTTTATATCTCCATAACCTAAGTTGCACAAGATTGTGTTATGTTCAGAAACACTACTTCTAGATTTTGAAGACTCATCATTGAATATTATGGCTTTGATCCACCATTGTAATACATGCATGGCCTTATTTCCCGTATCATATGATGTAATCAAATATTTTAAAGGATCTAGTGTTCCTCTTTATTGAACATGGCATCCTCATAAATGATTTTGTACATAACTTTGATATGTCTGTTTCAGGTACCTCTCTGCATCCTTGGTAATTAAGTTCTCCAAGAATAAATATTGTAATGTATTTTGGCCATCGCTTCCCTCTGACCTCACACCTTAGGGGGCATCTATTATCCAATGATATGGAACTTCTCTGTCTGAGTACTGACACTCAATGTGTCTGTACACAAAAGGACAAACTAGATTGAAGTAGAAAAAACCTTATAAATGTCCATGTGCCTTTATACATATTCATCCTACCATCCTTGCCTATTTTTTATATGGAGCTTTAGGTGCATTCATGACTATTACCATCAAAACCTGTGAATCATTCGTGGGTAGACACATATACAACCCATAATTACATGATCATAGTTTTCATTCATGGGTTTCCCTTATAAAATTCGTGAGTGACTTGAGACTTGTTAGTATCATTATTCATGAGTTCCATAATCCAAAAATTAAAAAATCAAAACAATTTTAGTTAAGGACAGTTGAGATTGTAATCATAACATTCCCAAGTTCCTCAACCAAATCAACTGGCATAACTCCTCTCATTCATCAAGTATAAATAGAGGGTAGGGGTTGATGCTAAGATATATCAAAAGAAGAGAAAAGTTATGCTGGTGGATTGCCTTTGGCTATTTTGGAGAAGCGTAACTCAGTTCCTTGTCTAGTAGAGGAGTACTTGTATCAGATACTAGTTGTAATCTTTCATCATTGCTTATCAATAAGGAGATACTTTCTTCTGATTTGGTGCACTAGTATTCTTATGTGTTATGATTTATGAATCATCTTACTGTATTATTTCAATTATAGTATTTCATCAATCTCTTAAATAACATATAAGATATTGTAGGAAGGTCTGTCTCTTTAGCAGGTGTGAAGATCCCTAGAAGCTGTTAGAGCATTTGGATTGAAGAAGAAAGCTTGGACCAACCTTCATGAACAAGGTACACTTACTTTATTCCATATTTCTCTGTTAAATTCTCAAATAGATGAATGTATGCAAGTTTAATTGGTATGTTGGTGACCCCAAACCCTAGGTCATAAGGTAGGACCTTTCCCTTAACAACAACAAGAACTAAGGATCACATAGCAATGCAGACTCACCTACTTCATTAAGTTGTTTGAATATGAAGTAGTATGTGACACGTTAGTGCTTTCCGTAGCTGACGCTTTATCTGGGAAACCTTACTTGTGGGATCGACATGGGACATATCAGTCACGATCTCAAAAGGTGATTGTCAAAATTCAAAATCAATAGTATGGCATACCAGAGCAACAACCTACATGAATGATTTCTATGATAACTTAAAAACAAGAAAAGAAGCTTATCAACCATGCCCAGAAGTTTGCATTAATTATGATAAATCCTTAGCATTCAAGAAGGACTGCAGCAACGATTCGACTCACCAACCATCACATCTCTCGACAACAGCAACATATAGACAACATTCTTGAGGAATACCAGAACCTATTTCAATATTCGAACATAGTACCTCTACATTGTCAGGTAAAACGCTCCATTGAACTTGTTCCCAGTTCTTCATACACAACTGTTTACAGAAGATCCATTCTCAAGAATGAAGAGATTCACAGGTAAATCTAGGATTTGATTGAAAAGGGTCATTATATCCTCCCCTCCTCCTTTTCTTGTGGAAGTCCAATCATCCTAGTTCCAAAGAAATACGATACTTAGTGCACGTGCATCGACTTTCAGGCTCTCAACAATATTTCGGTAAAGAACATATACCCTCTTCCACAAATAGATGAACTCATTGACGGTTTGAAAGGTGCCGCAATTTCTTTATGAAGCTTGACCTTAAGTCAAGATATCATCAAATTTTGATCGAGTCCACTGATGTATGGAAAACGAATTTCAAGACTAGGGAAGGATTATTTCAATGGTTAGTCATGCTTTTCAGCTTAACCAATGCACTTGCAGCCTTCATGAGAGAAATGGAAGACCTTCTATGACCTTTCATCAACAAGTGTGCCATTGTCTATCTCGATGATATTTTTATTTTCAGTTGATCATGGAAAGAAGATTTCAGACAGCTTCGACAAGTATTTGATACTCTCCAGCAACATCGCCTATATCTGAACATGGACAAATGCTCATTTGCGATGACCAACATCAAATATTTGGGGTATGCAATCGACTTTGTAGGAATTCATGTTGACCTAGAAAAAGTATAGATCCTCAAATATTGGCCCATTCATCAAAAACATTCATGAACTAAGAATTTTTCTTAGTTTGGAGAATTTCTATTGACGATTCATACTTGGCTTCAGTCATATCGCTTGGATTTTGAATCAATTGAATAAAGGGAATGGAAATTTTGTCTTCAAATGAACACCAACACAACAAAAATATTTTGAACAACTCAAAAACAAGCTTTGTACTGCACCAGTACTTGTGTTACCTAATTTACATCAACCCTTTAAGATTGAGACGGATGTATCAAACTATGATCTCGGTGCAGTGATCACTCAGTCAGGTCACCTAGTCGCATTTCATTCCGAGACGTTCAATGACACTATTAGAAGGTCTTCGACATATGAAAAATAACTATACTCCATTGTGCAAGCTCTTAAGCAATGGAGACACTACATTCTTGGTAAGCAAATAGTCATCCTCACTAACCATAAACCTTTGTAGTTCGCTCTGTCCCAGTCGAAACTATAGACAACCCAAAAAATCAAGTGGATTAATTACCTGTAATAATTTCAACTAGTAATTAAGTATCAGAAAGAAAAATAAAATGCCATAGCCAATTGTCTCAATCAAAAACCCATTACTCTATTGTCTACAATGATGAGTATGTAGGGTTACAACACCACTACTTGACCACAATTGTATTCGATATACTGCGACTTCTCCACAATTTATTGACAGCTTCATACAGACACATTTTCTACTATTGACTACTTCCTGAAGGACACCTTGATATACAGGCCTGGACAGCTTTGTGTACCTATTGGTGAGCACTGACAGAAGCTCATTTTGGATGTGCACTACAGCAAGAATTCAGGACATTTTGGAGTCACAAAAACACTTGTTATCCTCCAAAAGTATTTTTATTAGAATTCACTTAAATTTGACATCAACAAGTACATTTGATCATGTGATCCAAATATTAGGGTCTGAGACCTAAAAGGCTTGGATGTCTAGAGAGGAGGAGAAGAGATAACATAATGGACCAGTTGTGAGAAATTCATGACAACGAGATCCGGGTTGTGAATAGCCTAGACAAAGAAACATAAAGTAAAGATGCCACATGGAAGGGTGAGGATCAAAGAGGGTTCTTTGAACCTCACCTCTCAAACCATATCAAGAAAGGCACTCATAACCAATAACTCAATAGAATAAGAAGAATGTAGGATGCCAAAAATCCTTGAATGCTTTATTGAGAAGGCATAGAGCATTTTTATAACATTATTGCAATGTGCCTTGGGGAAATACCATGGGTTGTTGAATACCATGCATGAGAGAGGTACAATGTGTCTTGAATCCAAACCATGGGTTTCCAAATACCATGGATGGGAGAGGGTGGCCTCTCCACTTATTCTTTTATGATGAATGAGAGAGAGAGGCTTCTCCATTTAATGTTTTTATGACTCATACATGCGAAATGAGACCATATGCTCCCTGAAATTTGGATCATTATTTCCCCCTTAGAAAATGATGGTCACCATCATTTCATGCAGAAAAGAGATCCATGATTACAATGTTCCAATTTCCAATGAAGAGAAGGGTTTTGTGTGGTTAACCCATAACCGTGGGTTTTGTGTGGTTGACCCCTAACCACAACCATGACTGTGGGTTTTGTGTGGTTGAACCCTAACCATGATTAAAATACATAACCATGGGTTTAATGTGGTTGAACCATAACCATGGGTTTTTTGTGGTTAACCCATAACCATGATTACAATAGGATTTAATCGAAGTCCAAAACTGGTCTTTGCTATAGTTGATGTCTTGCTACAAATCCATTCATAGCTTCTGATGCAGGTGATGAAATTGAATTCTATTGAAGACCCATTTTAGATCTTGAATATAAATTTCCATCCATATAACATACTTTATATGTGGTGTTCCAAGGAATGATAAAATATTTGTTGAAGCTCAGGGGACACGCGCATTGTTTTTGGAGACATATGTTGCTTCAATCGATGATATCTCTCAAACCATAAATCCAAATGAAAAACCATGAAATACCCATTTTAGATAACAAAATTATATTTTGAATGAGATATGGTAGAGACTTTGATATTTTTTTGGAGTATGTGGTACTTTTTTTAAGTTGTTGTACGTGAGGTCGCACTGTGTATAGACATATGTTGCTTCAAACAAGCATATGTCACAAACCAAGAAGGAAAATGAAAAAACCAAAAATTTCCATTTTAGATAACGGAAATATATTTCCAATGCATTATGGAAGAGCCTATGAGATGTTGTTTGGAGGCTGTGGTACTTGTTGGAAGTTTTTGTACACTAGGTTGCATTGTTTACAAACATGTGCTGCTTCAAACAAGTGTATCTCTCAAAAAAAGAAGGTAAATGAGAAACCAAAAAATACCTATTTTAGATGAAGGAAATATATTTCCAATGAGATATGGAAGAGCCTCTAAAACACTTTGTGAAAATAGTAGAATTAGTTTGAATTTTGTAGAGACATGTTGACCTTCAGCTCTTCTATCATGGTGTTTATATGATGGTCGTACCACTATGGCTGGGATGAGATGGGGCTAGAATGAGGTCTCCCAAGATCCAATAAGAATTCAAAAAGGATTTTAATCCCTTCCATGGCCATATGAGGATGAAATATTAATGCTTGATATCAGAGTGTAGAGAGCCACATATAATTCCAAGGGTTTGTAGAGCAACATGGGATGTTGTAGAGATCATGGAACTTCCTGCTACAACTTAGATAACCTCTAGTTCCTGAGGACCAACTATGATGCTTACAGTGTATGGCCCAGCAAATGGACTCTAAGTGTGCCAAAAGGAGGATGGAAATTTCTACAGATATTTAAATCCAAACAATGCTCAAACCCTCATTCCCATGGAGAGCATATGATACCATTGATCTAGATGTTGGGGTATGAGACCTGGAAGGCTTGGATGCCGAGAGAGGAGGAGAAGAGATAAAATAATGGACCAACTGTGAGAAATACATGACAACGAGATCTAGACTATGAATATCCTAGACAAAGAAACATAAAGTAAATATACCACAAGGATGGCTGAGGCTCAAAGAGGGTTGTTTGAGCCTCACCTCTCAAACCATATAAAGAAAGAAACACATAACCAATAACTCAATAGAATAAGAAAAATGTAGGATGCAAAAAATACTTGAATGCTTTATTGATAAGGAATAGACCCCTTTTATAACATTATTACAATGTTCCTTGTGGAAATACCATGGATCAAAACCATGGGTTGTGAAATACCATGGATGAGAGAGGTACAATGTGCCTTGAAGCCATACCGTGGAATAAAACCATGGTTGTCAAATACCATGGATGGGAGAGGGTGGCCTCTCCATTTAATGTTTTTATGATGAATGAGAGAGGGTGCATTCTCCATTTAATTCTGTATTAACTCATACATCCAAATTTAGACCATATGCCCCCTAAAATTTGAATCATCATGCGTGGTTTGTGCCATTGCTAAACTGGGGAACAAATGACAAGGAATGTATACACCTCTTCCAGTTCCTAATTGACCATGGGAATCTATTTCTATGGACTACTTGATTGGATATCCTACTACCAAACATCAGCATGGCGTGATCTTAGTAGTAGTCAATATATTTTCCAAGATGATATCCTTATACCATGCAAGAAGACTACGACAACATAGCAGACTGCTCAGCGCTTCTTCGAACATGTGTGGAAACATTATCATGGCCTCCCAACAACCATTATTTCTAACAGAGATTCTAGATTTTTCAACACCTTTTGGAAAACTCTTTGGAAACGGATCAACATGAGACTTTCTTTATCAACAGCCTTCCATCTACAGACAGACGGATAGACAAAAGTTGTAAATTGCTTGATAGTACAACTACTTCACATGTACAACCACAAGCATCTTCAAACATGGAATGACATCCTTCCATAAATACATCACATCTATAATCATGCTCAACGTAGTTCTATGGGAAAGAGACCATTTGAGATCTATTATGGATTTCAACACTCAGTTCCTATTGACTTGATCAGTTCCTCAACACAATCGAATGACACCGGCTTCAAAGGACAAGAATTTGAGAAAGAATTGAAGTTCAAAGATAAAATATAAAACATCCAAAAGCAAGCATGAGAAATGTTTTAGCGAGCTAATGCAAAAGCTAAATCCCAACACGACAAGCATCGTATTTCTCATTCATTCCAAATTGGGGATCAGGTCTAGTTACATCTAAATAAGGAGCACTTCACTAATCCATACATAAGTTGAAACCTTTGTGATATGGTGGTCCATACAGTATCCTTAAACATATTGGCAAAAATTCTTTTCAGCTCGGCATTCCTGCATGCCTTGGCCTACATCTAGTTTTCAATGTATATCTACTTCAACCATACCATGCACCATTATTGGAACAGAATGACTTGCATATATCATAACCCAAAGGCATCCATCCAGATGTTTAGGAACCTCTTCTTTGCAACACCATTGTGGGACGATGCGTATGCCATACTATGACGAAATCCATTCCCTTGTTTCAAGTGGCTAAAGCTGGAAAAATCCCTATGCAAGGTAAATGGTACTCTACTACTGAAGTATCCAACAAGTTTCCTCACCTGAACGAATACACAATGGAGACCATTGTTTCTTAAGGAAGGAGGAATGATCCAACCAACAGTTGGCATGTTATCGAACTTGAAAAAGTCTAGCACTTTGACTGCTTCAACAGGTTCATCATAGACTTCGACAAGTCCTAACCTTGACACAACTGACCTCAACAAACCTCGACAGGTTTCATGATCGACATACAACATCTTGACATGCCTTTTCGACACCTATCGGACTTCGACATAATGTCTCTACCTTCCAGTCGTCTACGACGGTTGAAATTCCGAACCATTATAAATTCTTGTAACTGAACGTAATGGGTAGGCACCCAAGCATCTCAGCATTCTATATAAATATGTACGTTATTGTAACAATCAGCAATCTTTCATGAAGAATTAATATAGAAATTGGTTCGAACTCTTGCATATTGTCTATGTGCATACTTTCTGTCGATATAGTGTATTTACTACTTTCCTTGTCCTTTTCTAATCTTCTGCCATAACAGTGCTTGACTCATTCAATCAACTGTTGTCCCCAGAGTGCACCTAGGCACGATATGGATTAGTTATATTGGTGCAAGAAATTGATAGCATAGTTTTCCTAAGAAACTCACTCTATATGCATATCCTTCTAATGCAAATTATTCAATGGGTGGGATCGTTTATGGATATGTGATGTATTCTTTGTATGTGGGTAGATTGTAAACCTTGACACCATGGAAAGGGATGAAGGTTATGTTCCTCCTTCATACTACTATATAAAACACTTTCCATGGGTTTATATGGATCAAGTGAGTTAGGTGAAGTGAATATGGCCATTATAGCATGCCCATAGCCTGGAACCCAATTCAAAAAAAATTATAGTTGTTCATTAAAACCTCAAGACTTTGATTTTGTTGCTAGCAAGTCTTTCTTTTTCTATGCATTTATTCTTTATATCTAGGTCTCTTCTATATTTTGGGTGATATTGACCCTGGTTTACACTCTATTCTAATACAGCTTGGAAGATTAAGTTTAAATAATATTGCAGAATAGATATATATATATATATATATANTTCCTTTATTCCAGTTTATAGAGTATATTTTGTATATACCATGTATATATTATTGTTCTTTTTTCTTTAAATTTCTTGAAAAAAAAATTAGCATTTGTTCATTTATATAAATTTATTAATCATTTTTTCTATCTATTTTGATAATATTTCATAACATATATCAAACTTTAAAAAAAAAATTAAACATATTTTATAATGAATAATTATCTCAAATGAAATGAAAGCCAATATTATAAAATAGAAGGAAAAATTATGAATTATAATTATAAATAGAATTTTAAAGGTAAAGGTTTGCATATCATTCTAAGTAAGGTTTATTCATAATTTCAAACTCATAAAATCTTAAATAGATAAAAGAAACTATAATTATAATTATAAATACAATTTTAAAAGTTTGCGTAATCATTATAAGTAAGGTTTGTTGATGGTTTCAAACCCAAAAAAACCTCACCTATAGAAATTATAAATTGTTTTTTTTTGTGTAACATTTTTCTTTTACTTCAAGGAGCATAATGCGACCTTTATCTCTATAATGTCTCCTATAGGTTGGACACCGTAATATTGTAAACTTGAAACATTCATATTCAACTCTTACATATAATATAGAAGAAAAGGAAAGGGAACATGCGTTGATAATGATATTAATCTGGAGTTTAGTTTAATAAATTCAGTATCTTGGTTGAAAATGAAATGTATTGTTTTAGTTGATTAGTTAAGGAAAAAAGATGATTTGATTAAAAAAATTTAAAATAAATTAAATTAAATAGATAAATGTTGATAAATAATTAAATGACATTAAGTATTTCAACAAAATATATACAACAATTTAAAAATATGTAACGGATGACAAGGAAGGAGGATGAGCTCTGAGGTACAAGTGAGGTGGAAGTATTGACGGAGAACCAATAGTTGCAGGGTTTCAAAGTTGCTCTACTCGGGCTATGTCTTGTTCCTCCTCTCGGGGGAAAGGGCCTCGGGATGAGTGAGCATTCGGAGGGTGGGCCAGAGGCCACCATTCTGAACTCAGACATGGAAATCAAGAAAGGAAAAGGACAAGCGAGCATCCCTGATAAAAGAAAAGATGGGGAAGGGAAAAATGGGTCCAAGAAAAAGGATACAACGAAAATGGAGACAAGGAGATCAGGACAATGTGTCCCAAAATCGAAAACCGTGCCAAAACTTCAAATAAATTCACAAAGGGTAAGGGAATACATACAATATATGAAAGACCGTGCCCTCATAGGAAAGTTTGTTAAGATCTGGCCCACAGAGAAGACTCTGGTGTGATGGATTAACACCACTTGGAAACCACAAGGGAATTATGATCTTCAATTGGGGGCTAAAGGATTCTTTACGAGAATATTTTTCAATGAAGAGGATAGAAGCATAATTTTTTAGAATGTTCCCTATTTCTATAACTTTGTGGGCCTATTCTTAAGGCAATGGAAAGAACGATTTAACCCTGATAAAGAAAACCTAACGATTGCCCCAGTATGGATCAGAATGTATCCCTACCAACGGAGTACTGGAAGGAAGAAATACTGATGGATATTGGAAACACCTTGGGGAACTTTGTCAAAGTATCAGAGAAAACCAAGAAGAGTCGATATACTTCATATGCCCAAATATGTATTTACCTTGACATCTCTAAAGATCTCCCAGATGGGATCGAGTTAACGTGGGAGGATGATGACTGGTTCTAAGCTATAGACTATGAACAGATTCTATTCATATGTAGAAGATGCCATCAGCATGGCCACTTATTTCGGGACTTCCCGCAAAATAAAAGACCAGGAGGAAAAAGGACCAGGAAAATCAAGATGCTGAAGGCTTTACCAAAATCCATACCAAGAAAATACCAGCCAAAAATCCAACAGGACCTGAGATCAATAAAAGAGTGCAAACTCAAAATAGGTTTGAGATCCTCCAAAATGACAAGGAAAATAATAAAGATGCCCATCAAAATGACCAAAATAAAGATCAGAAGGATTTGGGTCCAGATCTGAGTAAACAGGACCCGACCCAAGAAACGCACTAGGAGATAATCAAGAACGTTAGGATGGAAACGAAGATACAAAGTGAAGATATGGAGATAGGATATCTTGATCTGGATGGGCTTGAAGCTGCCTGCCCTGATAGGACTCCTACTCTGATGGGCTAAGATCCCTACCCAACAAGTTTCTTTGCTAGAAAAGGCGATAATCAAGTCAAAGAATATGAAGTTTCTGGGAATTACATTTGAATCCCTCAAATACCCTAATGGAAAAAAAAAGGAAAAAAGATAAACATGGGAGACCTAGTAATGTTCAAAGAATCAAATCAGTAGGGGAGAAACTGGTGGCATCGGGGCAGTATCCAACTATAGATGCAACATTCTCTCCTGCAACCCAATAAGTTTCCAATGCGGATTACATCCTGGAATATTACAAGCTGTTGTAGTGCTCTGAAAATTCGTCTTCTAGGAAGAAGGATTGAAAAGGAAAAAAATGGAATTATATTTCTGCAAGAAACCAAATGCTCAGAAGATGAGCTTCGAATTATTGCTGGAAACATTTGGTGGGGTTGTGGAATGATGGCAGTGGATGCTAATGGGGCGGCAAGAGGGATAGGAATTTTGTGGAACCCTGGTAAGGTAGCTCTCTCGGGATTCTTAGCAACGTCGCATTCTCTTTCAGACAATTTACACATTTTAGGTACCACTATAAGAGGGTTCTTAACCAATCTTTACGGTCCACCTAGGGCAGAGCAGAAGCTGTCCTTCCTGGAATCGTTAACGACTCTCAAGACAGCTTCTGCCAATAAGTCGTGGATCCTTAGCGGAGACTTCAACCTGGTCAATAATCTTGAAGAGAAAAAAGGAGGGATACGGCTTTTAAACCCTGTAAGTATTTCCTTCAATGATATAATTGAAAACCTTGAGTTGGTAGATGTAAGAATGACTAATGGTATCTATACATAGAACAACAAACGAGTGAGAGAAAAAGGGATAGCATGTCGGCTTGACCGCTTTTTAATCTTTGAACCCATCATGATGGTATTAATCTTGCACATTGATCTAGGAACAAATAATCAATCTCATTAAGAAATAATCAACAAATAACTCAGAAATGGTGTTAATCGGAACCAGAATGTTTCGTCTCTGTATATTCAATAAACAATGAATAGTTATGATAACAATGTCAAGCAATAGCTTGAATCAATGAGGAATTCGAATACCTAAGGAGGTCATTTGAATTCAATGAGTGAGTCTAGCTTAACTGACTCTAAGCCATTGGTTCACACTCAGTTAACCACTTGACCAAAACCCTAATTGACTCACCAAACCCTAACTGAAGTCAAAGTGCAATAAATGATTGAATCTCAACTTAAAGAGATCAAACACATGTCATAGCAAGCCAACCATCAAGTGCTAGTGCTTCAATGACTTCAATGAACCCCGATGAGGTTAACTGAAGCTGAACTGATCATCAGAAGTTGGTGGAGGCGCCCCTGTTGACTCCAGATCATTAAATAATAATAAATAATCATTAAATAATATATTTAATGAGAGGAGGTGCCTTAACTAACTGGTTGAACTGATTGTAACCACCAGTTAGCAATTAGGTGCATTAATATCACTCAGATCACCCTCGGAGTGCTCCAGTTAGCCTCCTTGACTATAGGAGAAGGCTAAGTTAGACTCCTTGACTATAGGTAGGCGTGGGTGTGACTGGATGATGTCAATTAATGCTCCACTGATGTCAATTAATGTCAATTATACTTAGGATAGTGGTTTAACTAGGCCAATTTGACCAAAACGAGCGTGTATGGTGGTAAATGTCTCCAACAGATGGTCAAGGGAGAGGTGAGAATTGTAGTCCTTCTGTCTACAGGCTCATACCATTGGCCAATCAGTTTGGAATGGGAAAATGCGAGGGTGAACCCATGTAGACCCTTTAGATTTGAAAATTTAAGGTTGCTGCAGGCGGACTTTCCTGAGAAACTACGTGAATGGTGGGAGAAATTCCCTCCCATTAGAGGAACCAGGATGTTCCAATTTCAATAGAAACTCAAGCTTCTAAAAAATAAAATCAAGAAATGGAACAAGGATTCCTTTGGAAATATTTTCCAAGAAAAAAAGGAACTGGATAGTCAAATTCAAGAGAATCAGATACAAGGCATGTGGACGGAATTTTTGGACCAGTTGAGGATCAAGAAAATAGGTGATTTAGGAATTCAGTCGTAGAGAACAACAAGAGGAAGTCTACTAGAACCAGAAATCCAGAGTTAAGTGGCTCCAAGAGAGAGAATGCAATACGAGCTTCTTCCACAATGTTGCCATCCAGCATCGCCAAGGAAACCGACTGGTGAGATTAAAAACAGAGGAAGGAGACATTGTTGAGTCCTAGGAGGATCTAGAAAACACACTAAACTCCTTTTTTGCAAATCTTCTAGAGGAACCGTTAGGGGACAGAGATGCCGCCCAGAGGGAGGTGCTTTGGCACATACCAAATTTTATCTCAGAAGAGCATAACCTCATGCTGGGCAAACCTATTGTGATGGATGCAGTAGAGGCCGCTGTAAAGAAGATGGAAAAGGACAAATCCCCTGGACTTGATGGGTTCACTTTGAACTTTTTCCATGCATGCTAGGACTGGCTAAAGGAATAAGATTGGGATTTGGTGGAGAACTCTAGAAAGACTGGAAACATTCTGAGAGATCTCAATTCCATTTTCCTTATGCTCATACCGAAAGAAAATGGCACAGAGGATCCGAGGAAACTCAGACCATTCGCTTTGTGCAACTTTATCTATAAAATAATCTCCAAGGTCATTTCTAATCGTCTTCACCCTTTTCTTCCTATAATCACCTCTCCTGAACAGGCAAGTTTCGTTGAAGGCAAGATGATTTTGGATGGCATCATATTGGTCCATGAAACTATGCATTTGTTGAAAACCGAGAAAATCCCAAGTATGCTCTTAAAACTAGACTTATCGAAATCCTATGATAAGCTTAACTGGAATTCCTTGGCCGGTATTCTCAGGGCTTTTGGATTTTCATAGCAGTGGACGAAATGGGTTATGAATCTGGTGTCCTCTTCTTTCTTCTCAATCTTGGTAAATGGATCTCCATCGGTTCCCTTCAATGCCTCCAGAGTAATTAGGAAGGGGGATCCCATATCTCCCTTCATGTTCATCATAGCTGCAGAAGGGCTAAGACGACTTCTCAAAAGGAGATGGTATGAGAATAAGATAGGTGGATTATCCCTTATTGCGGGGATGGAACCCCAAACCCACCAACAGTTTTTGGATGATACCATGTTAATGGGACCATCCTCAGTTCAAGAGGCTCATGGCATTAAAGAGAGTTTCAATACCTCCCTGGAGGCAAGTGGCCTCGAAATTAATAAGAACAAATCCCATGTCTATTTCGTTAACACTCTGAAAATTAGTAAAATGAATATCCTCATAATTTTGGATTCTCTAAAGATAGACTTCCCTTTAAATATTTAGGGGCTCCTTTAGCTGAATCTACCATAAGAAAATTTTCTTCAAAAGAGTTGTTAGATAAAATCAAATAGAATCTCATCCAATGGACTTTCAGAGCACTCAATTTTCCAAGCCGACTCATTTTGGTAAAACCCGTTATCAATTTTCCAATTACGATATGGAAGAGTTGTAAATGACAAACCCAAATCATAAGTTATCATTCATGAAGAAAATGACGAAGAATATTCAAATGAAGTCATGAATGATGTTATTCTGCAGGATGTAGATATTCCAAATATCCCAGTACATACCCATCCTATGCAAGAACCCATTCAAGAACAAAGGATTCCTCCATTTATAGAGCGACTAACCATAGAAAAACCCATAGTTCATCCTGAGTATGACATTATGAACGAATTAAAGAATATCTGTGTCAAAATTCCTCTATTACAAGATATTAAGGATATATCGATTTACAGCAATGTAATAAATGAATTATGCATTAAATGCCCAGGAAAGAAGCAAAAAGACCCCCTCACAATTCATGTTATAGGAGAGATGTCTAAATGTATGAAAGACCAATCTCGGATTGCGAAATATACAAATCCAGGGGATCCAGTAATAACTATGATTGTAAATAATACCACTATAGATAATACACTTATTGATTTAGGATATGCTATCAATATTATGACCACCGCAGTTTTAGAAGTTTTACAATTAAGACAGTTTCTTCGACCTAACCCCTCAATCCTAGAACTAGCAAACCATACCACGGTAAAACCTGCTAGAGTCCTAGACGAAATTATTGTTTTAGTAGCTTCATGGGAATACCCCATCAAATTTATGGTCGTTGAATCAAAGGATCCTTCTAAAGGACATCCTATTATCTTAGGAAGACCATGGTTAGCCACTGCTAATGCCTTTATAGGGTGTAGGGATGGGGAAATGACCATTTCAAATGATTGTCTACACAGAGGCTTATTTTATATCCCCCAACACAACCTGTAACTGAAACCTTGTGGTGGTTATATTTCCCCTTTGGGGATGAAAATATTGAATATATGTTCTTTCCTAGTGATTATTCTTGGGCACTTCAGAAGAAAACTACTGAGAATGTATTAACTAGTTTGTCTCTTCTACAACTTGTATAGATTTTCCACAATCTTTTTCCCAACTCGATTAGATATTTGGAGATGAATTTCAAGAAAATATGGCTCTCTCAACATTTGTAGAAACACCATGTGTATTTACAATGGAAGAGCACATAGGGTCTTACATTGTACCTTGTGAAGATATCCCTAGAAACGTTTTACACATAAATGCAGGGTTAGCCGAGAGTCAACAAGAACAATTACTTAAGGTCATTAAAAACCAATATGGATCATTTGCATGGGAATACACTGACATGAAAGGAATACACCCTGACACATGTATTCACCATATCTAAATGAATCCAACCATTCCACCTGTGAGACAGCCTCAGAGGAGGATGAATCCTGCTTTAAAAGATATAGTAAAAGAGGAGTTACAAAAACTTCTCAACACTAGTTTTATCTATCCTATCTCCAATAGTAAATGGGTGTCTCCTCTAGTGGTAGTCTCGAAGAAATTCACAGGGAAGTGGCGTATTTGTGTTGATTTCAGAGAACTAAATAAGGCCACTCTTAAAGACTATTTTCCTTTGCCCTTTATTGATCAAGTGTTAGATACCCTGTTAGGAAAACAATACTTTTCCTTTCTTGATGGGTATAGTGGATATAATCATATTTTAATAGCACCGGAGGATCAAGATAAGACCACTTTTACATGCCCTTGGGGAACATATGCCTATAGAGTTTTTCCATTTGTCTTATGTAATGCACTTGTCACTTTTCAGCGTGCAGTTTTAGGAATATTTGTTGATCTTATACACGCCTATGTAGAGGTGTACATCGATGACTTTACAGCCTATGGTAATAAATTTCAGGAATGTCTTGACAACCTTGAGAAGCATCTAATTCGATGTCAAGAAACAAACCTGGCCCTTAGACATGAAAAGTGCAAAATGTTATTAACATAAGGTATAGTCTTAGGACATCATGTTTCCTCCCAAGGAATCAAGGTGGATCCTATGAAAATTTAAGTAATTTTTGGCCTTCCTTCTCCAAAAAAATCAGAATGAGGTGAGAACCTTTCTAGGTCATGTAGGCTATTATCACCACTTTATTGAGAATTTAACTAAAATAGTTGCACCAATGTTTAAGTTACTTACAAAGGATGTAGAATTCCAATGGACTGACTCTTGTCAAAGTGCTTTCGAAGCCTTAAAAGCTAAATTATCAGTGGCACCAATACTGAGGGGTTTCAATTGGTCCCTTCCCTTCCATATATCCATTGATATGGCCATAGGAGGAGTCCTAAGCCAAAAATAAGTTCAATCATATTATGCCATTTATTTTATTAGCAAAACTTTGATCCCTACTGAGCTAAATTATATCGTTACTAAAAAAGAATTTTTGGCAATAGTCTATTCTATTATTAAATTTCGCCATTACATTACAAGATACGAAGTCTTTGTGCATACAGATTACTCTCCCATCATATTTGTTGGGCAGAATTAATGTCATTTTAATTTCGTTGTAGTACTTGCCCAACCATTTAATTTGTCAATCCGAGGTTCGTAGGCTTACGAAGCACCTGCAAAGTATAAGCAAGACTGAAGTGAAATTAAGCTAATCTAACCCCCCGTGAAACTAAGACTAATCTAATCTAACCCCCCTTAAACTAAAACAAGCAATTGCTAATCTAATTCTGGAAGATGAAACACACGGCTGAAAGTAAATTGCATAAAAGAAAGACAACATATGAAGAGCAACAAGACAACACATTTGAGCTCACATTAACAATCAAGCAATCTTAATTTAGATCACAAGAATAAATGGCAAATCATGAAAGCATCAAAACAAATATTATGAACAAAATCTAAGAATTCCCTTCTCCATATTACAAAGTCAAGACTAACTTCTACAATCTACTATTCTCTAAGATAATCTAAGATCTAAAATATTCTAAGATAATATCCCATTTAATAATTATTATGAAATGAAGAGAGAGCACTCTCTTTTATACATGAAGGAAATAACCATCTCATAATGAGAGATCCACTATTCACTCAAACACTCAACTACTTTCATATTATTACAAGATATGATCCCTACAAATCCTCCACATATCTTTCACAAATTCTCCACATGTCTCTCAACCAAATCTCCATGATCTTCTCCTTGGAATATTCTTTGCATAAGTATCTCCTTGAAATGATGGAGGAGATATATGTGAAGTCTTTTATTTGAATTAATCCTTCACATATTCCTACACATTACAAAGCGCATCCATACTTTGAGATAATAGTGAAAAACATGTTAATTTTCTAATATTTAATCATAAATTCACTTATAATACTAAAAATAAATAAAGTGGAAATAATAAGGTGAAACCCACATATATGTATGGAAATGGTATGATAAAAGGTTAATGGGACGATGAAATGTGAGGAATAGAGGAAGATAAAGTGGATGAAAAATGGACATTTCTGCATCCCAACAATATTTTTAATGAATAAACCAATTACTAATGGTAGGGTGTCTTGGTGGCTTCTTTTATTACAACAATTTAACATTACTATCATCAACCGACCCAGTAAAGATAATTTAGTAGTAGATTTTCTTTCTCTTATTCAACATGAGGACAGTGATAAACCCGTTGATGACACTTTTCCCAATGAACATCCATTTTCTGTATCCATTCAAACCCCTTGGTTCGTAGATATTACCAATTATTTAGCAACTGGGAAATTACCAAATCACTTGTCTCCACCTGAAAAAATGGTGTATTATAGTATAGAGTTCTAACTATTACTAGGTTGATAATGATCTCTTTTGTACTGGCCCAGATATTATTATTATACGATGCATACGAGAAGATAAAATGGCAGATATCCTCCATGAATGCCATGATGGACCATGTGGAGGACATTTTTTTGATAAGCATACGGCATACAAAGTGTTGCATTATGGTTATTATTGGCTGAATATTTTTAAGGATGCTGCCAAATATGTTAAAGGATGTGATAGTTTCCAAAGAATGGGTAGACCTACGTCTTCTGATAAGATTCCCTTACAGCCTTATTTCATGATAGAGCCATTTGAGAAATGGGCTCTAGATTTTGTAGGACCTATTTCTCCCATCGCTCGTAAAAATAAGTATATCTTAGTTTGCATAGACTCTGTTACTAATTGGGTAGAAGCTAAATATTTGTTTAGGGCCACAGAGAAATCGGTAGTAGAATTCATATATGAATAAATATTCACTCGATTTGGTGTATCTAGAGAAATTGTTACAGATCAAGGCTCTCAATTCACTTCTAAGTTAATGAAAGAACTCACCATGAAGTATGGTATTCGACATTGTATATCCTCACCTTATCATCCCTAGGCTAATTGTCAGGTAGAATAAACCAATAAAGTACTGGAATCCATCTTAACCAAAACCATTCACTTACATCATAAGGATTGGGCAAATAGACTCCCAGAGGCTTTGTGGCCCTATACGATAACATGGAGAAACACCACCGGAAATACCCCCTATGAGTTGGTGTATGGGAAACAAGTTCTTTTACCTATTGAATTTCAAGTTAAAACATTTCGTATGGCAGCACAATTAGGTATGAATTTGGATGAAGCACAAAAACAAGGATTGTTATAGATTAATGAATTATATGAAATTAGACAGGATGCACTCCAAAGAACCATGTTAATACAGAATCAACGGAAGAAATGGCATGATAAATTTATAAAGAAAAAAAAATTAATACTAGAAATTGGGGATTTCTATTTGACACAAGATACAAAAATTTTAAAGGAAAATTAACTACTTGTTGGATAGGTCCATATGCAGTAGTTACAGCTTTCGATAATGGATCAGTAGAAATTAAGACAATTGATGATTCATAGATTTCCTTTGTAGTAAATGGACACAGACTTAGACTTTACCACCAACCAACATCTAAACAGTATTTCGTACAGAATGTTTTACAGCAAAAAGAAATGGAATTGGTTGAAGAGGAAGTCATTCCTCCTCCTCCCGATCCTTAAAAGTTATTTTGGTTTCTCACTTTTTGTATATATGTAAATATGCTTGTGTTCACCTGAATAAATAAGAGTCATTCCTAACAAATTAACTGCATTTTCATTCCTATGATTACTTGTTGCAAGTTTTGTGGAAAGACTATTTTTACTTTTTTTCTTCAAATGTTTTGTTAAGAATAAATACGAATCATCTAACAAGTGGTGTTGTAATTTGATTACAAATATTTTATCTTTATAAGGAGTTTATGAAGTATTTTTTGAAAAAAAGGGGTAGTACTTTAAAATATTTATGATATGTCTTCACTCTTTTGAAGTTTTTGGTACAATTGAATAATTTATTGTATATCATCCTTAACCACTTATTTTATGATTTGTTATGCTTATATATATGGTATTTTGATTCATATATGTACAATTTTTTATTTAATAAGAGCAGTTGCTTGAAAGACCTACTCTAATTATCATATTCTTCAGATTCTTATACCTATGGACTACTAGTTCATCCTATACTTATTATCAAAACTTGCCTCTTAAGCATTTTTGTGGTAACTTGAAAGTAAGTGAAATTTGTGCTTGTGGGGAACATTACTTATCATTTCATGAAGAAGATAGACTGAAAGTTCAAAGAATAGCTTTAAGTTATTTTCTTTTGACATGATCCATAATTAAGACCATTATAAAAACTACTTATAAGATTTGTTCTAAATTTGGATTATGTGTTTAGTAGGCTTAGCATGCTCTAGTACCAACCGACTTCCTTATACTTAAAATCATTATATGAAGAAAACCCGTCGGGGTACTGAACAGGCCTGCTAGCAGCGGGTCAATTGCTAAGTAATATCTGAAAACAAGGAAGTTCGGTAAATGCAAGTAAACCCATCAGGGTATTGAACAGGATCGCTAGTAGTGGGGATATGCTTGCATGGTACCAAGATAAACCCATCGGGGTACTGAACAGGCCTGTTGGCAATGGGGCAATGTCGGGTAAAAGATATCTAGTTAATGCACTACTATGAACATGGTTTGTTAAAAACGATAATATTAAAATATATAAATATATGTGTAGGCCAATTATTTATGATGTCATTATAGAATGGTTGTAAGTTGGACTTGGATCTGGCCACCTAATTCAATCAATACCTAGGATATGATTATCCTAGAAATGGAACCCATAGCTTTAAAATCTCACAAACTCTAGGGTAAACTCGAAATATTCTTAAGATGACAAGACATCATTACAATGAGGCATGGATGACTAGGTTTTCCTATTGCATTATTGAATTATACTATCATTATTCACTTGATCTTTCAAAGCACTGTTATTTCTGATAAATGTACATATCTGAATCATTTCCATTTTCCTAGTTTGTTTCCTTTTTTTTTCGTGAAAAAATGATTCTAGCATAATAAAACTTTGTATTAAGTTAATTTGAAATTACTTCGTTTTTCTTGTATGGTTTGAGGACACGCCATATCTTTGGTTTGGGGGAGGAAGAGTATGCTGTGAAGATTATACTATTTTTCGGACCTTTTATATAACAGTTTTTTTTTTATATCTGACAAATAACAAATGTTTTCAGGATAATTAGCAGCAATCCGATCCAGCATGAAGCATGTTTTTCCAAAAGCAAATATTTATGAAGAATCATATGTAGGAGCATATGAAGGGTCGAATGATGATTTGAATGAAATTCCAAATGAAAATATGAATAAAAATTATGGTATTATAGCACTCATGATTAAAAAGCATGTCGAAGTGTTAGCTTAATTTTGTTTGGGAAAAAAGTTAAAATGGGCCGAGTCATACCATGATTATTAAGTCACCTTTATGATACCATTATAAATAATCTCAAACTATGATGTTGTAAGTTTGTGATCTTGTTTTACCCCCATATGGATTTGATATGACCTTATGACCTTTTCAGTCATCATGACTCTGCCATCACCCCTATCCTCTTACCACTCGCACGCATAAACTATCAAATAATTCGATCCACTTGTTAAATCAAGATTATTGTGATCATGAATGTGGTTTATACATTCATATTAAGTCATATGTTCAACCTGCCCAAATTTTTATGTTGGACATGGCTAAACTAATTGCAACCTTATGAACTCATTAAAACAGGCATCCTTGACAGCACATGTCTCAAGACCTTCCATAATGGCACGATCTCCTATGCGTGCCAATCCTTTTGCATTATCGTTTGGATGATTGAATGAGTCGTGTTTTAAATCAATGCCATGCAAGCTTCTACCCTATCGTCCTCACTTACCAGTATCCCTGTAGAGTTGTGTTAGCCACCTTATACCTATTACGCCCTACAAACTCTGTATCCTATTCTCTCCTTGAACCATGCCAAATCGTTTTTATCCCAAGAGCTACCAACACTTATTTCAAATGCCAGAGTTTTGAGAGTGTCGAGAGGTATTTTTCAGTGCCGGTTGGAACCCGTTCCTTCACTTACTGCAAGGGTATGATGAGGAAATATCCCTGCTTTTCATGATGAGTTTCAATGGAAAGAAGGTGAGGGTTGGTCATCTCATCTTCCCAATAACTAAGGAGTCTATTGCACTCACAACCAAGCTCCCTAGAGAGGGTACTCGATGGCACAAGCATTGGTTTGTTCCACGGAAATCTCACAACTTCGCCCTTAAACCAGAATATCAGCATGTCAAAGGTTTCAAAGGTTTTCATCGGAACTGGATTAAGCTAGAGTACATTAATCCTTTGACATTCATCATCCATTTGATCACTTGTGAAGGTAAATTCAGTATATTTAAAGCCTGACATATCCATTTACTTGCACATTTTGTCGATCAAAAGTTTCTTAATTTCCCTTTATATTTTCTTGGAAGTCTAGAGAATATGTCAAGCTAGGTTAAGAAAAATACTATTAACCCTAAGGGTGGCCTGTATCATCATAGTTTGATTAAACTCTTAATTCTAGATTAGCTTAAAGAGCAGAACCAATCTTGGGATACCTTCATGTTTAAAGTTCTAAACCCCCATCTAAATATCCGAAAACACCCTCGACATCTCCATAATTGTGATTCCAGTCAATACCCACCCGAAGAGGAGAAAAGCCCCAATGTTGTTCATCTTGATGAAGACACATTGGATATGATTCCATCCACTCATACCACCCATGTTATCCTTGCTCAGTTTGTACCCTTATCATGACCTCGCACCAAAAAGCACAGGGAAAAATTTGTCCAATCCATGGTTCAGCCTAGCATCCATACCGCGATACAACCCAATGATCAAACTAATCATCTAGACATTATGGCCAAAGCGTATAACCTTGATCTAGAATCACCTTTGTTAGCATTGGCCCATGTCTCAGGTAAATTGCTGAATAAGGTTGATCACGAAAATGTTCCTGAACCTACATGGGATATGAGTCCTAACAGACACATTCCTTCTGTTGATCTCGATCCGCCATCAAGAGAGATGAGTCCCCCACAAGAGTCTAAGCAACCTGAAGAACCATCTACTCTACATCAGCCGATGGTAAATCAATTAACTCAGGAGTTGGATAAATCAGTAAACTGAAATGAAGAGTATGTTAAGATAATCACAACTCTTTGGGAAGAGAACAAAGATTTTCGCTTGTAGGTTAAGACCATTAAAGAACTCAATAAGGCCATCAATGTGTCACATAGGTCTCAATAGGAGAGGCGTGCTATTTTCAAATCATGGGCTCAAAAATTGAAGTTTAAAACCCCTGCTTCCCCAACCAAGTTGAAGGCAGCTACTAACGCAGGTCAGCCTTCTTCCTGATTTATTCTTCCTAATGCATCATCGTTTTGCTTAGTGGGACCTGGAATTTCTCTGGTTTGGGGGAATGTTGATCCTGGTTTTGCTATCATTTCTAGCTATTAATTTACATATTTTACATATGTTTTGTCACTTTTTGACATATTTTCTGTCATGCAGCTCACTATTCAGCCCCAGGTACGACTATATTCAAGGTTTATGAAAGTTCTGATTCATCCTTGTTATTTCACAATTTTATTAGTTAAAATGATTATATTTGATATATGTTTGATGTTTAATTCATTATTGCAGACTATAGACCTCAATGAGCCAATGAACAGACAATGCATCCACCCTAGATATGTGTAGAGCATATCCATCTCACTATCCAGCTCACTGTTCAATCCGTAAAGCTAACCACGCGCTGTTGATGGTAGATTCTCGGGTGTTAAAGCATGGAAACTGCCTCTTCTCCATGCGTATGGGTGATAATATGATCTTCATTCTAGAAGAATTTCTAGTGTCCTCCTCTGCTCGACACCGTAACTTCAATCCATGCAAGAAGGATCCTCACGCCACATCATGCACCATGGAGAACTAACGCCCAATGAAGAAGGAAGCAGCATTGTGTGTTGGATCTTGATCAGTTATTTGTCATAATGGTTGACTAAATTTAGAGAGAGGTCGACCACTAAAGGGTTGACCTGCTCACCTCTATAAACATTATATACCAGCCCCTACACGAGTGCTTAGTTAGCCAGTTTTATGCTTGTAATCAGTCGTTGTTGAGAAACTCTGTAATATTGTTTCTCACTTTAATAAAATTTATGCTTATGTTGTTTATGATCATGTTCATGTAAAGAATTTAGAGAGAAATCACTCTTATTGTTGGGAGGGCCCCTCTTCAACCAGAGGTTTCATTTTTATGTGTATTTTCCTGTATCTGTTTCTTTGCATTAGCTTAATTTCATTTACAATTTGCTATGCAATTTGGTTTTCTGCAATTACTTGTTTTCAGCAGCATAGATTACCTTATAATGTTGTGTTGTTAAAGTAGTTTCATTTCCAACGATAATTAATCGGTTGCGCGCATAGCTTTGCTTTTAGTTTGTTTTCCAATCTTCCTTTCAACTTTAGGTTTGGTTTCATTGTTAAAGTCAGATAGAACTTAGTTAGGTTTATTTTTGTTATAGTTAGGTTTAATTCTGTCAATGTTTATCTCAGTTTTAGATCTAGTTCAAATACATTTCAGTTTTTTTTTATGATAGGAAGCAGTTTCTTTTTATAACTATAGACTAGCATAAGTCATCTATTCATAGTAGGTTCAGTTTTATTTACTTCTGCTTCTTTATAAATTCACTTAGTTATATTTCAATTTGTTGAAAATTATAATAGATAATGATGTCTTTAAATATGAATTAGTTTAAGTTACTTTACTGTTGAATTTAATTATCAAGTAGGTTTAATTCTTGTTCTTTTCCATTTTACTATCATATGCATGAATCAACTATTCTCAAAATCATTTAGATTAACTATTTCTTAAAATTCTAGTGTTTTATGTATACAAACTATCATTCGGACAGCCTGTTTAGCTTGTTGTTCAAACCTACTTTCCAGTCTGTTATCCAGCCTTTCATTCATCCTTTAATGTTTTTAATATGTTTTAAGCCTATTTCTTCAACTTTTTTATTATGTTTTGACTGTGGTAGTTAGATAATAGTTATACTTATTATCAAAACCTTAGGATAGACTGTTTAAATTATTATTTAAACTGTTGTCCTTATTTTTCTCTCCTTTCACCTTATGTTTTGAGTTATGTCTTGTGTTTTGGTTTATTGTGGCTTCTGGTTTCTTTCTTCAGTATTTTTGGGATACCTTGTAATTATATCTTTGGTTTGGATTGATCTATCCTTTTGTGTAGAGAGTTTAGGGTTAAATATGTCAATGTTAGGAAATTACACTAGCACTTTGTAGAGTGGTTATAGTAGTAGGACCTTTTTCCTTTCATTGTGTGATTACTAAAAATACTTAGAGAGTAGGACTTAAACAATTTATCTTTATTAAGTTTTCTACTTGCTTCACAATTAAATCTTCTTTATTAAGTTTTCTACTTCCTTCTTTTATTAAGGTTTGTTATTTTTCTATAAGCTAGATTTTCTTTACATTTCAATTGGTTATAAGCTAGAATCATTTTTCTTATGGAATAGATCATCGTGTTTACTATCACCTGTAATTGGACACTCCTTAGTTTGCACATATTTGTAGAAGTTAAATTAGATTTGATTCCATTTAGTTTCTTTACTTCTTTTGAAAGTCATTTTGATACCAATCCTACTCCTATTCCAATCATAGTGAATTCTTATCCTTAGAACAACCAAGGAGAGTGGAACTAGATAGTTTAGTTTAGCTATTATGTACAGTTGCTAGTTGCATGTATAGTCTAATTGTTGCAGTTTGTGAAATATATCTAGTGTTGTAATTATGTTTTCTTGTATAGTTAGTTTCTGAATTTATTTATAAAATCTTTCTAATTCTTAGATTAAGAAGTGGAATAGTTGATTACCACGAAAGTTTACTTTCTTTAGTATTGTTCATATCCTTACTTTTAGTACTTGTTTATAGAGTAGAGTATTATAGCTTGATACTGCTCTGGTCTAGTATTATGTTCCAGTCTAATTGTCTTAATAAGTTAAATTTATAGGATTTTGCCTCGGTTTTTCATTTTGAAAGATCTTTCGATCTTTTCTTTGTTAAAATATTTCTACAATGCCCTAGGAATCCCTCTACCTTCGCATATACTTTGTGTCAACTTGAAGTCTACCAACCTCAGTCAATAATTAAATATTAGGTGGATTATTTAAGTCATTATAACACCCAACAATGTTCATCATTGCTGTATAAGGGCTAGGACGACTGCTCAAAAGGAGACGGTATGAGAATAAGATACGTGGATTATCCCTTATTGCGAGGATGGAACCCCAAACCCACCAACAGTTTTTGGATGATACCATGCTAATGGGACCATCCTCAATTCAGGAGGCTCATGGAATTAAAGAGAGTTTGAATACCTTCCTGGAGGTGAGTGGCCTCAAAATTAAGAAGGACAAATCCCAGGTATATTTCTTTAACACTCTGAAAATTAGTAAAAGGAATATCCTCAAAATTTTGGATTCTCTAAAGGAAGAATTCCCTCTAAATATTTAGGGGCTCCTTTAGCTGAATCTACCATAAGAAAAATTTCTTGGAAAGAGTTGTTAGATAAAATCAAATAGAAGCTCAACCAATGGACATTTAGAGCACTCAATTTTCCAAGTCGACTCATTTTGGTAAAATCCGTTCTTCAAGAAATGCCTATATATCTCTTCTCTATGTTGGCCGCCCCAAAATCAGTGATCAAACAAATTAGAAATATTCAACATAATTTCCTATGGGGGGGGATCAAAAGGGAATAGGAAATGGCCATTGGTGGACTGCCAAACCATATGCACTCCTAAGGCGGTAGGGGGTCTTGGTCTTCGTGGCCCATTAGACAGCAACAAGGAAATGGGAGCTAAAATTTGGTGGAGATGGATCAATCATGAAGAGGAACTGTGGGACAAACTGTGGCACATGAAATATGCTCCTCTATGGCCTAAGCAAACCTTGGTATGTTTTGGTGACAATGTCCCAAGTTCGTGCATCTGGAAGTAGGCTCAGGAAAACCGAAGTTTGATTCATAAGCATAGCTTCTGGGAAGTCAAGGATGGAAGGACGGCACTGTTTGTCTGTGATGCTTGGAACCAAGATCCAATGGTTTCTAGTAGGGAGGAGATTCCACTCCTAATATTCCATCTTTAGAACCAACCAATGAAAAAGGTGGCGTAGTTCTGGGATCTTGATGTCCCAGACCAACTCTTTAGATCTTGGAAAGAGAAGGAATGGTGGAAAGCTCAAGCTCCAGGGGAGAATGCGGATGAGTTTTATTCGGCACTCTATGCTAGAAAGATACCCAAAAATGATGGCCTGAACAAAAACTCAGATGGGGGTACTCCAACTCGGGCAATCTCAATTCAAAAGAAGCAATTGAACTACTGACGGAATCCTTCAAACTGGAAAAAGAGGTTAAGTGGGGAAAATTTTTGGGAGGAAACAGGTGGCCAAAGGTGGCAGCTTTGTGTTGGATTCTTCTTAAGAGGTGCATACTAACATGGGATAACATCCAAACAAGAAAAATCAATGGCTCGGAAAGATCATATCTATGCGAAATTAATGGTGAATCGATCAACCACCTATTGGATGAGTGCTTAGTGGTGGAAGCCATTTGGGAAAGGGGAGCAGCAATTTTCAAAAAAAAACACAGACACAAAGGCAGGTCAGATGCAACTATTGTAGAATAGCACAAGAATATTTTGAAAAACAAGATTGTGAATAGGATGTGGGAACTCCTTCCGGGCTTCTCCATCTAGGAAATTTGGAAATCTTGAAATTTATGAATTTTTGAAAACAAATCGAGGCGTGTAGAGGAAATTTGGGCCTTAATAGAAGCTCATTTAAAGGATGTAATAACCTTAAATCAATGGTCCCAAGAAGAATTCACAACTGAGGCAAATGAAAGACTTATTCTTTATGAAATAGGTATATACGAGTTACCTGTTAACAATGCTCAGCCAAGATCGTCACCAAACCCCATTAGCAGTGTGAATTTCTAGCAAAGACCGCCTGAAGGTTCTATCAAAATCAACTTTGACAGAGCATCCAAAGGGAATCCGGGCCCAGAGGGCTTCGGTGGAGAAATTAGGAACTCCAACGGAACGATCCTCAGCATCTTCTGGAGATCCATCGACACTAGTACAAATAATTTGGCAAAGCTTGAGGGGTTAATCAATGGATTATCGAGGGCCTTGCAATAACAGAATACCCCTATGATTATGGAAGGAGATTATTTGGTGATCATTAATATAGATCAAAGGCTTCAAAATGGAGCAACCAGTTCCCAGGTCTCAAAAAACTAGAGATGGGAAGGTAGATTAGTAGAACTCCGAAGAATGATAACAGGACCTTCTGCCATCCAATTCTCTCATGCCAGAAGAGTAGGGAACAAATTGGAAGGCATTTTGGCCAACAAAGGGGTGGAGAATTCTACATCCTTCCATACAGAAAGGCTCTGTGACAACCAAAAAATCCCAATATGGGGACTATGGAAAAATTTTGTGAATGAGGATATGAGTGGTAACAATGAAGACGAGCACCATCATATTCAGCACATCCCAAATCCAATGGAGGACATCTGTCTGATTGACTCAATGCAAAATCAGCCACCCATCTTGTCCCTCCTTAGGAGTGGACCCCATGTCATGATAAGGAATGAGGACACCTCTGTCCATTTATTCATGGTAGGGACGAAAGTCTAGGAGATGACCTCCTCAACACTTGGGTATGATGAGCATTCAGTCAGGACGCATAGTAATGGTACGGTGTAGATGGTCATGGAAGAAGGCATGATTTCCCAATATGGAAATAACTATGTGAGGATGGAATCCATTAATAAGGAGCCTCATCGTGACAGTTGATCCATGTGGGAAGGTGAGCGGGGTCTATCCCTCTGGGTATGCTGGGATGATTTTTTTGAACGATAGGTCTAGGATGGGGAATAACAAAGATCTCTGTACCAAAGGGCCATTAATGGAAGATGTGAATGATGATCTTTCGCACAGGATGAAGGATATGGCAGAGGACGAAGGATGGTGGCTCTATAAAGCCGCCATAGTGAAGGCTGTAGAAATAAATTATCAGCAGAATGGCTAACGTTGGGAGTATTCATCCTCAAAAAAAGGATCGGCTATAAAAAAACCTTGGGAGGGATATAGAATCATCCAGATCGAATTGCATTTCATGGTTAGAACGAGGTCAACCCCCTATAAGAAATTTCCTAGTGTGATTAGGGCTCAGCAGTGGAGAGTGCGAAGATGCCAAGGGGGTAGAGTCAAAACAGAGGGGATAAGTATGATGACACCTAGTTTTTTTGCTGAACACCCTCCTATGGAAGAAGGCCCAATTCCATTTTCTTTCAAATGGGGAATGAAATATATGGCAGAGACCCCTGCGGTTGTCTAAGCTCTAATATCAGTTAAGGAACTCGAACTGCTCCGTGAATATGAGACACACCAAGGGAGATCTGTAGTGATTGACCCCTTCTAGACTACGAGGATATTGTTTGCCCAATACATTTGGTCCAAGGCACAGATGGCTCACAGCATAAAGGAAGCTTTGGCCCTTATCAAGAGAGGGCAACAAGAGAGCACGATGGGATTTTTTCTGCTGGACCAGATTGCAGTCGATTTTCTGGATCTCCCTGGGGAACTTGCTAACATTGTGTATCTAGCTGCCTCGATGGACCCTCCTTTTAAGTAATGGTTGATGGTTGCTTTTGTATTTTTGTTGTTCTTATTGTCTTGGTTTAGTCTGAAGGTCGATGGGATGTTTTGGGTTTTGTTTTTATTCGGCTATGTTGGGTTTGGTTATATATAAGGGCTCCTGCAATAACCTGCTACCCAAATATGATGCAATGGGAGCACGCAAGTGAGTCAAAACAACAATGCACATGCACGTCTTGGATGAACGCATGCGCTCCTGCTTCAGCAGTGGTGAACCTCCACGTTGGATTACCATCATGGACAATAAGAGTGCGCACGTGCCCCTAAAGAAGTGTGCGCATGCGTATGTGGATGTGCGCACATGTTTGGTGCAATAGCTTATAGGGACGTGTGTGCGTCCTTGTGTTAAAAAAATAGTGAACAATTGTTTTGTTTTCTACCCACCTGTGAGCATGCACGGAGGTGTTAACGACCCCCCAAGGAGATGAAAACGACCCCCAAGGAGCCCAACGAAATTGTCCAATGTTCCTAAAATGACATTGGAGTAAGGTAAATAGAGTAGTAATGCAATTTTTTTTGTTTATTTCAATGTTTTTATTGTTTTTCAAATAAAATACAAAATTGAAAAAAAATTGAAAATCAATTGAAATGGGAAAAATTTGATATTGCATGTACAAATTACCTAAACAAAATGACAAATACAAATGAACCATCCTAAGAAAGGAATGAAACAAACCAATTAGAGGACCCAAACCCCAAATTAAACCAAGAAAACCCCAAAGATGAATTACACAAGGATTTAAACCAATTAATAATTTTGAGTAATGAATTGAAGAACACTAGGGAACCCTCTTGGGTTTCCCTTACTACATCACTACAAAACATAATAGAATATATCAAAACTACCCTGAGTGAGATAACCAATTTGAGCGAATATAGGGCTCGAATGAGAGAGCATTATAGCACTGGTATATCCAAAGAGGATATAAAAAACCTGAATATCACAAAATCCCAACTGTGGAGAAAATTTATAGATCTGAGAATAGGACAGCCTCCATATGTGAGGAAGAGGAAATTTTGCATGGACTGGTGTAATTACTAGCCATGGAGAGATAACTGGAGGAAGATATGGTTCATGGTTTTTTACAAGCCTCCATGCAACAATGTTGAGGTCCCACAGTATTTTCTCAGGAAACTGTGGGCTGATTTTTTGTTAGGGTTCCATGTGAACTACTTCGACATCACTAAGTTCCAAGGCATCAGTTTTGGCTCAGCCCAAGATCAACCTCACGCCCATCGGAACCCACTCAAATGACCTCCTGTGCCTAAGAGAGATCCAAACCCACTTCCTCAACCCCCTGGGTTAGCTAGTGGGATAGATGAGATCCATGAGTCCATTAGACATGCCACATGGTACCTTCTCATGTATATGAAATTTGTGGCTATGTTCTTGTAGAACGAGCAGGACCACCCTGAGAGACACACTTCTACACTGTCTATTAGTGGTGGGCCAGGGAGAGCATCTACAGGTGGTAGCTAGGATGTTCCATCCAACTCAACGGGACCAGTGCCACATCATTGTTCTTGTTGTGGGCATCCATGTCAAGTTCCCATGCAGGAGCATGCCATGGAGAGCTACCTACACCAGGTTAGTTATTCTTTTATTTAATGTTCAAGTATTGATTATACGTTATGCAATCTCAAAATTTATAATAAATTTATCTTAGAATCAGATGTTGATGACTTGTTTTTTTTAATGTACAACTATTCAGTGTTGAGTCTCCAACACCCTGGTGGCAGGACGTTGGTTCCTTCAACCTAGATTGAGCCATGGGAGCTGCAAAGGACATCATGGCACTAAACACACATGTATTTTCTCTCAGTAATTAAATTTAATGTTAGTATTTAATCTTGTTGTCCAATGTAGTTAGTATTTAGTATTTGAATATAAATATTTTTGTGCAAATGAATAGGTGTCTATGGGATTGAGTGACCAGCCATCCCCATTGGGGATCAGCAAATCCCCTCGTGAGCAAGTATCTTGTAATAAAGTATAAATTTAATTTCAGTTTTGATGGCTTAGATTTGTATAGTTATATTTTTTATGTACTAATATACAAGATCATGAATATGTATCCAGGTTAGAGTACATAAGCACGTTGGTGTCACTATCTCTCCATCGACTACCTTTTTCCCACCATATATTCCAGGTGTATCCCCTGGCATACATTTCCCTTTCCCTGTATCCCTCCCCACCCCGTTCCATCCATCCCTTGCCTCCTATCCACCACCACACTTCCATCCAGCTCCCCCTTCTTCATCACAACCTTTTCTCACTCCCCCCGTCCCCACCCATCCACCACCACACTTCCATCCAAATCCCCCATCTTAGTCACAACATTCGCTTCCTCTCCCCCGCCCCACCCATCCACAGCCTCCCTTGCAGTTTCCCATGTTTCCACCCTCCCCCCTCTGACCACATTACACCATCCATCCACATTCACCCATCCCTCCACCCCATCCTAGACCTCATCCCCCTCCCCCATACTCCCTCACCACCCTCGCTTCCTCTTCTAGGTTGGCCTATTCCATTCTATAGTCAGTTGGTATTTATCATCGTACATGACCACTTCACCCACTCCAGTCCATGCACTCTCCCATCGTGCCCCCTAGCATTGTATCCAATGTCAATGTGGCTACATCCTCTGCTATGACATCCACCCTAGCATCAGAGCAGGTTGTCCAACCCACTACTCCACCTGCCACCCCTGAGGATCAGTCGATTGCTCCACCTGCCATCCCCCATGGTCAGCGTATTGTGTTCACGGTGAGATTGCTTAGTTTATGAAAATCTCATGCAATATTAATGAAAATTATCATAGGCATTAAATTGTATGAGTTATCTTATTGTTTAAATGTTGTAGGGTGGCATTGCTAAGAGACTTGGATCATAGAGGAGGGTATACTACTCACCACTTACAGTATTGTCTCAGGTGAGCTATTTAAAATTTGAAAAAACAATTTTTATTTTTAAATTGTGTTTTACACCTGTATAAATGCATGTAAAAGTTGACAAATGATTGTTGTTGTTTTAGAGCCCAAGGGGAGGTGGTTGAAGCGGCTAGAAGAACCGAATTTCCTCTAGGTCAAAGAAGAGGAAGCTCGATTTTGGAGGTGCACTTGGGAGCTCCGAGGGTGGGCAAGAGAATTTAGAGACCCTCCTATGTACACTATCCATGATGTGGCATTTTGGCATGAGTTGCCATATTTTGTATATGGCACGAGTTGCCATTGTATAGACATTGGGAACAATGTTCCTTTTTCACTACTACTGTATATGATTGGAAATTTTTGTATATTAATATAGCATTTTGTACTTCTTTATATTACTTTACCTTTTATTACATATTTGCATGCATTATGTCGAATGCAGTAGTAGTTTATAGTTGATGTGCTTGCAATACTTATTGTTGACGAAGCAATAAAGTCTGTATGTTCACAATAAAATGCATAAAAAATTTAACACAATAGGTTAGTTAACAAAAAAATACACAAATGCATAAACGTGTACAATTAAAATGATAATTGAACACTAACTCCTATAGAACCCTAACTCATATTGAACCAACATACTAACACCTACAGTCTTATTCATTGTCCAAATTGCAATAGAAAACACTTGCTTTCCTTTGGTATTTACATAGTAATTATTGTCTCATTTTGCAAGGTATAAATTGATATTGGAATGATATTCTCTTACCATTTGATTGACTAGAAACTTCATAGTGTTTATGAGTTGAGAATCATATTGAACATGACTGTTTTTGGCTTTCATGTGTTACATCTACTTGGAAAACATTGATTTTGATAAATTTGGCAATTCATATCATTTGAAGACGAAGTTGACATTGCTTACTCTCATTAAATACATACATATTTGTTATTCTATTGTTGATTGCTTTCAATTTTAATGATTTAAGGGTTAGCATGCATAACCTAGGGTTTAGAATCAACAAGGAAACCCTAAACCTAACTCAAGTTTGAAGGTTAGCATACATAACCTAGGCTTTATAATCAATGAGGAAACCCTGACCCAAACAATGTTTTGGGGTTAGCATGCATAACCTAGGGTGGAATCAATGATGAAACCCTAAACCTGGGAGGGAAACCCTAACACCAACCCTACTAACCATCTCTTGTGGCCTCTTATAAAGTACCTTTTTGTTTGTATATGAGCATGCCTAGGATTGTAGTCATATGTCACATATTCTTTATAGACTAATCAAATGAAATACTTCAAAGCTTAAGCATGGATTACTTCACATAAGCCAGGGTCAGAGCTTCATGAGCACTCCTTTTATAAACCATAGTGAAATAAGTAAAACATATCTCATCTTCATCTTACATGTGCTTTGGACTTGCTTTGTCCATATCAATAGGCCTTCTACTCCATTTTCTAACCTTTACTAACCCTAGAACTGTCTATCAAACTAGACTCTAACACTTCCTATTAGGAAGCCATAAGACACAGCTAAACCATTCTATTCTAGCCTAACCCTTGCTAAAACCGTTTCCCTAGACTCCTACCTTTCCCTCTCTCTAAAGAAAGGCTTATTCCTTTCATTTCCACACTACTTAAACCCCCACGGCTCTCCCTATATCATTGACTGTAATATCCATTTCAGGCAGCCCTAGAACACCACTAACTCATCCTAAGATACGCTAACTTCTTCACTATGATATCCTATTTCGGGAAGCCCTAATAGCCTTCTTACCCACCTATCATAGCCTAAAGTCATTTCCTTGCCTTCCTATCTTACTCACTCACTAACGCCTCACCTCAAATTCGTCCATAACCCAATTTAAAGTGGCACAAAGACACCCTAAAGGGACTGTATATAAACGATCATTCCCAGCCATACTTAAACAAATTAGACAGTGGTATATAAACATCCATAACTTGGAAAAATACTATAAAAGGCCTTGAATTGCTTGCAAGTCATTGTGTCATCAAAATCCAAGTGAATATACTTCTTATAATTTCTACTTGACTGAAAATTACATCTTGGACTGTCATAAGACATTTTACTTGACTTGGAATTTGATTTGGTTTAAGAGTCTCATTGGCTTGGAAACTTGGCAATTATAAAATTGTTTATCACTGATGTTAACTTAAAAAGATTGTACCTTTGTCTTGACAAGCTAAAAAGTGAAATGTAGGACTGTCATAATGCTAAATGCTTGGCTAGAAATACTTTTGTTTTAACGATACCTTTCACTAATTCAAAGTGCCATTTCAACTCTTGTTTATCATTAGTACTTGCATTTGTGATTGTACCCTCATTTTGGAAAGCTGGAAATTAGTGTTTTGGGTTGTCATAATCATTTTGAATTGGCTGGAAATCATTCTTAGTTTGACAGTCCTATCTTCATGAAAAGTGGATTGATTGGAGTCTATGTCAATGTATTCCAGTTGCAAAAGAGGTTGACTTTGTACGATATGATGGTAACATCCCATCAACACCACTAACATGCTTCAACCACATGTATAAGTTAAATGAAAACGTCCCATAATGATAAGGTCCCATAAAAATTGATCTTCCTTGAAAAATAAAAAATGAAACAAGTTCATGAATATGTGTCTTCTATAATGATCGATTGAGCACTTGCAATTTTAAGGACCTATTGTACTTGTTGCAATTTTAACAATTTAAGGGCTAGCATGCATAACCTAGGGTTTAGAATCCATGAGGAAACACTAACCCTAACTTAATATCCTAAACCCTAACCCCAACTGAATATCCTAAACCCTAAACCCTAACCCTAGAATCAACTGAAGTTTAAAGGTTAGCATGCATAACCTAGGATTTATAATCAATGAGGAAACCATGACATGTAATATCCAATTTAGGGCATCCCTAATAGCCTTCTTACCCACCTATCATAGCCTAACATCACTTCATTTCCTTCATATCTTACCCACTCACTTCCTATCTTGTCATCCCTATTGATCCTTCCTTTGGTAGCAACATGTTATCTTTGGGTGTACAATAATCATTTGAAGGGTCATTTTAGCTAACAAGTTCCTTTTATTTCATAGGATTTTCCTTAGTCATCATCTTGATGGCCTACACAAGTGCATGATGACCTATCCAAAGGTTTGCACTTAGGATATCTAACGAAATAAACACCATTAAACTTTACTTAAAAAATTCAACCCAAAATTATCTCAAATTAGCATGCATAACTAATGCTAGAATCTACCCAATCATAAAGATAATATAAGCTAAAATTCAAATCTCCAAGTACAAAATTTTTGGACAGCTGAAACAGTTATTATGTATATGTATATATATGATATGTATGTATATATATTTGGAAACCATAAGCAAAACTAGCCCCAAACTATCGTTGTTGTCATTAAGGTACCCACACTTTAATTTTTTTCCTCGTTAGGGTTTATAAACCCTTATCATCTTTCATCATAGAAGCACATGGAATTTCAAGCAAGTCTAGCACCATTTTTTATGTCGACATGTCTATCCTAGGATGATTCCTCAAACCCTAGGTCTTTGACTATTGCATAACCACAAGCACCGATACCTCCATGGAAAATCAACTAAACTTTAAAAAATATTCTTCTAAGCAAGGAATCAAAAGAAGCTCAAGACTTATCAAGTTAAGTTTTCCATGGTCTTTCCCTAACCTCCATGTATCACACAAGAACAAGACTGCAATATAACCAAATACATTAGCTCTTTTCTTTGTATCTTCTAAAGGGTTGGAACCCTAATTCTACCTCATTTTCCTTCACAACAAGAGCTATATATTCTACAAGACAACCATCAATTCCTCTAGTATTGTATCTCCTTCTCCAAGGTTTACTTACATATATAAACCCTAGTGTCCTCATGCATATCCAAGTTTCCTCATGTAATGTGTTATCACCCGCCTTGTAGTTGCATGTGTGAGGTGGATCCAAGATGGATGGTAGAGGGGCAAGCAACTAAGGAGTGGAACCACGACTGCCTAGACTCCCAAATGGATGGTTGTCATGCCAATCAAGGCAGCCTTCACTTTATGTTATCCTAGTCCAATACAACAATGGGGGAGACCCGGATCTGCTCCCGATAGGAGAGATCATACCTAGACACCAAAAAAGATCAAATGGGGCTTTAAGGTATGTAAGGTGCAAGGTAAATGGAAACCCTAGCTCTAGGGTTTAGGTACTAGAAACTGATGGAGATGACCACTATCTTGGGAAACGTAACCGTGACAGGGTAAGCAAGGACAAAGTTGGGACTGTCTAGTACCAAGGAGACAAACTCAGTGAAAGATAGGTAACTTGATTTGTAAATGAATGTTGGAAAAGGAAATGGGATGAGGTCATGTTAGGGCTAGTGCTAGCTAGGAGATCAATGCCTTATGTGCATTGGGCAATGGAGTCAGCATCAACCCAACGTTTCAGTGAACCCACCTAGGATATACCTTGATCTATGAACCTAGAAAGGAGTTAGCCCAGAAAAGTCAGGTTACAGGAAAACCAGCTCAATGGAAGGCTATCGATAGGGTTAAGAGAAGTAGATCTGTAGTTCTAGGGTCACTTAGAGGCTAACAACTTAGCATTGAAGGAGAAATGAGGTCAAGGTGACCTGATCTACAAACCCAAAATCTGGTGAGGGGGCTAGGGGGGTTGAAAACCAATTTTTCAAATCTAGCGCAAACTGGAAAGAAATAGCTCAACATTGGGGGTGTTCTAGAGTGCTTAAGCCCTGATCTATCATCCTATCTTGTCATATTTAAGAAAACGTCAAATCCAAAAAAATCCAGTTTTCAATGAGGGCGCTAAGGCTATTTCAATCAAAAACTCAAATCTAGGTCAAATTGTCAAGAATTTGGATAGTGTTGGGGTTGATTTGAACTTTGTGGGACTCGATCTATCTGTCTGTGAAGTTAGAATTCAGAAAATTTCAAAACCCTAGCAGGTCAAATTTTCAGTGGGGGGGTTATGCAGTTTTCTAGCTAAAAATCAGATCTAGGTCAAACCTGCAGGAGTTTGACCAGCCTTGGAGCAGATTTAGTGAAGGGGAGGCCTGATATATGAAACCTAGAAATGGTTTGGCCAAATTTTGGACTATTCCTAGATTTAGTGCTTTTTAGGGTTTTTAGTATTTAGGAGTTTTCAAAAAATTTGAAGTAAAGCAAGGTACAATGGAATAAGATCTGAAGAGAAGAGACTCACTGTTATATATTACATGTAAATTCTTGTAGAATTACTTAACAGTGATGATCCTTGCTATCCCGATCAATTTTGGAAGATCCAAGTGATTTCTATGATGGATGTAAGCCACAAGCCACCAATGCGCCCCCTATCCTACATGAGCAAACGTCAACAATATCAAATTTGCCAATACAAGATAAAGAAACCAAATGCTACAAGAAAGTAAAATGAATCATAAATCACAATGAAACTAATGAAAACCCCCTGATCCAATATGAAGAAAACCAAGCGAGTTGAGGTCCCCCTACAAAAACGCTCCAGCCAAAACGCCCTCCTGTAGGAAAAACAGTGATAGCAAAAAAAATATAGATCTCACAAGAATTTCCACAATGCTAGGAAGCATAAGACTATCCAATCACCATTTGAGAACATCAAATGCAAAGCAAATCCAGAAAATTTCCACAAAAAAGTCTTTCTATTATTCAAATCCAAGAGCCAAAGACCCCTTACAAATGAGAAGCTCTCTCCTTTAAATAGAAATGAGAGAACCACAATCATAACCGAATCCTAACCACTTTCAAAACGAGTGGCTAATATTAAAAGATGAAATGTTCTAATCAATGGTTGAGATGAGCTCAACATACAACACATGGATCAATATAACCATAATTTACCAAAGTGGACTAGACCACCCATAAAAAGGTAACCCACTCAACAAGAAATAAATGAAAGCACATGGTGGGTCCAAGGAGTGTTTGACTAACTCCTTCTGGGTGTCCCCGTGGCACAATAAAATAATATAATAATTTAATTCTTTGACTTTATGCCTTCTTAAGGAAATCATGAGCCTTCCAAAAGCTCCAGAAAATAATATAAAAATGCCCAAAAATAGGTGTGGGCCCAATCAGGTGTTGCAAGTGCTGGAGAAGGTGTGCAAGACATCACTCTCATCATTGTGACTCATCACATTCCATTTCTTTACCTCAGTAGCCCAAATTGATTTCTTCAATAGCCATTTAATCATTTTTAATCTGCCTTGAGAAATGTGATCCTGCAAAAACAGCCTCCTAGGGTTCCTGTGTTGTCAAACTGAGCCCACCAAGCTCTCTGGGATGGGGGTACAATGGTACAAACAAGTGGCTGCACCCCACTATGCCCATACAACGCCATAGGATATCCAACTAAAACATCTCCCTGCTCAAACATATCAACCTGTGAAGAAAAACTGCATCATAGAGGCAGAATAGGCCTAATCATATCTACAAGTGCTCGAAATTGAAAATAAATTGTCTCATGAGACTCAGAGAGTCCAAATCCATCTAAGGTGTATACTCATACCCCTCATAGGTCTCTATTTGATCATCAATCATATCCAATAAACAATATAACTATCTGTAATTGATCAGACACCAATAATAACTCAAACTGCCATCCATCTCCTGCAAGTGCAATAGGCTAATACATGCTCTACAACTCATTTAAGTAATAATTAAAACAAGTAGTATTCATTTCACTGGCGGTACATCAACCAATACATATATAAGGCTTTATTTATTATTACTTAGACTTAGACTTTCAAAACTATACTCACTTCATAGATGTGGTCATTTTGCTAGTGAAGGGTAAAGGATGAAATTTTACAAGGCTTAAGGAAAAGGATGACTTCCTACTCAACATCATGACACTTCGGATATGGAAAGGGAATAATCACTATAACCAATGTCGGACAAACAACAACACAAGGAATGGCAGTGCCTCACAAATGGGTGGGTTGTTTAGAGAGTGCTTATTCAACTTAGGCATCATGACTACATCAAGATTGATACAAGTTCATTAGGACCATAATTTTATTCCATGGCCCTTTTGGACTATATGACCCTTTGGGACTTCACCAGTGCTTAAAAGTAGAGCTAATCGCAGCTTTCATCTGGGACATATTTATTTTTATAAGGTCAGCAATATTTGGATACAGCATATTTTTAACCATTGCTTTTTTGGACCTTTTCCTATACTCTTCAAGGAGTATTTTAGCATTTCATTGGTCTTTCCCTCTTTACATATGTTAAGAAACATAGTTTTATAATTTTCATTTTCCATGGGTGCATATTCAATGTTTTCAATACAGGTAGTACATGAGCTTTCAATTTTAGCCAACAACATCTCAAGTGACTGGGGGGAGTTCTACACAGTGCCAAACATCGGGACAACCGACCAGCATGATTTAGGCATACTATCCAACTTACCAAAAGCAATTTTTGTCACCAACTCATAGTCGAGACACAATATAAACAGGGAGGCTTGTCCAACAAAATTTGTAGCGGGGAGAAAGATCCTCCATGCCATAAGTCAAGAAGTCAGTCGGGTTGAAAACTAAACTGGAAGGTAATGGATGGGTGAAGACAATAAATGATGGAGCCAACACTAGCAAGCCAAAACAATGGTGGGAATGACTACCTCTATTCTCTCTAAGGAGGGTAAAACCAATGAGTATAGATCAAGAACTTCCAAGTCTAAGTAAGGACATCAATACATAGTACAAGATACAACCAAGTCCATATAATTATGACTGCTAGATCATGATACCACAGGTCAATACATGTCACAAAAATCAGTATAAGAGCAATAATAACCATCACACAATATAAAATGCTGAGTCATAATCATGCAATATAATCCATCTGAGACACCATCTGTCCAATGAGAAAGAACTGATATAAAACTGGGCATCAATGACTGCTCTGTAATGACATAAATGGCTACATCAGTCCTCAAATCTAAGTGTCCTGAGACTCGGTCCTGACATGGGAGAGTACAATAGTCCACTAATATAAACATGATGCATCAAAAATGCTCATCTCAGCATCTCATAATATAAGAGATCTGGCTAACAAATGTACTGTGTCTGAAAAATAGAATACGGTAGCCTGGCTACTATATGTGTGATAACATAATGCATTCCTCCTCTAGTTGAGTACCACATATTCTTGTTCCCAATGCTCCTCGACATATGTGTCATAGGTGGTTACAATGCTCCAATATTTCACTTATCTTCATCCTAATATCATAAGGCAACCCAACAAAATAAACTAAACTCTAGTCCAAATTTACATTAACACCATGAAGATACATCCCTTAGGGCACTCTTTCCAAGCATATAACATATCCATAACCTCTTATTACAACAAATTACAACATCAATAAATATACTGAGAAAAACCCTAGTTTACGAAACCAATGAACATTGAAGTCACTCGGCCATGCAAATGCAGTGGTGAGGGCCCACTAGAGGTGATGGCATGCCAGGAGACCAACGAAGTCGAAGGCTCATCGATCCGACCTCCAGTTGTCAAGTTATGTTGAGTTGGAAGTTGCAAGAAAATGTCATTCAGGGACACTTGGTGATTCTCAGTCCAGGAGCGAAAAAAAAATGGAGCAGCAATATTGCATGCCATTAGCTCCAATAGGTGTGTATGGCCAATGTTGATATGGGAACACCACCAAGACTTGCATGGTGGAGAGTTTTGCAGAGTTGACCCACCAATGCGAGAGTTGCATTGAAGGAAACTAAGCAAAAACCTAGTTTACAAAACCAAATCACATTGAATTCACTAGGCAATCAAAACACAGTGGAGAGGGCCCACTAGAGGTAATGGCATGCCAAAAGACCAATAGAGTTGAAGGCTCATTAATCCAACCTCTGATTGTCGATTTATGTCGAGTTGCAAGTCACATGAAAATGTCATTCAGGGACACTTGGTCACTCTTGGTACGGGATCGAAAAACCAAATGGAGCATAAATATTGCATGTTGTTGGCTCTAAAAGGTGTGTATGGCCAATGTCGATATGGGAACACCACCAATACTGACACAGTGGAGGGTTTTAGAGAATTGACCCACCAATATGAGAGTTGCATTAAAGGGAACTGAGTAAAACCCTAGTTTATGAAACCGAATCACATTGAAGTCATTGGGGCATGAAAACGCAATGGGGAGGGCCCACTAGAGGTAATGGCATGCTAGGAGACCAACGGAGTCAACGAATCATCGATACAACCTCTAGGTGTCGAGTTATGTCAAGTTCAGAGTTGCATGAAAATGCCATTCAGGGACACTTGGTCACTCTCGGTCCGGGAGCGAAAAACCAAATGGAGCAGCAAGATTTCATGCCATTGGCTCCGACAGGTGTGTATGGAAAATGGAAATATGGAAACACCACCAAGATTGGTATGGTGGAGGTTTTTGCAGAGTTGACCCACCAATGCAATACTTGCATTGAAGGAAACTAAGAAAAACCATAGTTTATGAAACTGAAGCACATTGAAGTCATTGGGCCATGCAAACATGGTGGAGATGGCCCAATAGAGGTAATGGAATGCCAAGAGAAGAACAGAGTCAACGGATCATTGATCTGACCTCCGGTTGTTGAGTTATGTCTAGTTGGAAGTCGCATGAAAATGTTGTTGAGGGACACTTGGTCACTCTCAGTCCGGGAGAGAAAAACCAAACGGAGCAACAAGATTGCATGTCGTTGGCTCTGAAAAGTGTGTATGGATAATGCTGATATGGGAACACCACTAAGACTGGCATGGTGGAGCGTTTTGCAGAGTTGATCCACCAATGCGAGAGTTGCATTGAAGGAAACTAAGAAAAACCCTAGTTTACAAAGCCGAAGCACATTGAAGTCATTGGGCCATGAGAATGCAATGGAGAGGGCCCACTAGAGGTAATGGAATGCCACGAGACCAACGGAGTCGATGGCTCATTGATCCAACCTCCGATTTTCGAGTTATGTCGAGTTGGAAGTCGCATGAAAATGTCGTTCAGGCACACTTGGTCACTCTCGGTCCGAGATGACAAGGTAATTGTTGGGCATGCTAAGAGCATGATTAAAAGTTTGAAGAAGAACTTGGGAATTCAATTTGCAATGAAGGATTTGGTTCCAACACAAAAAATATTGGGCATAATGATTATCATGACATAAGGAATAAAAAATTGCCATACTACTCAGGTGTCATACTCCATAGTGAGCAAGTCCAACTCTGATATCTCTGGAATGTGATTTTCTTTCCATCTATGTGGAAGGAAGTGTACTATCTCATATCTCTACCGCTGCCTATGTCTCAATTGGAACACTTAATATGCAAGCAAGCAAGGAACTATATTTCTCCAAAAAAAGATAGAAGAAATGTTACTTGGAAAGACATAATCCGAGTTGTCCTAGAAGACTTAAGATGGGTGTATTTAGATATGGTATATGATAGAAATTGTATCTCTTAAACATAAACAACTCTTTGACCTTTCTCTGTGTTATACCTTTTGCTTTCACATTCAATTCTAATTATTGACTCAAATAGAAGAAGGATAAAAACTTACTAGAATAGCAATTAAAATTTAGAGATGAAATCATAATGAACAAGTCAAATACACTTACTCACATGCTTAAGCCTCTTGCACAACTCACCATAGAAAGTTGACCGGGGATCCGATGGATGAACCATCGGTTTTGTTGGGATTGTGGCACGGTATTATGGCCAAGGTGGCCTCCCACCCGACTCCGCACGACCTGGGCATGCCTCCAGGCCATATTTTGAAAACTAGGGTTTTTCCCAAGTGGAGTGTAAGTGCAATTACCCAAGGCTCATTCAATATAGCCATATGGATCCTCTCTATTGCTAATTTCCTCCATCTATCTCTTGTGCTCTGAATGAGGAAAGAAGTAACGTACCTTGGTTGAGTTCTTGGTTGACATTGTCTATAGATGGATGTTCGCACCCAACAATCAAGTTTGTGAAGTGATAAACCACAAAACCTGATCTATAATCCATGAATACATGCCCACTAGTTCTTCTTGATTTCCTATCTAGTGTAAGATATTCACCCTCAACCACCATCGAGCCAATAGGAAATTCATTGAATTCATCATCAATCAATGATCCATTTAGGATTTTCTTACCTCGAATGCATCGTGCCAACCAATAATTTGTGCCCCATTCATTGTCTTTTGGGGAAACACCTGCATATATGTGTCTTGGTTGTACAAGATTTGAGATATGGTCGTAGTATGTTGAAATAATTGACTGACCCTCCTCTAAGTGGGTTGTTTCACCGACTAAATGTGGTTCTACAGCAAGTGACACATGATCCCAATCATCAACCCAATCCATGCATTCGCATTCATCCCATTCACCACTGCTACAAGGGCTACAAAAGCAAGCAAGTTTTCGCATCCATATTTCAAATAGGGTGTTTTTTAAGCTTCGAATCAAATGAAATCAATGTGTTCCTTGTAGTGTGTCACAACTATAGGAACGTGATTGATCTATGTCAACCACATGCCAAAAATTCCTGACTGGCCTTCCTACCCATACTGATGTATGTTGCACTTTAGTCCAGTCTAACATTGTTGTAGAGTACCATTGAACTATGGATTATGCATCTTTGATATGGGGGTTTCTGGTAAACCTCATCTCCTCCCTTCGTATTGCAGTCTTAATGCATGCATCAGCCTCGTCATGCTCACCTTTGTTGTTCCTGGTCTTAAAGTAGTTCCATATGTGCAGTACATTATAATTCTTATGTAACATACTCATCCATTGGAAGACTCAGGCATTTTTTAACTGGCCAACACAACCATCTGACCATATCCAATGTTGATCTATATGTATATCTCCCTCCTTTAGCTGAATATAGAAAACTCAAAAATAGTGTTGCACATAACGCAGATCATGGCGTCTGTCATCACTTATGTAAAAGTTTGTCTCCTTCTGTATTATCCTGTTGTTAATGTTGCTCTCAAGGCCATGCCTATATGTAATATGTACCATGATGCTCACTTGGTCAGAATGGTAGTATTGACTCTGAATTTCATTTTTGTGGTTGAAGGGTGTAGTTTTCTACAAAATCCAAAATTGACAATATGGTACTAATGGGAAAGTTGTCCCTACATTTTTTGTACTCCTCATCCTTCCATCATGATACATGAACATGTTGAACATACTTCTTGGTTTTCTTGTAGAACTCCATCAAAAAATCACATACCCGTACCTGTTGCCATGAAAATAAGGGTCGTATTAGAATGTGACCTTTAAAGAATGTGTTGAGGCCTGGAAATTCACAGGAAACAATAGCAAGGGATTCTCCCCAGTCAATGTTCCCAACTAGCCCATGACTATTTGGTGTAGGGAATCCGCCCGGTTTGCGGTCCGGCTACTGTAGGTCAAGTAACAAAAATAAAAGGTTTTACCGGTTACCGGTTGTGGCCCGGTCCACCATGTATATTTTTGTGTTTTTAGTTTTAAGTATGACATGCAAGTGCCTATCTAAAATGCAGATTGATTAAGAATGCAAGGAGTGGTCACAATGTGATGCGCAGGTTCTTACCTCTCGTCTTAGACTCTCTTACATCTAAATCACACACAGCAAGAAATTAAAACTAACTACCTAACCTATCCCTAGGGAGCAAGATTATCATTAATTAATGAGTAATGTATCTTGTGCGTGCATTATGAAAAATCACAGATAGCTGATACTTCTTTCTAAACACATGAACATTTAAATATATTTGAACAACCAAATAGCCAATTGTTTATGAACAGCATTCATTACTCATAGTGGAAATTTTCATAAAATAAACCAGAGATCACTCATACAAGAACATAGGTTCAAAGAGTTAGAATGATCTCACAGTTAATGGACACAAAGCTGAAAACGAAATAGTTCCTCTTCAACAAATCCATAGCACAACATTTGAACATTCCACCAAGCTTTCTCCAACAGGAAAACTGTAATTATATATTGCAAAAGGAAATAGTTCTTCTTACAATATGTCTTCACATATCTCACTGGGAAAAAGTCCCTCTCTTATCTAAATCTTCTATATTTATACAAAAAGAACAAAACTATTGGGCTGCCCACAAATGACCCTTGGGCTTCCCCAAATCTTCACCTCCCACACTTTTCTTTCATTAAGTGTTTACAGAATTTACAATATCTTACAATAAAACAAATAAAGTGCTTATGAGGAGGGTCCCGCTTGACTATTCAAGAACTTTTTCCACGCTGAAGCCTCTGAGGCAATGCTTTTGAACTTAGAAGGTTCTAAGAAACGAATATTGATTTCAAATTTAGAGTCCTGGTTTCTTATTACTTCTATTATGGCTACGCTCAGGTGAATTTGGTCCTCCAGCAAATGCACACTTACTGCGGAATGAGCTACTTCATTCCTCAGGGTCTGCTCGTCTAAGGCTTGGATGTGCTGGATCCTTTGTTCATCTTCCTAATATCTTCTTTGCAACATCTCCAAAAACAAGCTGTGGTCTGGAAAGGTATCCATTCTCTGTTTAACCTCAACCTGGCAATGATTATAAGTAATCAAAATCCTCTTGAAGAATTCTGCACAAGCCCCCTTTGTCTTCTTGACATCCTTTTCGAATTCTTCAGCTGTGTTTATGGCAAACTCCAGTAGATCATAGTCTTGCCTTAGGCTTTGTTGATATTTTGCTAGCAGATCTACAGGGGTTTCCTCATTTGCTTCTAATCTTGCCATTCTTCCTGTCAGGACTTCTAAGATATCCTACGATATTTCTACAAAATATGAATAGGTTTCCAAAATCTCTTCCTGCCAATTGTCTACCTGCAAGATCTTGCACCTTTCTTCCTCTATGGCTACTTGCAGTTGGTGCATCTTCTTCCCTTATGCTAGAACATGCTCCTTGAAAGGATCAAGATTGACTTGTTGTTCCCTGGCCTCTTCCAGAGTTGTTTTTAATGAGGAAACCTGCTCTTTAAGCTGAGCAGTCTTCCCCTAAGATTGCCTCTCAGATTCCTCCAAGGTATCTTTCTATAACTCCAACTCCCCTATCTTTCCTAGCAGCTGCTCCTTTTCTGTCCTCAACCCTTGACATTCCTGCTGCAATTTCTCCATACTTCCTTGGGAGGCCTCCAGAGATCTCTTCTCGACTTGGAGGAAATGGAGCTCAAATTTTGAAGACTGTATTTCATGTTGTATGTCTTCAAACTTTCTTTTCAATCTACCACTTTCCTCTCTCTCTCTTCTTAGGGTGTCCTTTAGCTGGGCAGCATGCTTCTTTGATTGTTCAAGATCAGTTAATATCTGATCTACATTATCCTCAGAAGCATGGATCAATGCAGCCCCACCTCTGATGGTGAATCTGGGGTCCTTTTCTGTCCCATATAATACAATTGTATCATTTATCATTTTACCCAACTGCCCCGCAGTCTCGACCTTTCTCTCAGTCCTCTTCACTATTATTTTCCTGTCCCTCTCATAAAAAATAGTGTTGAAATCTGATACCTTTTCCCCTTTATTCTGCTCGAAAGGGATTAGCCTCAGGGTAGGGACCATAGCCTGTCCTGTTGTGCTGCCAGTAGCTGCCTCAGGATCTTGAATATCAGGATTAACCAAGTCCTGAGCCTGACTTTCTACAGGATCGGAAGCTGATTTCTTTGTCACTGCCCCTGTTAGTTTCAGTCTTTCTACTTCCTGCTTCCTCAGCTCCTCATCCATCTTTGTTTTCTTTTCCTCCTCTTCACTCTGGGCAACCTCTTCTGCCTTTCTGGCTACTTCTTGTTCAGCTCTCCTCTTTTCTTCCTCCTCACCTTTGAGCCAGCTTTCAGCTTCCTGTGCTAGTCTCCTAGCATCTTCATCTCTTTTTCTAGCCTCTTCCTCCTCTACCTTTTCTTGCTCATCCTGTCCTTTCCTGCTTTTGGTGGTGATTTTCTTTTTAAATCTTCTTATTAAGGCCATTATATTTTTTGCACTGCGAAAAATGGATTCATCTCTATCCCAGTGGCTTGTGTATTCAAAATGTACATTTGCCTCCCTACAATGCTCTGCCACTTTATTCCAGGAATCGTTCCTATGGAAATTTATTTCCCCAAAATGGAATTTCCCCAATTCCTCCACAAATTCATCGTCTTTCTTCACTCTTGTGAACTTATAGCTTCACAACCTGAATGGTAAGGGAGGATAACCTGCTTTCTTATGTTCAAATAAAAAGATCCCTATGCCATCTAAAAAGACTTGCCTAACTGCCTCTTTGTGGACTACATAGTCAGTGGCATATTTTGGCAGTAGTGAGGGTGCTCTGGAGCATCCATACATTCTGAAATACAATCCATCCTCTGTTAAGTAGTATTCTGCATATTCTTCAATCACCTGCAATGCTTCCTCTGACACGCAATTGCACTCTTTTAAGAAGATCAATGTATATAATGGCATGATGAAGTGCTAAGACACTTCTCTATAGTGACTGTGGTACTTGTGTACCCACAGTGTCTTATAAGCTGCGTAGACACGTGTTCTCTCTCGGTCCCAGATACACCTCAGGTTTTGGAAGGGTTGGTTGCATAGTATGCAATCAATCAATATAGAGCTCATGTAGAACTCTGATTTCTTCTGGGACACCCCTCCTAATGCTGAAGCAATGCATGTTGATAGGCTGCTGGACATAATGTTTTCCCATTTGAACACTATCCCCCGTGTTGCAACATAGAAGATGATAGGAACCCACTCCAACTTGAATCATTTATAGTGGGCCCTCCCGAAAATCCTATTCAGGATCAGGGCAATGAACCTGTAAGGGGTCCTTAAAGTGGTAGTATCATATTCCTCGGTCGGCCTAGTCCTAAATTTCTTGCCAGGCACTAGCATTCTCTTCAGTGTCTCGACTAGGTCCAGCTTAATTTCCTTTAGCCAATCTTCAGTCAAATACACTTGTGCTTCTGGTAAGTGGTAGGCCAGTAATACATACCCAGGGCTATAAGCAGCATAACCCTATTTGTCAACATTTGCTAAAATCATGGTGGTTACATCTGCCCTGGGCAGAATCCATCCAATCACCTCTAAGCATGGGAAAAGCTCAGGTCTAGTAGCAACTCTCATTAATGCAGATCTCTCTCTATATTTTCATATATGGTTTCCTCCTCAAAACCTGTGTCAGGCACCTCTCGGTGTGTTATTAATCTGTAGACTTCCCCCATTTATATTCGGGTTCCACACCCACTATGCATTTTGTATCTTCGTAAGTGTATTCAACTCTAGTGACAATTTCAATCTCGGGTTCCTCCTCTACTACAGGATCCTTCTTCTTCTGTCGTTTAGAGATCTCATATTCAGAAGAGTTTCCCTGTCATGCATAGAAATTGCTTTAGGTTCTATTGGACCATTCCTAGATAACATTCAAAAATGGATACAAACTGTATGAGCATTTTACCTTGTCTAGGTTAAACATGATTGCAGCTATGAAAACAAACAAACAATACTCAAAAACCAAATGTCCCATATAAAATCAATCTGCCAAAAGGCTAAAACCAGCTCAAGATCATCATTTGCAGAATCAACTTAGAATATCGTGGCCTTTATTAATGAAGAAAAAATTCCCTCTCGGTGCTACGAACTAAAATGTTACACAGAAAATAAGACGGCTAATTCCATGGGAAGGATACTGCATTGTGGTAGTGCATGTAACTCACTATAAGTTCAAATTTTAACAATCTCATCCTAAGGGGCGTAACCTCCACATTGCAACCCTAGTTCCCAAAAATGAGGGCAACCATACTGTGGAACCAAACCTCTGCATCTCTAAAGTAAACAATGAAATTCTCTCCCCGGACGGCCACACACAGACTGGAGGATAATAGTGTAGACAGCGTAACATCCATCTGCACCAGTTTCCCCAGCAGTCGAGTGCGGGCTACAAACTCATAACAGCCATGAATGTAATCATCAAGTAAAACCACAAAAACCCCCCACCAGGCCACCAGACCATTTACCTAGAATATATATATATATACGCTGGAAGGGAAACCTAGGTAACCACTAACCGCCGAGACAGGAGCTAACCAAGGGCGACAGAATCAGTTTGACCATTTGAACGGAAAGATAAAATGGGCATAAGGGCCTACCTGGAAATGTGCTACGCAAATGGTGGAGAAAAAATCACAAACTTCCACGTCGAAGCCACCTAGGAGCGAGGTACCAACAACAAATGCGTTGGTCTGCTCGAGCAATAACGACAGCATGGGAAAATTGCAAAATAATAATAAAATAATAACCCCCAAACCCAATATATATGTCGTGGCCAACATGCAATCAGCGGGAAAAATAAACCAATTGGGAGACGGAACGGCTACGGGATCGGTGATCCTGTCAGTATCACCTCCACAACGGCGGATGATGAAACAGCCAGGAAACCCGTAATGGCGTTGGCAGGAGAAACAAATAAACTTCACATCAGAGCTCGCCAAGCTAAGGCCTCAGACCAAGAGTTGGTTGAAGAGCCGCAATGGCGGAAACCATAAAGGCACTGAATTCCGCAGACCAATCAAAATCGGAGCAAAAATAAACATGACTTCGGTGAAAATGAAAAAATTGGTCAAGCGGAAAACAAAATCAAACTACATCGTAAAGATAGTGCCTTCCAGAGCCACAACAGCGAAAGTTGAAACCTAAGGATCTGCAAATCGAAACGGCGAGAATCAGCAGAGGATAATACAATCCACTGGAAGCTTCACAGTACCTCCTCTACAATGGTGGAAGATGTAGAGACAAATGTTTCGACGGGATCTTAAAACAGCCATCAACGAATAAAGCACATCGGAGACCAATAACTCTTGGATCAGTCTTGATGTCCCATTCTTTTCCAAAATGGCAGGCGTGAAGATAACTGGACTCCTGACTCAAAAACCTAAAACACTTTCTATGGCAAGGCAAACTCAATTCAAACTATAAAACATCGTTGGCATAAAAGTAATCCTTGCGCAAACATCAAACAAAACCAAAGAGCTGAGCAAAACGAAATAAAAGGAGGGTCCCAAACATTTTTGAATTCTAGGAAAATGTTGCAGCTGCAATAGAATGCATATGTAGAAACTAATCATGTAAGAGGAAAAACATGCAATAATCATTTGCACCTGTGACTTCACCAATGCAATATTTTTAATTTCCTTCGCACTATCTAATTGATAGGTTACATACTTGAAGCTCTGCATTTCCACGCTTATATTTCCAAATTGATACTCATCACTTCCATGAATGCAACGGTTCAAAAGAGAAAACCCACTACACCTGGAACGATTCCCATATAGACACAATTTTCCATAGTATTTTTTGTCCTTCATGCCTTGGACAAATGATGTTGACGATAAAATATCTTGATGCATTCAGTGGTATTACAAATTCATTGCATCCATGCTCAAGGTTAGTATGAAAATCACAAAAGATATGTTTATACGTGTCATAAAAATATTCATATTCTACATGGTATCTACAACATCATGTGGTTCGATCAATGCATATACGAACATACTATGGTTTACATTTCTCAAAGGACCTTTGGCTCAGGTTCAATTATGTGTGCTCATTCCTAAATCTCTCATAGAGTTCAATCTGTGTTGTGTCAAGGAAGTGTTTGATAGGGGGTTCATGTTCAGTAGAACCTTTTCTCAGCTTTAGCACATCTCTTTAATTAGATGAAGGTTTGTATGATCATGCCAAAACTTTTGTACTGAGTCCTTAACATCATCAATTAGCTTCATATCTCGACGAGGCAACCTGCCGACAAAATCCCAACAATCTTTTCCACCTGGAATCTACATATTTTCGCTTATAACAGAGTACTTCAAAACATTTTTCCTATTTAATTTAAGTATCTAAGAAGTGTGTGAAAGGAGGCGACGTTTTCATGTGGACTTTCTTACTATTGATTCTGATAACACACGACGATCCACACAAATATCTTTAGTATGGGATGCCTTCCCAATCGCATTAAAAGCATATTGGAGATTTATAACAATATGATTGTTAGCCTCTGAACTTATAACCATATTTATTCCTAGAGTTATCCTAACAACAACTAAAGAATTTGACTTTAACAAACATAGTAATAATTCACATTTGCCTACATCGCCTTTGGATTCAAAATATGCCTTCATTAATTTAATACATTTCTAATTGATAGTGTGTTTGGGAAACTTACCTTCAAGGCCTGACAGACAACTTTCATCCACATGGATAGATCTAGGAGTCCTTTTTCTTGCAGTAGACAGTTGAGGTAGGGAATGTGGACATGAGCTATGGATCCCAGGGCTTCTTTGTTGTGGTGCTTCATTCACATGTCGGTCCATATTGGGAGTGTGCTCGACATGGTTGTGGTCTTCTTGGAGAGATTGAAAATTAATCATTGCTCCTAGGTCCAACGCTTCATACTCAATGTCTCCCAATATACCTATGTCTTCAAGAGCTTCAACATGGCTCGTTGATGGATTGTTGGTTGGATACTTTGTTGATGCTGGAACTTGAGTTGGGTCCATTGGATGCAACCACTTCACCTGTGGTTCTAAAGTAGAGGTTTTTATGTCATAAACTCTATTAGGAACGGTCACAATATTAGTGGAAATGTCTGGACCATGTCTCACTCTCTCCATTTCCATCCTAGCCTTTTCTCTTACCTCATTTTCCTTTTCAATGGGCATATTCCTTCTAGTTTTTCTTACTCTATTACATGAGTTGCCCATCTCCAAAATTTTCTTTATTAAAACTATGAGGTATACCCCTACATAAGAAGCAACAATAAGGTATTATTTCCATTATACAATAAACATGACGCGTTCCAACATAATTAACTAAATTACAGATATGTTAGTATGGTAATTATTGGCATTGAATCATAAACATTGATTAAAGGTTTCTCTTTATGTTCAAACCAAAGTTTCATTTCTATACTCTATTTGAGTCAAGTAAAGAGAGTCAAGTTTATAGGGATTACAATTATAGGATTATGACTTCCTTTGTGTTCAAAAAGTATTGGAATTCAAAATAAGATGAGTGCAATATTCTTCATCTCCAACACCTTCGGACGAGATGACATTACACGTAATATGCCACACTAGTTGTGAGGGAAGACACAAGTTGGTGTTTGGATATCTTTGGAATAAATTGAATAAATTACACTCATTAAGTTACAAGTTAACTATTAAGAGAACAAAATGACTAATTACACAATGAGGAGGTTGCAAATCCCTCGAAAAAAGGAGAAATCATTGAGGTAGAGGCATCCTTGTCAAGCTCAAAGGAATGTTATGATAAATATAGAATGAAGAGGAGAGCATGGACAAGTTGGTGAACTGTTCAATATGAACCCTCTCCCATGAATTCTTCCAAGGTTTTTAAACAAATTGAAGAGTCTCAATAGAGAACCTCATCTATGCCATCCTTGTGGGATATCAAAATATATTCATGTGCAAATTATTATTGGTCTACATTGCATACTTCATCTTGTATAGAGAATATGGAAAACTTGGTGAACTATTCAATATGGACCCTCTCCCATGATCACTTCAAAGGTTTTTTTTTAATTGAAGAGTCTCAAGAGATAACTTCATCTATGCCATCATTGTGTGAAATCAAAATATATTCATGTGCAAATGTAAATTAGTTAACATTACATACTTCATCTTGTATGGAGAATATGAGACTTGTTTAGATGTGAAGTTGGGATTTATTCTTCTGAAATTAAATGTTTTCTATGAGAGAGATATTGTTGTAGGCATGTCATAAAACATAAATCAATGAAATGATATGAAATCTTGTGAATTAAAACAATTATTTACAATTCAGCATACTTGTAGTTTTAATATTTCCACTAACTTCCAAGACCACTGAATATGTTTGTTAGATTCCAAGAGTGAACTTCTATCCAATAGATCAAAGAGTGGTGATGGAGTGTGAGCCAAATTTCAGAGTTCAAGAGCACAAAACACGCGAACAACTATATAAAAACCCATGAAAATTGGTAGCAATCCTGGGAATCTAGATCTCTATTTTTCTTAACTAATGACAGGTGCGTGCACACGTATTTGAGAATGTGAACACATTGATAATACCACACACACGCTTTTACATGCACGCACAATTAGACGAGAGCACGCTTCTTCATAACATTTAGAGCATTTACTCACTAACGTTTATCTCATTTAATGACTAAAGTTCTTCAACAAAAAATTCGTACTCACACGTGTTCAAGTATTTTTACAATATAGTCTTCACCACTACTTTCATCCTTATCATCATCATAATAATCATGGTCATCATCATCATTCCATTAAAAATGCTTGAAAATGAAATCAAAGCAAAGTTTCAACTAAACCTATCATCATCATCATTGTTCCTCAACATCATCATCATCATCATCACGCCATTGTTCATCATCATTGTCATTGTCGTCATCCTCATCCTCAACATCATCATCATCCTCGTCCTCATCATCATCATCATCATCATCCTCATCATCATCATCATCATCATAGTCATCATCCTCATCATCATCATCATCGTCATGGTCATCATCATCATTCCTTTGAAAATGCTTGAAAATAAAATCAAAGCAAAGTTTCAACTAAACCTTTCATCATCGTCGTCATCCTCATCATCATCACCATCATTGTCATCGTCGTCGTCGTCGTCTTCATCATCATCATCATCATCATCATCATCATAGTCATCATCCTCATCATCAGCATTGTCATCATCCTCATCGTGACCATCACAAACATTGTTCATCATCATCGTCATCATCATCATCTTCTTCATCATCATCATCATCATCTGCATCCTCATCATCATCATCATAGTCATCCTCCTCCTCATCATCATCATCACCATCATCCTCGTCGTCATCATCATCATCATCATCCTCATCCTTATCATCATCGTCATCGTCATCATCATTATCATCACCATCATAGTCATCATCATCCTCATCACCGTAATCATCATCATAATCATCGTAATCATAGTCATACTACTCATGATCATCATCATCAGCAGCAGCAGCAGCAGCATCCTCGTCCTCATCCTCGTCATCGTCATTGTCATCGTCATCATCATCATCATCGTTGCCATCATTGTTCATTGCCATAGTCATCATCATCCTCTTCAGCATTGTCATCAACATCATCATCCTCATCATCGTAATCATCAACATCATCATCATAAAAATAATCATCATAGTCATAGTCATCATCGTCATCATCATCATCATCATCATCATCATCATCATCATCATCATCCTCATCATCATCATCATCATCATCATCATCATCATCATGACCATCATCATCATCATCATCATCACCATCATCATTG
>LPNX010145016.1:73358-218652 GCA_001517045.1 Pseudotsuga menziesii
ATGTCAATGGTGGAACACTGGAGAATATCATCAAAAAGCACAAGAGAATCAACGAAACAGATCTGTGCTGGATAGCGAAAAAACTTGTTCTCGCGCTTAATTTCTTGAGAGAAAACCGCATCGCGCATCTTGACCTAAAGCCCTCTAATATTTTGATCAAAAGGTCTGGAGACGATCTGAAGCTTGCAGACTTCGGGGCCAGCGTATTCATTGATGAATCAAGGAGCGTGGAAAGTTATGATCTGGCCGTTGGGAGCCCGAAATACATGAGCCCCGAGCGTTTTGAAGGATCCTCTATTGTGTTAAAAAATCCATTCGAGATATTGACAGCGGATATTTGGAGTTTGGGAATCTGTATGTTGGAGTTCTGTGGGACTTCGGATATCATAAACGCCAGTATGATCGTGATGGGCATTGTTCCTTCTATTCCTGCTGACTATGAAGCCTCTCAGGAATTGAAAGACTTCGTAAGTATTTGCTTGACTCCAGAACCCTCGCTTAGACCTACTCCTTCTCAACTTCTTTGCCACCCTTTCATTCTCAAATCTAAAGATTCTCACAGATTGAGTGCTTCTCCGTTGCCATCTACATCTCGCTCACGGTCTCGTTCTCTGGCACGATTACAGCGTCGCTCTAAGATATAACTCGCTCCTAAGCCTTCTTTTCCTCTTCTTTATCCTTCTTGTTTTTTTTTCCTATTTCTCATCTTCATTATCCAGCTTCTTTCCTTCTTTTCTTTTTTTTCTAATCCTTGTGAAGGTTAAATTGGGAAGTCTTTCTTTTTCTCTGACATTTAGAAATTAATAATCAAACTCGAGGACAACCAGCTCAATCTACATGGTTAAATCAAATTCTAAAAATTAATAATCAAACTCTAAGACAACAAGCTCAATCTCCAAAGTTAAATCAAATTCTAAGACAACAAGCTCAATCTCCAAAGTTAAATCAAATTCTGAGACATCTAAAAATTAATAATCAAACTTGAGGACAATAAGCTTAATTTATAATCAAACTTGAAGACAATAAGCTTAACTTGGAAAATCTCTAAGACAAGAAGCTCAATCTCCAAGGTTAAATCAAATTCTAATATATTTATAAATTAATAATCAAACACAAGGTCAATAAGCTTAATCTAGAAAGTTAGGTTAATTACTTGTATGGGAGAAGATGACTTTCTATCCTACAACTATGAGCCATAACTTAAATAACTCAATTTATTTAATTAGAAAAATTAAAAAAAATTCAAATTACAAAGTTTATATTAAAGAAATAGTTAAAATTCAAATTCTTACTCTATGATGTTGGAGTAAGTAAATATGTTGTTTTTGGAAAAGTATTAATCCAATTTATTAAATACATTATCTAAATAATATTTTAATGGATCACTTATAAAAGAAAAATTTGCATCTATAAGGATGGGTAGTTAGAAATCCTAATTTATATATTTCATAGTTTAGATGGACTTATAAGGGAAGCTATAGAAATAAAAAAGAATCCGGACAATTTCAATAGTGAGGAAGATTATAAATTGAGTTAATTTTGGAAACCATCAATCTATCATCTAAGCCAAGTACTTAGAAATGAAAATGTATCAAAATGTGAAAAGAGAAAGAGATTGAATATATAAGGTATTGGAGAAATAACCCTTAGATATTGGGTAGAAAAAATGAACACTTAAAAGGAGAAATCAAAGAAAAAGTATACGAATTAAAGAATAAATAAATAATAAAGCTAATGAAGATTGAAGAAAATAAGTGAAAATGAAGACTCTTAAAACCGTGCTTAAATATATTAACAAAATGAAAAGGGGATGAATGAAAGAGGTACTGAAAACTTAGTAACAAATTATAAAAGTAAATGAATTACTAAAAAACTATATATAATTATATAAAGTAATAAATTAACTAAGGATTAAGATTATTAGGATTAAATATTGGTTTTATGAAAAATAATGAGACTTGGGAAGATTAATCTAAATGGGGATCATGAAAAATTTCATGAGCATAAATATATCTATTAATATAAAGAAGAATTTGGTAAGATATAAAAAATTAGGGATCAAACATCTAAAAAACTATTCATTGGCTTAGATGATGGATTGATGGTTTCCAAGATTAACTCAATTTATAGTCTTCGTCACTATCGAGATTGTCCGGAATCTTTTTTATTTCTATGGCTTCCCTTATAAGTCCGTCTGAATTATGAAATATATAAATTAGGATTTTAGTTTGATTAAATAAGATAAGGTATTTAGAATTACAAGAGTGCTCAACGATGAATGACTTAGTTAGACCATTATGATTAGACTTATTACCAATGTGCTCTTTGAGGTGGACTTGAATGGATCCACTAGTTTGTCCAATATAGGTTTTACCACATGAATGTTGGGTCCTGGAATGGCCCCTTTTAGAACACATCCATTATACCCTTTTTCCTTTTCCTACTGCATTTCCACACACCAGATAGATGTTTTTCCTCAAGAATGAGCACAAAATATTTACAGGTATGATTAATTATTTTATATTCTATTAATGCCTAATATTGTTATGGTTAGAACTCTGTCTCTTAAATTGTGCTAATATGTCTTGATTTTATAAAGATGGTCCAAACCTTGAGGAACACAGTTGTAGCAGCCACTCAGTTTGGAGAAGAAATGAATATGTGGTACCAATTGTTACTCTTCAACTCGGTTCCATATGCTAAGTGGAAATAGTGATCATCACTCCACGTGGTAGCTGCAACAGCACATCATTGCTCGGGGCATAGTTGCAACAAACAGGGTATATTCCATCTAATTGATTATGTTTGATCCATTAATGGCCAGTGTTATAGCTGATTTTCCCACACATGGTTGATCACACTTTTATGGCCGTCCCTGTCCCTTTGCAGACTCTTTGGACCCCATGGACTATTTTTGTACTTTGATGTTTCCAAGATAATCCCTAAAAACACTCATTATTGGCTGTACACAACTTTTAATCCCTTTCTCGTGTATATACACGGATATTACCCTTAAACCCGCGTACATCGGGATGTGTGCAAAAGGCCAAATGTTTTTGGATTTTTCCTTGATGTCACTTGTCTCTTGGCCTTCCATTTGCCTCGAGATCACTCGGATTTGACCTTCCATTACCCCATTGAAGCATTATATAAGGAACCCTTTGGATACATTAAAGGGGAGGAATTGAAGAGCAAGAAAACTATAGTCCATCATTGTCGTAGCTTGCTTATACTTGAGTTTGCATCCCTTTGTCCCTTGGAGCACTTTATGTTCTTCCCAATATTTCCTTTGCTTGTGAGCTTGCTATCGAGAGATGGAAGATTGAGGTCGTGGAGGCCCGGGTGGAGGACTCAGTTTTTCTGGTTCGCAGACGTGCCGACAAAGGTTGTCACTTATGTAATCTCTGATTTACTTAATAGAAATATCTTTTCCTGTCCAATGATGTGCATTTAAATGAATATTGAATCCATGGATGTGTTTAANCGTAAGCAGGATTGGAAAAAGCTCAACGGGGATCTACTACAACCGTCCCTACATCTCTATTCGAAGGTCAGGATCACCTTCCCACAGATATTGTCGATTTAATTAGATGCTTTGATTATTTCTATTGTGTGGTGTGGAAATTACAGTAGATGCGTTTACAGTTAGCTACAACAGTAATGCTTAATCATTGTGTTTCCTTTTGATAGTTAATGTTTGCATTTCGATTAAGCTATAGCTGTGTGGTGTGACAGTCGACTGTGTAGGATAGTTTCTATTATGAATGTGTGCCAATAGTTGTTACAATCGAGCTCAAATCTAGTTCCTTTCTATTACTTATCTTTCTCAAGTTTGCTAATTTAGTCAGATTATAGTTTGGAGTTTGTTTGGTTCAATTATTGTTGTTTCCAATTCTTAGATTAGTTGAATTAAACAGGTTATGATTGATTCACTTATAGTCTGAGACTGTTAGGATTTAACTTCTTGCAAAAGTATGTCTAATTATCTATTCTTAGATTTGTTATTGCTAGATTTATGTTGTAGGAAGGTAACTGCATTTTTGAAATCTTAGATGGGTAAATTAGATTAGTTTTAACCATGAGAAGAGTTTGACTCAGAAGATAGGTAGGACAACCATATTTCATTTATCCAATCAGCTACTTAATTGTTTATGCATAGATTGTGATAATTATCTTTGAAGCAAAAAAGACTTCCCTCGGTTGATAATTCATATTGATCATTATGTGTGTTAGTTGTAATTAATTAGCATATAGGGTGACCAACAATGAACAAGGAATATGATAAACTTCTTTGGATAGAAAGCCCTTGGACTTGCCTTTGATATTCCGAATAATTGTTTAATGTTTTGTGAGGTTTGAAGACAATTTTGATATTCTTTCTATAAAAAAGTTTAGAGATGTGGTTAGTAATGCCTTGGATATAAGGGAGATAGATAATGCACAGGTAGGGGAATTGGAATGGGATAGTTTGATTTTAGGGTGAAGTGAAACTCAAAAATAATTTAGTGCATTAATCCTAAGTTCTCAGTACCTAGCACTAGAAACAATGAAATGAAAAAATAAATAAACATACAATAACATATATGCTTATTTTGTAAAAAAGAAGAAATTAAGGGGTGTGGTGAACCATACACGCTTCATAAATGTCTCATTCAAAGTTCAAAAATTCTAAAAGATTTTATAATATACATGAGGAAACAACAGAGGGTGACATTGGTATAAGTATGCAAAAAATCAGTGCTACCCTTGACAGCCAACAAGCTCATCATCAGTATTCCGTGGTGGAAGTTGAAGATAATACAATATCTTAATATGCATGGATTGGTTAGAGGTTCATTTGGTAGTGTTAAATTGGTATAACAAAAGTTTTGAATGCTTATATTATAACCTCCATGCTAGAAAATTCCAAGTGATTCCAAGAACTATAATGATGAGGGACATGTGAGCATTACTGTTAAAGAAGTGTGCCAAAAAAGGTTGTGATTTATATGCTGTCTGGATCAAATATTATTTTGGATATGACAACAAAGCATTCCTTAATGATTATTCACTTTTAAGGGAGTACAAGGATGTTTCTCCTAGGGAAATCCCTTAGTTTCTACCAATAATGGATATAGATTTTACCATATATTTGGTGTTAGAATCAACATTAGTCTCAAAAGCTACGTACAAAATGAGAATTCCAATATTGACTTAATTGAAAATGCAACACTAAGAAATGTTAGCCAAAAATTATATTAGGCCAAGTGTATCCCCATTGGGAGCACTGATATTATTTGTCAAGAAGAAAGATGGTACATTCATACTTGTTATTAGTTATAAGAAACTAATTACTCCATTGCAAAAGAAAGGGACCATGTTTGTATGGTCTCAAAAATGTGATGATAGCATTGATAAATGAAGTATTTACTCGCTACAACCCAATTCTAAATATAAAGGACCCTCATAAGGATTTTGTAAGATGCACGGATGCAAGAAAGGAAGGTCTAGATGGAGTCTTGTTAGAATAAAATCATGTCATTTGTTATGAGTTAAAAAAATGAAAAGAACACATGAAAATAATTGTGCTATGCATGATCTGGAACTTGTAGCAAATATTCATGCACTTAAAATGTGGCAACATTAATTGATTGGAAGGAAATATATGTTAATGACAGATAATATCATCCTTAAATGTATTTTTATCAACAAACTCTAAATGCTTGGGAAGCTAGGTGGTTAGCTTTCTTGAACAAGTACAACTTTGAGATTAAACATATCAAAGGAAAAGAGAATAGAGTGGTTGATGCACTAAGTAGGAAGGTGTATGCACTAAATTCCAAAATTTGTGAATTAGATTTATGAAAAACTTTAGAAAAAAAGTACAAAAAACAACGAAACACAATTCAACATAGGTTAGGAAAACTTTTGTTCCAAAAAAGGTTTTATATACCTAACTCAGCAAAACTAAAACTCACAATTTTAGACGAGCATCACAAAAATCCTTATTCGGGACATCCATGCTACCAGAAAATACTAATAGAAGTAAAGAAAGAATTTTATTTTACTAATAGTAGAACTAGTAGAATATTTCACTACAACAAATTTGACTTTTAGGGGGGGTTATCGTTTGCCTCCAAAAGTCACTTTCAGGGGTTGTTTTTGCTTTGGAGGTGGTCTTTACAAAACCGTCCTTAATAGCGCCAACACTAAAAGTTTGTACTTTTAGGGGTGGTTCCAGAAGAGATAAAAAAACACCACTAAAAGTGACTTTTGGGGGCGGTTCTAAACCACCCCAAAAGTGACTTTAATGGTGGTTCTAAACCCCCCTTGTAGACACCTATGGGGGCAATTCCAAACCCCCCCTAAAATTCCTTATTACAAACCTTTGGGGGCGGTTATAAACCTGCCTTGTAAGTACCTATAGGATCGGTTACAAACCCCCATCATATGTTCCTATGGGTGTGGTTTCAAACCCCTGCCCTGTATATTCCTACAAGGGAGGTTCTAAACTCCATCTTAGAAACCTTTGGGTGTGGTCTTAACAAATCAGCCCCCAATATCACTGACGCTAAAAGAGAATTTTATGGGAGATTATAAAACCCCCTTATAGGTACATACGGGGGCGATTTGAAACCCTGCTTGTAGACACCTATAAGGGTGGTTCAAAACTCCCCCTAAAACTCCATGTTATAAACCTTTAGGGACGGTTATGAACCCCCCTCATATAAACCTACACAGGGGGTTTTGAAACCCCCCTGTAACATATAAGGGTATTTTTGAACCCCCCTCATAGTGACATATGAAGGTTGTTTAGAACCTCCCTCATAGCAACATACAAAAATGATTTGAAACCCCACCTGTAGCCATAATAAATCATAATAAAATATATTTTATTAAAAATACTAATATTGCAATATCATTAGGGCACGGAGGAATCTGAATAATGAGATATATAAATTAGTAGTTTAGTTTCATCAAATAAGATAACGTGTTTAGAATTACAAGAGTGCTCAGTGATTAATGAATTAGTAAGACAATTATGATTAGACTTGTTACCAATGTGCTCTTTGAGGTGGACTTGAATGGATCCACTAGTTTGTCCAATATAGGTTTTTACCACTTGAACAAGGAATGTGAAAAACTTATTTGGATAGAAATGGGTTGGACTTGCCTTTGATACTTCAAAATAATAGTTTAAGAGTTTTATGAGGTTTGAAGACAATTTTGATATTCTTTCTAAAAAAAAGTTCAGAGATGTGGTTAGTAATGCCTTGGATGTAAGGAATACAGATAAATGCATGAGTAGGGGAATTGGAATGGGATAGTTTGGTTTGAGGGTGAAGTGTAACTCAAAAATAATTTAGTGCATTAATCCTAAGTTCTCACTACCTAGCACTAGAAATAATGAGATGGAAAAATAAATAAACAGACAATAACATATATGCTTATTTTGTAAAAAGGAAAAAATTAAGGGGTGTGGTGAACCATGCATGTTTCATAAATGTCTCATTCAAAGTTCATAAATGCTAAAATAGTTAATAATATAAATAAGGAAACAACCTTGAGTGACATTGGTAGAAGTATGCACAAAATCAATGCTACCCTTGACAACCAACAAGTTGATCATCAGTATTCCATGGTAGAAGTTGAAGATAAACTTTATAATAGAACAATTTCTATTTTAATAGATCGAAGATATAGCTTGTTTTATGTTGCACATAATATTGTTCAAAACCGAAAATTACATAGGACTAAATTATGAAATGTCATGGTTAGTACAACTAACTATGGGAACAACTTAGTGAGTAGAAAGTTGTCCCTTGTAAATGAATGGAGTGGGCACTAAAATGAACTTAAATATATTGCCTTTAAGATAATACAATATATTTATAGGCATGGATTGGTTAGAGGTTCATTTGGTAGTTTTAAATTGTTATAACAAAACTTTTGAATGCTTAGATTATAACCTCCATGCTATAAAAATCCAAGTTATTCCAAGAACTATAACAATGAGGGAGATATCAGCATTACAGTTAAATAAGTTTTCCATAAAGGGTTGTGAATTATATGCATTCCAGATCAAATATGATTTTGGATAGGATAACAAAGCATCCCTTGATAATTATGCAGTCTTAAGGGAGTACAAGGATGTATCTTCTGAGGAAATCCCTTGGTTTCTACCAAAAATGGATATAGATTTTACCATATATTTGGTGTCGGAATCAGCATTAGTCTCAAAATCTCCGTACAAAATGAGAATTCTAGGATTGAATTAATTGAAAATGCAACACTAAGAAATGTTGGCCAAAACGAATATTAGGCCAAGTGTGTCCCCATTGGGAGAACCGATATTATTCATCGAGAAGAAATATGTACATTCATACTTGTTATTAATTATAAGAAACTTAGCACTTCATTGCAAAAGAAAGGTACCAAGTTTGTATGGTCTCAAAAATGTAATGATAGCATCGATAACTAAAGTATCTACTCGCTACAACTCAATTCTAAATATAGCAGACCCCCATAAGGATTTTGTAACATGCACAAATGCAAGAAAGGAATGTCTAGATGGAGTCTTGTTACAAGAAAATCATGTCATGTGTTATGAGTTAAAAAAATGAAAGGAACATGAAAATAATTATGTTATGCATGACCTGGAACTTGTAGCAAATATTCACGCACTTAAAATGTGACAACATAAATTGATTAGAAGGAAACATATATTAATGAGAGATAATATCATCCTTAAATATATTTTTATCAACAAAATCTAAACGCTAGGCAAGCTAGGTGGCTATTTTTATTGAGCAAGTACAATTTTGAGATTAAACATATCAAAGTAAAAGAGAACGGAGTGGTTGATGCACTAAGTAGGAAGGTATGTGCACTACATTCCAGAAGTTGTGAATTAGATTTGAAGAGAAGAATAAGATATGCAATGAAATCAAATGAGGAATATGTAAGAATTTGTGAAAAACTGTAGGAAAAAGGCACAGAAAACAATGAAACAAATTTCAACATAAGTTAGGTAGAATTTTTTTCAAAAGAAAGGTTTTATATACCGAACTTAGAAAAACTAAAACTCACAATTTTATACAAACATCACAAAAATCCTTATTCAGACAATCCATGCTACCAGAAAATACTAATAGCAGTAAAGAAAGAATTTTATTTTCCTAATATGAAAGTAGAAATAGTAGAATATTTCACTACAAAAAATTTGACTTTTAGGGGGGGTTATCTTCCACCTCCAAAAGTCACTTTTGGGGGTTGTTTTTGCTTTGGACACAGTATTTACAAAACCCTCCCTAATAGCATCGACGCTAAAATTTTGGACTTTAAAGGTCAGTTCCATCAGAGATCAAAACCACCCCTAAAATTGACTTTTGGGGGTAGTCCTAAACCCACCCAAAATGTGACTTTTAAGGGCGGTTCTAAACCCCCCTTGTATACACTTATGGGGGCATTTCCAAACCCCCTCTGAAAGTTATTATTACAAACCTTTGGGGGTGATTATAAACCCCCCTTGTAGGCACCTATAGGTTCAGTTACAAACCCACATCATAGGTGCTTATGGGGGATGTTTCAACCCCCCCATAGATGCCTACAAGGGCAGTTCTAAACCCCCCCTACAACTCCATATTACAAATATTTGGATGTAGTATTCACAAAATCACCCCAAATAGCACTGATGCTAAAAGTTTGGACTTTTAAGGGCGGTTCTGGAAGAGATAAAAAATGATGCTAAAAGTGACTTTTAGGGGCAATAATAAAACCCCCTCATAGGTACCTATGGAGAGGTTTGAAACCCCCCTCGTAGACACCTACAAGGGCGGTTCGAAACCCCCCTAAAAATCCATCTTACAAACCTTTAGGGACGGTTATGAACCCCCCTCATATAAACCTACAGGGGTGGTTTTGAAACCCCCTTGTAACATATAAGGGCAGTTTTGAACCCCCCTCATAGTGACATATGAAGGTTTTTTAGAACCTCCCTTGTAGCAACATATAAAAATGATTGTGCCCACAAATAAACATTATAATGTTTCAATAGCACCCATGTCACCAAATAAAACCCCAACTCTCTTGAGAAAGGGTGGTTTCTATAATTTATACGATAATAAACACAATTGTTTTCTTGGTTAATCCATCCTCTATTTTAGAAAAGAACCATTGCATATTCTCAAAGAAGGCCTAATAATAGAAAAATATATTTGTTTGAAATATTTAAATATATACTTTCCACACCAAACCCCATAAATTGACTTCACATATGAAACAATTCAAATTCTTGTTTGTTATTCAGTTATAGTAATCCTTGATATATCACAAGGTAAGGATAAGATGAAAATTTTGACAAAAAGAGAGATTACCTCCAAATTAAAATTCTAGCTAATAGTTGTATGGTTGTTATATGAAAACAAAGGTGCCAAATAGTGCCAAAGAGTTCCATCCATAGATAAAATTTCCAAGTAGATAAAGTTTTTTATATAGAAAGGAATGATTGGAAAATGTACCGGGAGCTGAAGTCATCCTTTCAACATTGCTTCAATACAAGAATGGAAAAATTGTCCCTAATAAACGTAACCAAGCACAATAATTTTCATCATATCTCCTGATGAATCCTGTAATGATATAGATAGTACTACTCTAGTAGATACAAAAATAAGATTTGATGCAATCTATGCACCACTTTGACTTATAGAAAGTGTAATCCTACTAAGTCTAAGTATTACACAATTCTTATAAGTAACAAATCATGACATTGAGAGTAGTATATCTAGACTCAAGCAACATGATTAATTTGAATTTCATTGATTGTATAAAACCATAAAATGATCATAAAGAACCATGCTAACTATCTAAAATACATTCTTACTAGTTTTAGTCCATGTAATTGTTGTTTGGTAAAAAAGGTATGGCTCCAAGCTGAAGGATGAAGATCTTCAAGAGTTTAGATGTTGACATTGACATGAATTCTTCGTCATTTATTTTATATTATTCTTTTGGAGTGAGGCAATAAAATCTATATGGATGGAAGGGGAAACCTTAATGACTATTTTAAGCCTCACTATCTTAACTCGACAAGTGAATGGGATATTTTTCCATTTGAATGTAACTTGGGTTCATCTTGCACCATCCTTCTTATTACTCTAATATAGAAGTAGGGGGAATTGTTTGGAACATGACTATGAAAATACCTCTCAAATAAGTGCAGTAGACCTCAAATAGTATCATTAAATGACAATAAATTGGATCCTTGGGCTTGGAAATAACTTCAATAAGGTTTCCCTTTAACTTCACTATGCTCATTCAAGTAAAATATAATGCCACTGGAAAATATCTCTGATGAATGGGCCAACAAAGAACGTAAGAATTAAGTGTTGGTATTTCATCATGATCAATGATGCTATATGAGTTTATACCATGTTTTTATTTATTGGGAAGAAGAGAATGTGTTAACTTTTCTGAAGAAAGAAAGGAGGAGGCCCAACTAAGAAAGTGATTTCAAATTTTGTAATTTCAAAACTTGTGTAGGTTTCAATGGAGAGAAAATTGTCCCAGATTGCACTATAGATCAATCATAGTTTTATATCTATACTAAAGGAAATTCCTTATGCATAACTCAGGTAAGTGAGAACATTACCTTCCAACTCTAAGAGAACTCATCCCCTTTTCCATGGGAAAGGTACGCAACCATGAGCTAGAAGTGTTGGTCCTCACAAAAAGGTATTACCTAACCTATAAAAATGTGAGCATGGAGATAATACCATGTGGGAAAATGTCCCATGTGTATTGATATTAGATCCCCATACATACCCATAATGTATCCCTTCTAGACATAAACTCAATCATGATCTAAGAAATATCCAAAAATGATCTAGATATGATACATATATAGGTCTATAAAAAAGAAGGGTGAAGGATATTGTAACATAGGTTTCCATACTATGAGCCTCGTGTGGAAATGAATCCCATTCTTAGATCAATTGAACTCACAAAATTGCTTGAAAAATATGCAAGATATACTCAAAAAAGGAGACTGAATATGTTGAATAACATAAACTATTATTGTATTAGTTTACACCAGCCAACCTTATATAGAAATAGGTTGTTCAAACATATATATACATCAATGATTATAAATCATAAATATTCCATTTTAATCAGTACAAAAGAAGGCTTACTAAACTAGTCAAAATCCCCCATAGGTGCATATAACACTTTCCTAAACTATCAAGAGGCTCACGAATTGGATGAATGAGTTGTTAAAGCTAATAATTGAAGGAAATTGGAATAAATCATTATTTGAGGTGAGAAAAAATAAGGAGGGTGAGTTGTGAAAAAAACAAGGTAGTTTGCCTAAAAACTAGCTTTACCTTTTTCCTTAAAACTATTGAAAAGGAAATAAACTCTGGATAATGAAGGAATGCACACTTGCTAAACTGGGAAGTCTTATGGGTTGTTAGAATCTTATCCTAAATATTTACAAAGCACTCTTGGAGGAATTTTTGGCAAGTTTGACCACAAAAATTAAAGTGGATGTCAACCATCTAGTGTAGGACCTAGGAATTTAATCAAAAAGATTAAATTTTATATCCCAAGTATGGGAATGGGTTTTGATTATTCTGACACCCCATATTAAGACTGAATTATGTAAATTATCAGAAAAATTTCAAAGATATAGATCCTAGCAATAAGGGTTATTCACCCTTTACATACTTCTTGTCCATACAAAACAAGGAAAGAGGCAAAACCACAAAGGGGGAAATCCTCCCTTAAACATGGACATGAACAAAATTGTAAGAAAACTTGTCTTCAATCAGTATTCACCACATGACCATCTATCCCTAGTAGTGATTTGATATTTTTGAAAGTCTTCTCAGAAAACACCTTGGTGAATATGTCTGTAACTTGCTCAGATGATGCACAATAATGCAAAGCAATGACCCCATCATGCACAAGTCCTCTGATGTAGTGCATATGGATATCTATGTGTTTGGTTTGCTTCCTTGGTGATGAATCAGTTGATATTCGAATGGTAATTTGGTTGTCACAATAGATGATTGTAGAAGTCTCAGACTCAATCCCAAACTCTCCAACTATACCCTGCAACCACAAACATTGAGTAGATGCATTCACAGCTCCTCTGTATTCTTCCTCTGTAGATGAAAGTGCAATTTCACTTTGCTTCTTAATTGAACATTTGATTGGTCCATATGCAATCATAAACACATATATATAAGTTGATTTTATATCAATGTTATCACCTTCCCAATCAAAGTCAATAAAACCAACTAACTCAAGGTCAGGATTTGCAACACAGTGGATCCCATGAGTTCTTGTTCCTTGTACAAAGTTATTTTCTTTGTTTCCCTCCAATGGATGTCATGAGGATGATCCATTTGTCTTGAAGCCATACTCACTGCATAAGAAATATCAGGTTGAGTATGATTCAAATAAATAAGACAACCAACCAGTTGCATATACAAAGTGTTTTTTTACCAATGGAGTTGACTATGCTTCTTCAAGCTTATTTCCTAAAAGGAAAGGAGTATTTATTGGCTTGCAATCCTTCATGTTGAACTTGTTCAACAAATATTAAGCATACATGGACTGATGTATCTTTATTCCAAGACCTGATCGAGAAATATCAAGCCCCAAAAATTGGCTTAACAATCCCAAATCAGTCATGGAGAAGGCATGGTTCATTGCACTCTTCAAAGAGGTAATTTCTTTCTTGGAACTTACTGTGATTAGAATTTCATCCACATACAATAAAATAATTATTAATGAACCATGAATCATCTCCAAATATAAATTTGGATCATACTTTCATCTACAATAGTTCAGTGATATCAAAAAGCCATCAATCTTGGCATACCAAGCTCTAGGAGCTTGTTTTAGCCCATACAATTATTTCTTCAACCTGCACACAAGAGATGGATTAGTAAAATTATGGATACTGAATATATATTTCTTCTTTGATATCTCCATTTATAAAGGCACTCTTCGTATCCATGTGATGTACCTCCAAGTGCTTGGAAGCTGCAATGGCCAAAACTAGTCTTATGGAATCCATCTTTTCCATTGGTGCCAAGGTATCATTGTAGTCAATGCCTTGGACTTGGAAGAATCCCTTGGACACTAAAATTTCATTATACTTAATAGGATAGATATCAGCAAAAAAAAAAAATCTTGAATACCCATTTGCACTTGACTAGCTTTCTCCCTAGTGGGAGATTGACTAGTTCCATTGCACTTCCCATGTCTCATTCTTCTGGAGTGGATGGTATTCCTCCTTCATGGTTGTTTTCCATATTCGATATTATGATTCTTATTCATATTTTTTTTTCTTATTAAATCATTAGATAACACTTTTCAGCAAAGACGAGGTCCTTGACAAAAAGGGTGCTCTCGAATTGAGATCTAATCCTCTTATGATCACTAGGATTCCCAGCTAGTTCCCCGGCTGCATGAATAGTATTGGATGACCACTTTGGCCTTGTGGGTGTGTTAGTATATGAAATTAAATCATCATTATCATACATATCATAATCATAAAACTTATCATCCTCTTCACTTACATTCAAAGGTGGAGGTGGTGAAGAGGACTCTCTAATTTCTGTTGTTGGAATAGGCTCTTCTTCGAACTGAACACTCCTTTCAATGAAGGATTTTTAAGTGCTCAAGTTTATCAGCTTATACCCTTTGGAATATTAATAATACCCAACAAATAGGCACTCTTAACTTTGGGGTTCCATACCCTTCCTCTTATCTAATGGAATTTTAGCCCATGCCCTTGAGCCAAACATCCTGAAATGAGACACATCATGATTTTGTCCACTCCAAGATTTGAAAGGAGTGATCCCATAAATTTGTTTGTGAGGCACCATATTCTAGGTGTAGGATGCACATTTTATAGCTTCATCCCAAAACTTTAGTGGCAAATTCTTAGACTCCATCATACAAGTAGCCATCTCCAAGAGGGATCTATTCTTCCTCTCAGTAACACCATTATGTTGAGTTGTGTAAGGAATGGAGTGTTGCATATAGATACCTACATCTTCACAATATTGAATGAAATTGTAATTGACATACTCACCACCGTTATCATATCTAAGGATCTTGAGTTTCCTCCCATACCGGTTCTCAACCAAGGCTTTACAAACCTTGAAGAGGTAAAAAACTTCAAACTTGAGTTTAAGGAAGTAAACCCAACAGTATCTGGGAAAGTCATATATGAAGGTTAGGACATACTTGGATTGAATCATGGATATATGAGGGAAAGGACCAACAATTTCACTATGGATGATATCAATAGGTGCATAGGTTCGCTCATGACTAACTCTCACATACTTATGCTCTCAGTGTTTTCCTAGAATGAAACCCTAACAGACTCCTTTGGAAAAAAAAAAATTGGGAAGCCCTATGACCATGTATTTTTCACACAAATATAAAATATATTTGTAATTTATATTACCAAACCTCTCATGCCAAATCTTATTGGATTCATTAGCATGAGTGAGGAGAGCATAGTGGTTTGAGAAGTGCATGAAGTGTGATAATTTGTGTACTTTTTAACTGTGATCCACAAAAACTTTAGCAATGACTCTACCATTCGAAATATCATAAATTTCAACATCATTGGGAGTAAAACCAACCTTCTTGGGAGACCCAATTTGGGTCATCTGATAGACTTACAATAGATTAGAAGCAATACCTGGGACATACAAGACATTATTGAAGGAACCATGGTCAAAATCTATGCTACCCTAACCCTTACTTTCAGTTTCTGAGTTGTCTCCCAACAAAATCTATGAATATTTTGTATCATCAAGAGAGAAGAAAACCTCCCTTGTTGAAACCATGTGCCTTGAAGCACCAGAATCAATGATAAAATAAGGAGAGCTTACAGTTCTTGCAACCAGGGCATGAACTCTCTCCTTGTCTTCGAAACTGGGTCCCCATTCCTTCTTCTTTGCACCCTCGGGAAGTGAGATGTTTTGTTTCTCAAGGATTTGAGTCAACATATCATTCTACTTCTTCATGTAAGAGCTCTCAGGATGAAATCCCTTACCACGGTATGTGCACTTTCTCATTTCACCTTTACCTTTCTTCTTCTTGAAGTTTGAGGACTCCTCATGAGACTTGAAATTGTCTCCTTTTTTATATGGAGGATTCTTATCCTTCTTCTTTCCTTTGGAATCCACCTTGGAATCTCCAGCAACCAAAGCTTGATCTTTGGAAGGTTTGATGGTTCCCATCATGACCAATGTGTCGTGCTCCTCAGTCAAGGATTCCATGAAATATTTCAGTGAAGGCATCTTCTAGGTTCGAGCTATCAACTTGGTGGCATGGAAGGTTGAAACAAATACTGAGTATTTAGGACCAAGCTTTGAAAGGATAGCTAATACTAGTTGTTCATCTTTATTATCTATACCACACTGTTTCTGCAAAACCAATTATGTGAATTTGGAGAAGTATACTTGCAAGGTTTCAAAGCTGCTTGGACTCCGTGAAATCAACTCGTTCTCTAGTTTATCACCACTCATTTCACCAGTATTCCCAAATAAAGTTTTAAGTGTCTCTCATACTTCATCTAGTGATGACAATCCATCAAGATGGAAAAGAAGGTCTATGGAAATGTTAAGACATAAGAGACCGTACTCCTCATCTCTCCTATTATTCCATTTGATATTCTATGTTGCTACATTAGGCTATGCTTCAGTTTCCATGGTCACTCTATAGAGGCCTTTAATCCTAATCATAATCTCCATATGTGCCTTCCATTTGAAGTAGTTGAATGGAGCCGAGATGATATGGTGAGGTTGATCCATTCTTCAGTAACTATGCCCTTGAATAGACAGAATGCACTCCCAGTGAGTGATTTCAACCCTGCAAAAGAAATAAATAGGAGAAAACTCAAGCTACCAAGGCTATTATACCATGTAGAAATTAATCCCAAGTTTAGATCAATTGAACTCACAAAATTGCTTGAAAAATATGCAAGATGCACTCAAAAAAGGAGACTAAATATGTTGAATAACATAAATTGTTGTTGTATTAGTTTACACTGGCCAAACTTATATAGAAATAGGATTTTCAAACATGTAGATACATCAAGGATTTGAAAGCATAAATATTCCATTCGAATCAATACAAAAGCAGGCTTACTAAACTAGTCAAAATCCCCCATAGGTGCATAAAACACTTTCATAATCTATCAAGAGGCTCACAAATTGGGTGAATGAGTTGTTATACATAATAAGTGAAGGAAAGTGGACTAAATCATTCTTTTAGGTGAGGAAAATAAGGAGGGTGATTTGTGACAAAACAAGGCAGTTTTCCTTAAAACTAGCTTTACCTTTTGCCTTAAAAATGATGAAAAAAAAAGAAAGAAACTCTGGATAAGGAAGGAATGCACACTTGCTAAACTAGGAAATCTGATGGGTTGTCAAAACATTATCTAGAATATTTCCAAAGTGCTCATGGACGTAGTTTTGGCAAGTTTGACCACAAAAATGAAAGTGGATGCCAACTGGCTAGTGTAGGACCTAGGAATTTAATCAAAAAGATTAAATTTTATATCCTAAGTATGGGAATGGGTTTTGATTATTCGAACACCTTACAACTTCCAAAACAACATACTTATGAGAATTAGAAATAGAGAGAACCACTCCCAAATGACTCTACTATGTCATCATTCGCCATTAAGTTGTTCAACATTTAAATATCATAAAATTACCGTGAAAAGACTATCCATCCCAAAGATGGTGGTTTGGTGTTGATGACATTCAAGTCACTTTTCTACTTCACTCAAGTAAATAGTAAATAGGGTCACCTAATTCCACTAAATCGACCTTCCTGCAGTTTTGGAAAAAATAGTAAATCACCAAAATTCCCTCCGCTATTAATGCAAGTCACTACTACTATTTGGATGATTTTATGTTCTTTGCATTAAATCTAGGAAAATGCCAAGTTATTACTCCGTCGAACTCATTCCATGCAAGACTAAACTACTGATTTTGAGTTTTTTTTAGTTATCACTTGTCCCCATTCACTACTTTGATTGGGTTTACCTCGATTTTCCTCTCTTTACTAAGTCGACTTCCTTAAAACACTTTCAATTTAGATGATGTCACCTAATCAGCCTGTAGGTACTTTTTTAACCATCTTTTTCTTACTTCCATTCACCACCATAATTGCTTTCTCATTCTAATGGAATAATTTCTAAATTTCCATGCATAATGGATTTCCTTGCTATTCTGGATAAGCTTTAAAGGATAAAGTAAAAGTTTTTGGTTACTTGATTTACCTCCTTCCTTTTCCCATCAATAGGGAAATTTCATCCCTATGTGATGGCTCCTCTCCTTATTAATCCTATGTTGCTTCATTTTTTTGTACTTCATGGGGGAAGAGGGAAGCTACAGGAGGTGAGTTTAAGGTGTATCGATGCAAGGTGATTCTAACAGGTCAGACCTCACATAGGTTTCCATCATCATTTGGAGTGTTGTTCCTTATCCAACACTGCAAGGAAAAGTCAGGGATGAGATTTCTTCTTTTTTACATTTGTAATCTATAATTGCCCGAGGTAGCTCTCAACCAATGCATGAGGACATAACTAGGATTTTGTCATACCTCTCACAGCTGGAATTAAGAGCATTTATCATTTTGGAAACTTTGAATTATCACACAGTTTTTTGTTCCTGGTGCTTGAAACAACCCTCAATTTCTATTTTATATGACTACAATGTGACTGGTACAGTGACCAAATCATTAAATATGACTCATACAATGACCAATTCCAAACCGTGATCACTTAGGGATAATAAACCCCCATCTTCCCTTCATGGAAATAAGTTCAGAGACCATTATTGTGTTGAGAACATTCCCTATCAATTTGTTTCCTTTGATCTAATGCAAAAAGCATAAGAACTCCAACTCATAATTGTTATAGCTTATTTTACCACACCAGGTGAATCACACTTGTATGGCCTTCCCGTGTCCCTCTATAGACTCCTTAGACCCCTTGGACCATTTTTTGTCCTTTTATGTTTCCTAGACCATCCCTATAAACATGTGAAAATTGCTATACGCGACTTTTAAACCCCTTATCGCGTATATACATGGGTTTGACCTCTAAAACCACGTACATCGAGATGTGTACAAAATCCAAATCCTTTTGGAGTTTTCCTTGACATGGATCTGACTCACTTGTCTCCTGGCCTTCCATATGCCTTGAGATTGCTCGGATTCGACCTTTCATTACCCCATTGAAAAGCTATATAAGGAACCCTTTGGATACATTGAAGGCATAAGAGAATTGAGATCAAATAAACTATAGTCCATTGTTGCCGGAACTTATGCTTGAGTTTGCATCCCTTTGTCCCTTGGAGCACTTTGGTGTTGTTCCCAAGCTTGCTTTTTGCTTGTGATCTTGCTATCGAGAGATGGAGGATTGAGGTGGTGGAGGCCCAAGTGGGGGATTCAGTTTCTCCGATTCGCAGACGTGCCAACAGACGTTGTATTCATTGTAATCTATGATTTTATATTAATAGAAATATCTTTTCCTGTCCAATAATGTATGTTTGAATGAATATTTTATCCAGGGATGATTTCAAATTCTTATGCATTGTTGATTATATATGCTAGAGTAGATCTAACACCAATATATAGTATGCTTGTCTTGTTTACTTGTTGTTGAGGAAGTGATTCATCAATTCAAGCTGAAGTTGGAAAGCTCAACGGGGATCTACTTCAACCGTCCAGAATAAGGTACAAGGTCTGATCCTTTAGTGTTAGATATTTGATTTCTCTTACATATTGGAAAGGATTGATTTCTGGAGTCAAGCTATCTATTGTGGTACCCCAAGCCATAGGAATTTCTCTCCGTAATAGAATTGGCGACTCCGCTGGGGATTTCCTAGTAGTTGTCCTTTGGGGGTTTTCTATCGGCATTCAATGACTTTGAATTGCTCTTATTTCTCTGTTTCTGTGTCAGGTCTGAGGGCATGTTAGCCTGGTAGTGTCTGATTGGTGTGAATTTTGTCTCAGCTTGTATTTTTGCCTTTATTTTTATGCACCTTTCTTCCTATACGCAATTTTTTAACTCACAATCGCATATATACGCGGGTTTCACTGCTATTTCCATGTACACACTCAGGTTTACTGCAAACAGTCGTGTATGCCTTTAGTTTTGCCTACTAGAGGAAGATTGATTATTGCTGGGTGAATTTTGATTATTGCTGAGTCTCATTTGACACTGCTAGAGTCTGTATACACCTCTATTTCTGACTAGAGACGTTTTTTTTAGGGTAAAATTTATTTTTTGAAGAATGTTCTTGTCATTGCATTTTCAATTTTTTGTTTTGGGATTAGTGCATTAGATTTCTTTTACCTTTGTACTTTGCTTGAGTGCTACTTGATTGTGCTTGCAGAGTCTGGGGGTTGTAGAATCATTCTTTTGCTTTAGTATCTCATTTTTATTTCAAAAAATCCAAAAATATTTGCTTATCATTATGCATTACATATTGCATTTTGCATAGTACTTGCACTAGATTTGCTTTGAATTATTAGTTAGGATTTCATATAGGAAAGCTTTCATTTATCATTTGAAGAAAATTGTGCATTTCACGTAGTAGCATACCCTGTTTTTCATGGACACAATGCATTTGCATTGATTGTTAGGTGTGCATTTTGATTCATGTTGTGTCATAATGCCATTAGTTGCATGGCCATCTACCTCTTTTGAGTAATAAAGCCAATTAAATCAACGCTTAATTAAAATGAACTACACTATTTTATTTGATAGGGTTCACCAAAAAGATTAGGTTTTAGGGTATTGGAATAGTTCATTGTGAGTAAATTCTCCAAGACCACTAAACAACAACATGTATGTGTCTGTCCAGGTGAGTGTGTGAAATTCCTTGGTATAACCAGTGTTTCTCAGGATCCTCCTGTCAAAAAGGAGTTAAGCACGACGCAGTGTGAGCGGTTATTGATTGGGATGGCCCCTATTCATAACTAAGTAGCACCGGAGATATTTCCAGGATTGTATTCGTATCTGGGGGCTCTTTCAAGATTTTCGGGCTTTGCTACCCTGCCCATACGGTCAATCCCGCCTGCAACTATCTGCTTGAGCATTGATTATATTGAGGTGACCTTAGTGGCCTTGCCTAGGATATCAAGGGGGTACTCTGCAGGGGTTATTCTGGGGGTGTCCCGGCTAGGTTGGGGTCAGACAGCACAATCACTTTATGTGTTGAAGCTGAGGGCCACAATAATTGGTTACGTACCTCTGCTTGTTGTGTATGGGAGTCTCAAGACTCTCCTAAGCGAGACATACTTGCTTCATTCAGGAGATCATTTATCCTACCCTTGATTACTTGTGTTTAGCTTTAGATTTTATTGGTGTATGCTCTGCGCACGTTAGCTTGCCTAGGGTTTGCGTAGTTAGAGAGTCTTTTTACATTTTTTTTGAGTCATTGTGGATTCGGATGTAGCACCTCGTCGTTCTCATCGTTTAGCAGAAATTACGCCTTCTACATCTCCTCCTCCTTTGGGAGAGAGAGATAAATAGTCCAGGCGGACTACTTCGCACATTGATTCGCACATGATGGGAGACCATGAAGAAGGTATTCCTGAACCACCCTCTCCCATTCAAGTGGAAGATGGGGAGTTTACTCCTAACTATGATCCTTCACCTGATTTGACTGAGTTAGGTACTGTAATTTCTGAGATAGGTACTTTTCATGATAGAATTACTTACTCTAGTGTTTATCCCCCATTGACACATCGCCGATATGGAATGTCGGAAGATGATGAGACTCATTTTGAACCCGTGAGCACTAGTTATGGTAGTTATGGTATGTCTAGTTTTCCCACACATGATTTGGCATTTCATGTCGAGTCGAAGTTTGAGCCTAACACTACACCTAGGGTCACTCTCATTCCTTACCATGTGGAGAGGTTTGGGAGCACAATTCACATTGCACCTTCCATCCCGGCGGTGGAAGCTACATCACATATTCCTACTAGTCCTAGGGTTAGTGATCCTATTAGGATACCAGATCCAAGACGAATGACTATAGGGAAAAACACGTACATAATTTCACAGGTCCCTTCGTCCTCTATCCCTGGTTCTTCAAATGTTCACCCTCCACCTGATTCACGTGATCCTTCGGGCCAAAATATTGCTACAAATCATGTATGTACTGCTGTTACTCGACTAGTTGTGTCTCAAGTTCAAGTACCACCCGTTGTTTTGGGAGGTCGTGTTCATACTTCTAGAGGTCATGTTACTACTTCTGGAGCTTATATTCCTACTTCTGAAATGTATATTCCTACTTCCGAAGCGTATATTCCTACTTACGGAGTATCTCATGGAACATCTCATGCGATGACTTATGGACCTTATTATGGGATGCAGTATGGACAGGGTTCTTCACCTTATGATTACGGGTATCAACAACCCATTTACTCTCCAAATTATGGCTTTGTAGCCCCAAATAATCAAGGTACACCACATTATGGTGCTTCCATGCCACCCTACACGGGTCAAATGGGAGGAGGGCACTATGGTCAAGGCCATGGTGGTTATGGTAATCAGACCTATGTGAATCAAAACTATCAGGGAGCAGTCCATCGACCTACTCATCCTAGGCTCCCTTTTCTTGTAACGCTAAATCTTCCTGACTTGTCAAGATTGACGAACGGTCCTATGTCTCATGACCCAGCCTTGCTGGCTGTCCCTACTAAGATTCCCTCAGACGTACCCAAATTTGAGGGAAAACCGGGAGAGGATCCAAGCGAACATGTTACTACCTTTCACCTATAGTGCTCTTCAAATTTCTTATACCAAGTTTCAATTCGTTTAAGGTTGTTTCAACGCACCCTTACAGGGCCTGCCGTGAAATGTTATATAGAGCTACCTAGGGGGGCATTCGCTTTGTTCGATGACCTAGCAATGACTTTTCTTAACCACTTCCAACTACCAGTGCATTACGACATTGGTACGGAACTCTTGTCGACATTTCGATAGGATAAAGCCATGCATATCTTGGACCATATCCAAGAGTGGCGTAGATGGAAGAGGTTGATTAAAGCCTTTATACCAATGGAATTCCTCCTCGAATGGTTCCTTAATTCGTTATTCCCTTATATAACGAAGGATGTTTCTACATCCGGAGTGCAAAATGAGGAACAAACAATTTTTAGGGCACAGGAACTAGATTTGATTTATGCTCAATCTGGTTTGTTATATGAGACCATTCCCAATGCTCCGCGTTCTAGTTTCGACCCCAAAGTTAAACCTGGACCACATGTCGATGGCATTGTTGGTTGTGTGAGTGCTAAACCTATGGATTCAGTTGTAAAATAGGTCAGTCAATTGTCAATCAACCAATCTGCTTTGGGACAAGCCACGACTTCATCTCAACCCAACCAAACAGTGAATGTGCTTTCGGTGCAATCGTCAAACCAGAAGGGTAACCAGCAACCTGGAAGGAATAAAAAGAAGGGTAGGAACAACCGTAAGGGTAGGAATAGGAATGAAAATGCTAATACTAATGATAAGAACACCCGTAATGCTAGGGGGGACAAGAAATCTAAACGTAAGGTTAAATTTCCTTGCAAGTTGTGTAAGGACGATCACCTCACTTACTTGTGCCCTCGTATCGATGAAGCCCCGAGATTCTTAGCGCAGGGCCCAGTTGTACTGACTAACCCTTTGCCTCATAATCAAAACATGAACTCGAGGACCCATAATCAGTCTGGTGGTGATCAAGATCTGCCAGAGGGTAGTGGTCATGGTTGCATTAACATGGTGTGTGCTGCAAAGGTTGTGACCCGTGTGAAGGACTATGGTTTGTCACAACCCAACCCAGGAAAGGAACCTGATCCACCAAGGACTCCTTTGTGTATTGAAAAACCTATGGATAAACCTAAAGTTGCACCTCGCATTCCTAAGGGAGTCCTTAAGCGTTCGGGGCACAATCCTAATGCCCGAGCCGCCCAGAACTATTCTGTTGTCGAGGATTTGGGCCACACTCCTTATGCGATGTCTACACTAGAAGTACTTCAAAGTTGTCCTTCGCAAAGAAAGGATTTGTTTTCTTCCCTTGGTGTGAATGATGATAATTCTTCCTCTGTGATTAAATTTGAAACCCCGGGACTTCAGCCTCGCTTGCCTTACTATGTGTCTCTTTTGATTCATGTAGAATGTCTTAACATGACTGTCAAGCACATTGTGATTGACGAAGGTGTTGCTTCTTCTGTGACGTATTTATCATGTTGGAAGGGTTTAGGTTCCCTGAGTTGTCTAAATCTGCCACCATGTTAGCTGCATTTGATGGGAGATCGTTTAGGCCACACAGGATCCTTCCTTCCCTTAAGGTCTGTTTGGGAGGGAAGACCATTGTGATAGAGGTCAAGGTGGTTGATGCACCCCTTGATTACAATATCTTGTTGGGTAGGAATTGGATGTACAGTATGCAAGTCGTAGCTTCTTCACTATTTCACGTTGTATGCTTTCCATTTAATGGGAAGATAGTTACGATTAATCAAACGTCATTCAAGAATCCATCGGTTACCGCATCTTTGGGATCTTCGATCCTGATTGTAGAGAACTCTCAACCGGCAATTGGGAGTGTGGGTGTGGGCATGTATCCATCCCTCATGGGAATCTTTAGTTGTCCTGCACCTATCCTTATGATAGGGTCTAGTTCCGATGAGGCTTCGACATCTGTGAGATCTGTGTCTTTTCGCATGAGTCATATGGAAGATCCTTGGATTCTTCCTACACCAAATACTTCAAGTGAGCCCATTATGATAGACGTGTCATTGCCTGAAACTATGGTAGCTTATCAAGCTAATATTGGGTGTGTTGCAGAGCCTAGTCCTTCCTCTTCGCGGACGGAGGAGGAGGACCCATATGTGCTGCCTACATGGGTAGTTCAGTCTTCTCATGCGCATGATTGTCTTGATAGTGTTTTTCCTTCAGACGAAGCGATTATTGAGGCCATGTTAGGGGTTGAGCCACCTTGGGAAGAGTTGCATCATAGATCTTATTTTCTTCCTGAGCTTGACCGCTTTGAGCATGAGGACTTTAGGGAGGTTCTTAGTGAGAGAATTGGTATTCCCATGGTTCCATTAAGCTCTCTTGGTCCGATGGCTGATGGGAACATGGTAAATATATCTCCTACCATTCCTATCAATATCTCTCACGATCTTGGCAGGATAGAGAATGTCTATATTGGGGAAGAATGTTCCCATGATGAGATTCAAGAATACACGGAGCTGGTTAAAGAATTTCGTGATATATTTGCTTGGTCTTACAACAAAATGTCAGGTATTGACCCTCGCATTGTTGAACACAAGATTAAGACTTCGCTTGCGTGCAGTGAATCCTAGGAAAGCACCCGCGATTAAGGCAGAGATAGAGAAATTGTTGAAAGCTGGTTTTATCTATCCCATTCCCTTGATGGAGTAGGTTTCAAACCCCATTCCGGTTGATAAGAAGCAGGGATCGATCCGCATATGTACTAATTTTCGTTATTTGAATTGTGCCTGTCCTAAGGACAATTTCACCACACCATTTATTCATCAGATTTTGGATGAGTGTGTGGGCAGCGAGGTTTTTTCCTTTATGGACGGATTTTCTGGATACAATCAGATACAAATTAAACCCGAGGACCAACATAAGACTACATTTATTTGTCCTTGTGGAACTTTTGCATATCGAAAAATGCCTTTTGGCCTTCAGAACGTCGGAGGTACTTTTCAGCGGGCTATGACCTTGATCTTCCATGATCTCAAATTGATTATCGAAGTGTTTTTAGATGACCTTGCTACTCATTCTCATATGAGAATGCATCATTCCTAACATTTGAGATTAGTATTCGAAAGGTGGCGCCATTATTTGGTCATGTTAAATCCTCACAAGTGCATCTTTTGTGTGAAGTCTGGTCACTTATTAGGATTCATTGTTTCCAAAGAGGGTATAAGAGTTGACCCTTTGAAGGTTGAGGCAATACTTTAGTTGTCTCCCCTAAAAAACATTAGACATATTCAATGTTTGCAAGGCATGGCAAACTTCTTACAGAGATTCGTTGTCAATTTTGCCAATTTGACTAGAGGCTTTATGCATCTTTTGAAGAAGGACACCACCTTTTGTTGGGATGAGTGAGCCCAGGAGTCCTTTGAAGCACTCAAGCAAGCCCTAGCAGCGGCCCCGGTGATTAGTCCCCCAAACTATAGCCGTGGTTTTCTACTTTATGTGGTCGTGTCCATGGAGACGATTGGTATGGTTTTGGTTCAAGAGGATGAAGAGCTCCAAGAGCATGTCATATACTATCTGAGCTAGAATCTTATTGACGTGGAGATCCATTATTCCCATGTTGAGAAGCTTGCCTTAGCTACCATACATGCGGTTCAACAGTTGAGACATTATATTCTCCTTCGCCAGACCTTGGTTGTAGCCCATGTCAATACGTTTCAATTCATCCTCACTCGAAGGATGATTGGGGGAAAGTATAATAAATGGATTGTCATCTTGCAAGAATTCGATCTCGAGTTTGTTTCGGCAAAATCAAAGAAATCGTTAATTTTTGCGGAGCTTATATCGGATTTCCCAAGCAAAGCCGAGGAGTTGGTTTGTGAAGATACGTTTATTGATGAGCACATCTTCTTAATCTCAACTTTAGACCCATGGTATGGGGATATTATTATATATTTACAAACATTGAAGGTCCCCACTCACCTCTCATGGGATGAGCGACGATGATTACATCACGTATCCAAGAATTACCTCATAGTGGATAACACTTTGTACCTCCGTGGGGTAGATTCCATTTTACGTCGTTGTTTAACTCATGAGGAGGCTGAGCTTGTGCTGAATGATTGCCACAAAGGGGCGTGTGGTGGTCATTTATCTAGGCTTTCTACAGCCCAAAAAATCTTAAGAGCTGGTTATTTCTGGCCGTCGATCTTTAAGGATTGTGTAGATGCGGTCAATAGGTTCCATCCTTGCCAGGTGTTTGCACGTAATATGCGCTCAAAACCTACCCCATTACATCCCATCATCACCGCCGATCCCTTCACTAAGTGGGGACTTGATTTTATGGATTGCAACCCAGCTTCAGCTGGGGGGCATCATCATATCATAGTGGTTGTTGACTACTTCACAAAATGGGCTGAGGCTATGCCTACGGCTAAATTCAATAGTGAGACAGCCACACACTTCGTATTCAACCAGATTATTACTCGGTTTGGTATTCCGAAAGAGCTTGTCACTGACCATGGCTCGCACTTTCAGAATCGTATGATGGAAGAGTTGAATTCGAATTTAGGGTATAAACAAGAGCATTCCTCCTCTTATTACCCTCAAGTGAATGGATAGGTAGAAGTAGTGAACAAATCACTCAAATCCATTCTCCAATGAACCATTGCACAAAGCAAGACAAATTGGCACATCATGTTATATCCTGCTTTATGGGCTTATAAAACCGTTGTTAAGACTACCATGGGTTTTTCTCCATATCAACGTGTACATAGAGTGGAGTCGGTATTGTCAGTTGAGTGCAAGATTCCTTCTTTGAAGCTAGCCATAGAACTCTTACCAGACACTTCACCATTGGAGGATCATTTGGTCCACCTTGAGCAACTTGATGAGCAGCGCCGAGATGCCTTGGTGGCTCTAGAAGTGAATAAGCATCGCGTTAAGTTCCAATACGATAAGTCTATCCATCTAAGGAGGTTTAGTGAGGGAGACTTGATCCTTTTGTGGGATCAACTGAAAGAACCCTTGGGGGCAGGAAAGTTTAACCCCATCTAGCGTGGTCCTTACGTCATTAAACGTGTGTTAGAGAAGGGCGCTTATGAGTTAGTGGATTGTGAGGGAATGGCCTTGGCGGAGCCTAGAAATGGGCTCTATCTCAAAAAGTACTATGCATGATTTTCAGCCAAGGCTGGTTATTGTATATTATTGTACAGTTTTGCATAGGTAGGTCTTTTTCTTATGGTGATCTGGTTTGTGATCAGTCTTCATTTCTTTTGGCAGATGTCAATGGAATCTTCCACCTTCATAGGATTCGTGGATGGTGCGAGCCGTCACACTCAACACTCAGCCTCTGCTGCTTGGGTGATTTATACTCCTATGGATCAGGTATTGTCTTCAGGAGGCGTATGTTTACGGCCATCTTCAAACAATGTTGTTGAATATAGTGTCGTTATTGAACTTCTACGGGATTCCATTTCACATGGTATTCTCTCTCTTGAGGTACGACTTGATTCGGAGTTAGTAGTGTCATAGCTTAATGGTTTGTACCATGTTAGAGATCCAACATTATTAAGAAGATTCTTACGTGTGAGGTTGTTAGAACAGCAATTTGACAATATAACATACATACATGATCCAAGAATTAATAATCAAGTTGCTGATGCATATGCTAACTATGTGTTAGATTGGCATTTGTTTCATACACAATAAGCTCGTCACAAACATAAATTTTTACATATGTAAATAAATAAATCGATCATCATAAAAGTTCTTATAAACATCCAAAATGTGGTAATACATAGTGTCATAATACAAAAATGGGGCTCTTAAGCCACCAAAATATAAATACACAGTAGTACAAAATTTATCACTCCCGGGTATCTAAGCCTGTGGAGGAGGAGGGGGGTTGTGATCATGGAACGTCACTACGGCTCTAGCTAGCCATCAAAATAGCCGCACCCATGCTCGTGGTACACCCACCACCTGGCGTTGCATGGCCTCAGGCAATTTCTTGACTTGTGCCATGGGTACTCTGTGTGTCAGTCTCACGAAGTTGGTATGAATGCTTTGGAGCGTCCACTCCGCATCCACACCCATGATGTTGTCTCCTCTTCCCCTCCATCTATGACAATGGAAGCCTTCAGGCCACCGTGGTCCCACATCTGCATGCATATGGTAGATGTCACTATGTATTGTCACCCAAAAACATGTCTTTTGATTCCACATAATCAGAAAACACAAAAAAATTAAATAACTCAAAAATTTTAAAAAGAGGGTCGAGATTCATTACCAATGTCACTGTATGCCGATCCTGGTGGCAGCAACATGTCTGGGTCTCCCCAAAAATCTATCCCCACATAGGGGTAGTCATCGATGGCAACTATCTGTTGTCGCCACCATGGAAAGAAATCAGCTGGATAGGGGTTGGACACCCTACCTCCACCCAGTCTGCGCATCGCATCTGCCCAACGCCTTTGGGACGGATCTCGAACCCCATGTAGAGGAACGTCAACTCTAGGGCTCAATCCCAGAACACGCTCAAAGAAAAACATGCTCAGTATGCTGCTGAAACCGAAGTTTCACACTCTGCCCATCTTGCACTCACTGAGCTGGTGTTTCATGTTTCCCAGTAGCGCAGTTCTCCAATCATACATAGTGGGTCTCATGCACTCCACTGCATAGAACATCAAGGGTCGCGAGGCCTGGTGGAGTGAAGCTAAGCCTGCAATCCTGCCCAGTGTTAGTAGGATGGCCTTTAGGCCCTGCACCTATATGGAGTTAGTTGGGATCTGACTCCCCACCTTCTTCGTGTCTGGATAGCAGTACACTGCAATGTACTCATCTATAATCAGGCCACCTCCGGGCCCGCGAGAGCGTAGGTTCACCACTTCCCCCTGTCAGAAAAGTCCAGTAATAAAGTATATGTCCTCCACTTCTATGGTGAGGGACATCCCGTCTATCTAGAATGGCTCTGAGTCTGGATCCCAGTATTCCACCAACATATGCAACAGTCTTGGTTTGGCTCTTAAGCCACCAAGACACCAAAACTTGTAAAGCCCGCATGCACGTAACGCTTGTTGAGCCATTAGATATGCCCTTACTACCTCTTCTACATCACCATGTTCATGTTCTCTCCATTCTAGGACCATCCTGCACATAAAATTTGAGTTCGATCCATTAGAACACTTAAAAATCATTGAGCGCAGTCACATATGCGACTGTTTGCTAAACAGCCGCGTATGTACGCAACTTTGAGGGTGTTTTTTGCATATATCCAGCCCTATATGCGGAAAAAACCTCAATTTCTGCATGGGCCATGGTGCGCATCTTAGACTAGCCTAGAATTCTAAATACACCATGGAATTTGACAAAAATTGCATCAAAATGAAAGAGTAGAGCATGGGTAAGTACCTGGAAAAAACGGTAGTGGATTCCGCCGGCTGAATCTCTTGCAATTCACTGTTGAAGTTTTGACCTCAAATGGGTAAAAATTTCAAATGTTTTATAATGTTTTGAATTTTTTACTATTTATAGACATTTTTCGAATTTTTGAAAATTTTTACCCCCTTTTCTATAGTTTGGACCGTTCGTAATCCTGTTGGACCATTTTTGGACTAATTTATGGTGTAGGAGAACTTTTTGAGCGTCGTTTTGGCCGTTGGATTGACCCGTTCGTGCCGATTTCAGGTATCATGTCTAAACTAGCATATAGGTTAGGTTCATCATCGTTTACATTTTGCATGACCTTATGACCATTTCATTATAGCCTTAGGTACGAACCCACTCTATTATGTCACAGAACCTTCTTGTTGTTTTAGAAGTGGCATGATATGAGTGGTAGAGCTTGACCTTACATGGGTACCCTAGTTATTGCCCTATTTGCATTTGGTGCCCATGCCAACATTTTATCCCTTAGGGTGTGGGAGTCAATTGTATAGTATTGCCATGACATTTCGCAAGAGCCTCATACTCCTTTTGATCTTTTGCTGGCCTATTTCCCTCAGGACTCCCTTATGTTAAGTTGTAATTGCATTATCATGAGATTTGCCTGCCTTATTGAGCCTTATGCCGGCTTTCTTGACTTTGAGTATCAGCCATATTACCCAAGCTTGTCTCATGTCTAGCCATGCAGAGCCATTTTATATATCCTTTGCAACTCGATTCCCTATTTTTACCAGGAGGGGACTTTCCCCCGAGTATCGCTATCCTACACATGTATCTTGCATTGAGCATAGGTATGTTCCACTGCTTGGAACTAGTTTTTTTTCCCATTATGACACGCATCTCCTACTAGTTTGTAACTATAAAGTAGTTTTATTCTTTTTCAATCTTTTTAAATATTTTAAAAAGTCCAAAAAAAAATCAAAAAACCAAAAAGCCGAACAAGGAAAGATGTTATCTTTTGGCAGCTGTCGAGTCATGTCACCTTCAAACAGAGCACTGTATATCACATCTATTGGTTGGGTTTATAGCTTGACTTTAGCAGCTGTACTCATTTATCTGAGTTTATCTCCACCGACTAGTTAAGCTTCCAGTCCCCATGGAGCCTCTGTCGATGCCTCTTGTGTCGCAGAGATGTCCTAGTTTTGTATATCGAGTCTATGCTGCCTTTATTCAATCACCATTTTCCGTTATGCTCTTGTTCAAAGGAAGTTGAAACTTGAGTCGGCCATTCCTCAGTTATCTTGACTTTGCATGTCAGCCATTCCCGATACAGTTACTGGTTCATGCACCTTATGATCGAGTCCTTCCACATTATACAGCTTTGCTGAGTACCTCATGTTGGATGATGGGGGATGCCTTAATGCCCTCCTTCTAGCGGATTTCATCCCATCGACTTCAAATCATTTATTCTGGGATTGGAATCTAGAGTCATTTTTAAGTGCCTTAAGACTCACAGTCATCAGTGGCAGGTTCTCTCGCCATCGACAGTTTTTGGGAATACATCAATGTCCCCTGATCGATGGATCCTCTCAAGTGTTCGACCTCAACACATCTATTCACACTTGTTAGTTTTCACTCTAGTACCTTGATTCCCATTATCATTATCGGTGGGTTATCTCGCGTCTGTTAACAGTATACATCAATGACCGGTAATCAGACGATGGACTACTATGTTCAACCTCGACACCTATATTCACATAGTAGGACTTGTACTCGTAGCAGTTTATGTAGAAGACCTTCCAGATTGGTGGCATCTCTTATATGCTACCTCCTTGATCGTGCCAGTGTTCATGAGATTTCAGCTCTCGTGACTTGATTCCAATATATGTCAAACATTTCCAACTATTATGGAGATATTGATCCATTGTATATCTTCAGCCATTATGGAGATCATGATTCTTTGTATATCTTCATCATGGAGATTCTGATCTATGTATATTGTATGAGGCAATGACCACTTATGTCATATTTTGTATCATGCCTATCCATGGCCATTGTACTCTTATGTATTCGGGACTGCTATATGTATTTGCAGTTATGTGCAGAGTTGTATCATTGTGCTATGTTGATTGGGTCGTTGGTCTTCCATTTTGTATTCTTCATCACTCAACTTTTGGGATGGACTTATAATGTATTTCGGCCATCGTATGACCCCTCTGATCTCATACATTAGGGGGCATCTGTTATAGCTGATTTTACCACACCAGGTGAATCACACTTGTATGGCCTTCCCCTATCCCTCCGTAAACTCCTTAGACCCCTTGGACCAATTTTTGTCCTTTGATGTTTCCTAGACCATCCCTATAAACACGTGAAAATTGATATACGTGACTTTTAAACCCCTTATCGCGTATGTACGCGGGTTTAACCTCTAAAACCGTGTACATCGGGATGTGTACAAAATCCAAATCCTTTTGGAGTTTTCCTTGACATGGATCCGACTCGCTTGTCTCTTGGCCTTCCATATGCCTTGAGATCTATCAAAACCCCAAATTTACGGAAAAATTTAAAATTTTGAGATAACAATAAATGCTAAAACCTGTGGTTTCACTAACAGCTAAAGGTTAGCATTAAAAGAAACAGACAAGTAATTAGTTTTACTAAATCTCAATTACGTTAACTCAACAGTTTATTTTTGTAACAACAATAAAGTTTACTTGCATATTGTTTTATTTCAGTTTGTTGATGAGTCTTTTCATGTCAAGTAGGTGGAATCTAACTTTTGAATCCGGGGCTTACTTAGCAAATGTGCTAATGCAGAAGATTACTGGTTCTTACAGGTTTACAAGTATGATCGAACGAGTACGTTTTAAAAATTCTTAAAGTATCCAGTAGTGTTTTATTTGCAATTATAAAGCTTAGTAATTAAGCTACTAAACTCTAAACAGCTTATGTGAGGTAAAACCATTTGGCTTCCTTCAGTTTTTCTTGTAATAAAGTTCAGAAGTATGTAGCGACAGTAAGATATGTTTGCGACTCTAAGAATTATAATCTCAGTTACAAAGTACTTCTACATTAGTTTTCATAACTTGCAATGTTATAATGGTTAATTTGTCAGTATGTAAACAATAATATATTAACTTATCTGTGTAACAATTGCTCCACAATTTGCTTCTACGAGATAACTTACAGCCAGTTAACCTTCTGACAGTATAAGTTCAATTGCGCAAACTAAAACCATAATGCCTTCTCACATGAGATCATTGTTTGCCTATACTTTAAAAACATGTCGAACCATGTGATTCTAATAATTCTGGACTCAAGTAGGATCATTCCTATTCAAATTCCTAATTTTCCATGATACTTCTCTTGTATTAAATTACTGTTTACAATCAATCTTTCTGAGATTGAAGCCTTCGAAACAAGTCGACTTTCTAGCTATTTAGTATAATTCTATAACCATTTTACTGACCAATAGACATGGTGAATCATTAGTAAGAACCAAGTTGAGTCAACCAAAATTCATTAAAGTATCATCGCTTTGAACTATGTAACAGAATTTCATAAAAGTGTTCTTACAATACGCTTTGTCCACTTCATAATTCTGTTACCATTTGGTTTTACTAGTTCCTATAAGTCTTATAAACATGCAAATATATTTTGTTTGATAGACATTCAGTCTATAATTAATTCAAGGTCATAAACATGTTTAAAATTAGAGTTTATGATTCTCCAAACTATTACATTATGCCATTTATAAAGGTTATAACTTGAATTGTTTTTTATAAGAGATTAACTATGCATTTTTACATAGGAGAACTATAGTTGTTAGCTTGATCTCTCACATACCATATGGTCTCTATCCAAAACAAGGTTAATGTTTAGAGGAAAGAAATGTTACCAACCAATTCGTATTGTGATGTTACAATATAATAAACATAAGGATAAATGGTGAAATGAGTCTTAAGCATGAACGATTTTGGCATTTACCAAGGTTTAAAAGTGTCACTACTTGGTAGGTCAATGTAATCATATCATTGATATTATAATATTAAACTAGCATATGATATGGTGCATGGTATAATCGATTTGCAAGGAAATTATTTGGATGATGATATAGTTTACCCTTCGTTCCAAATGATTAAATAATTGGATATCATTTTAAGTAGGCACTATAGGAAAATGATCCATTGCATGGTTTTGATTTACATGACCACGTGGTTGTCTCCTAACCAAGCATGCAAGGTATAAGAGGCATCGTAACCCTAACCCTTATCATTTCTCCTCCGCAGTTTGCACTGGCCCTTGAGGCTGCTCTGCTTGGATTTCATGGCAGCCGTCAGTTCTCTTCTGCTCCAATTGTCTTGAGTCTTGGGTTAGCATTGCCTTTACCTCTGAGTTTGGTTTTTTTAAGCCATTCTTAGTGGCTATGAGTTCTCATTCTACAAGCTTTGATCCTTGGCTTGCTGGCTGCTCCAGCTTCCTTTCACTGTCCGCGTGGCTCACTATTTGCTCCAATTTTCTTTCACTATCCTCGTGGCTCACTGTCTACTCCAATTTTCTTTCGTGTCCTCATGGCTCACTGTCTGCATGAGATTTAGTCTTACAGGCTGTTTTAGCAAATTCTGTTGGTGACAGTACTTCCACAAGACTATTCAAATTTTCTACTGACAGGTAAAAATGGTTTTTAATCTTCATTTAGTTTGCAGCAGGTGTATATGCCATTACAATAGCATAAATAATTCATGAGTTGTTTTACTTCTGAATTTTGTATTTTTAAACCTCTCGCAGAGGCTCGCGGCCATATGCATTCATGTTTGAGGAAGTATGCAGACTGCCTTCAAATTCTATGGCTTGTGGCTTAAATCGGGTAAGCCCCGTGGTCCATATGTTGGGTTTTCACCCTACTTGTATCAGGTGGTCATTTGGCATCACCCATGGTTTGGGGAAACCTTCCTCGACTCGCCAAAGTTATGTGGTTTGATTACTTTACAGGTTATATGATGGTTTACCCAGTTTCGAACCCTCACTAGTCGATGGGTAGACTCGGTTTTAACTGAGCAATGTAAATAGTTTTTGATGTTTAGCTTACAGCTTGTTTAATTCAATAGTTCTCTTGTAAAGACAGTTCTGTCTTCAATCTTGTTTTGGTTTATTAGATATTTAATATTATGCTCTGTGTAAATTCAAGGTTTTTACCCTTCTTGACTGTAAGTGAAGTTTTTGTGCCCTAAATTAAGTACTCTGTAAAAGTTTATGATTATAGTTTTTAAGACTGATATATACAGTCATTGTTTAGTTGTAATCCTTACTCATTTTTGCTCACAGTTTATGAGCTAGGGTTTATCCTGTGGAAACCCTTGTTTTAAAACAAATTATTCTATTTAGTTTATAACAATTTTTATTACTTATTCTGTTGACTGTTAACTAGTAATACATAGTATTGTGGAAATTCTAGTTTATAATAATTACTATTGTCTTTCTGTTTGTCCTTAAAGGATTGTAAGTAATTTATAATAACCTGGTTACTTAATGGCTACATAATTAATAAATTTAGTTTATGACTTCAATGTATTGACATTTGTAATTATAATAATTATAAGGGTTTTTAACCCTGTCTTTCGCTTTCACAGGTACACCCTGTTTGTATAAATAAAAAGAAACATTTTCTTTTATAAGTATACATTTTGCATATGTTATTCATTATTGTATTTCATTTTTGTATAATGAATTTAATTGGTTCTTTTAATGGTTAAAAATAATTAATCTTATGGTTTATTCTAGGTTACTAAGATATATAAAGAATACAGGTAGATTTTACTCAGAAATATGAGCTAGGGTTCTTACCCCATTTTACTTTTATAATAATGATTTCTGTACTATTATATCGTTAAGTTCGATTACTATCACAAGAGTTTAAAAATTATTTTAATGGCTTGAGGAAATCCAGGCTAGGGTTTATGAAAATAATCTCTGTTCTTCTTTTAAATATTCCTCCAGTTTGTAAAAGAATTTCTTTTGATTTATAAACAATATTGTTTATGTTAAATAATAATATTATTTGTGCTAATAATAATATTATCTGTGAATATTGTATTCTCTTAAGTTTATATTTGCATATATATATTATTAGTAAAGACTCAGAACAGTCTATAATAGTTTAGTTTATTTAATAAGATTATTTTTGTAAACTTGGTGAAAGAAATAAGAATTTTCATACCTGTCAATACTCCTTTACATATAATTTGTCTGTGAGAGCGTAAGGATAGTTCCTTATTAATAATACTTTAAGCATAGGTTACTAGTGTCTTTTAGTTATTTTAATTCTAAGAAAAAGAATACTGTAAGAGTTATTAAGTTCTTATTTATTATATTCCTTATCTCAAATTAGTTTATCTTTAGAATTTAATTAGGTTACCAATCCTTACTTAGAGTTTAAACAGTTGCAGGTAAAATAGCTATTATTATTAGGAAAAGATATAAACTAACAGAACCATATTTACATCCTTACTTAACATAAATAATAAGCATTTAACTGACATTTCTATTTCTTCTATTTCGGTGAAGATGTATAGTTTATAAAAGAAGGTACTGTGTAAAAGAATGACTTACATACTTGATCATACTACTATTAGTAAAATAATATGACCCTGTTTTTTTTCTAGTATTCTTAATACACAGTCTGGTTTTAACAACAACCCTACTAAACATATTAATATTCTTTCTAGAAGCAACTATCTACTGGACGAAAAGATTCCAACATTCTGAAAATATAGGTAACTCTATTCAATTCAGATTCCTATCATATCTTTATCCATTTTAAACACACTACCTGTGCTAGAGTAAGATCGGGTTATTCCAGATGGGGAAAAACACAGGTAGGATTATTTTTCATCAAAGTACAAATTCAACATTCAAACAACTAAGATATTTCAAGATTAACAGTTCACTACATAACATATAAATCATTCTTTATTTGTTCATACTCAGATATAAACTTTAACATAGCAATTAAAAGATTGTAGAACCTGTTTTAAAGTTAGATGACAACAGCGTTGGAAGGCCATTCCTCCCTACCAACTCTTGGAGAGCGCTCAAACAGCGTCTTCTCAGGACCCTCGAGCCTATTCCTGGTCTCCTTGGCTGGGACTAAGTGGAGCAAAACAACAAAATACTAGTCCAATGAATCAGTATCAACTCTGCACTCTGCAGCAAGATCTTTCAGCTGGAAAGCTATACTATATCATTTCCTGTAGTTTACCCCTCAAACACCTTCCACAAATTCCCTTCCCAATGAAATCCTTGAAGTACATTCACCTGAATGATTCTCCTCCTAGAATGAGCAGCCTCAGCTCTCTTCAATGGGATTTTTTATTAAGATTTCCTAGGTCTTTTTTGGGTTAGTTGTCATTAATTGAGCCACCTGCTCTGATCCCACTTTCTTGGGGGATCATGACCCCAAATGTAGGGAGGTTTCCACCTACAACATTGGAAGTGTTTGAGAATGCTGCCACTTGTCTATTTTCTCTCCACCTAGTCTCCTCCACCAACTTGACCAGTAACACTCTTTTTAATAGCTCTCCCAAGCTGTTGTCTCCACTTTTATTTATTTAAAATTAAAATATTCAGAATTACATTCAATATCCTTGACTCTGCTGAGTCATCATTTACAACTTAGCATTAAATTTAACATAATGTCTTGGAATAAAATCAAAATAATATAATATTATTTTGCAAAATTGGGGCATGTGACAAGATCACTCGGATTCGACATTTCATTACCCCGTTGAAAAGATATATAAGGAACCCTTTGGATACATTGAAGGCATAAGAGAATTGAGAGAAAAGAAACTATAGTCCATTGTTTCCGGAACTTGTGCTTGAGTCTACATCCCTTTGTCCCTTGGAGCACTTTGGTGTTCTTCCCAAGCTTGCCTTTTGCTTGTGAGCTTTCTATCAAGAGATGGAGGGTTGAGGTGGTGGAGACCCAAGTGGGGGATTCAGTTTCTCCAATTTGCAGACATGCCAACAGAGGTTGTATTCATTGTAATCTATGATTTTATATTAATAGAAATATCTTTTCCTGTCCAATAATGTATGTTTGAATGAATATTTTATCCATGGATGATTTCAAATGCTTATACATTGTTGATTATATATGCTAGAGTATATCTAACACCAATATATAGTATGCTTGTCTTGTTTACTTGTTGTTGAGGAAGTGATTCATCAATTCAAGCTGAAGTTGGAAAGCTCAACGGGGATCTACTTCAATCGTCCGGAATAAGGTACGAGGTATGATCCTTTAGTGTTAGATATTTGATTTCTCTTGCATATTGGAAAGGATTGATTTCTGGAGTCAAGTTGTCCGTTGTGGTACCCCAAGCCATAGGAATTTCTCTCTGTAACAGTAACCTTCAAAGATTGGCAAGGAATAGAGCTTTCCTTGTGCCTTTTCTGCTAAACATTTAACACAGGAACCTCTTGCATTGTTCTCTCCACTGCATTATCTATTTTAAATTGAGAGTTGTTCCAACCTCATCAAACTTTATATGGAAAAAATAAATTTCATTTCCCATTCAAAATTCAATAGATTTAATTGTTTTTGGGATTTCATTGTTGACAGGATTGAAGCATTTTTATTGGATTCTATCATGTATGAGGGTACGAGATTGGAATTAGTCAAGACCACCAAGATATATATATATATATATATATATAGATATATTATTTTTTATATACTGCAAACATTCTCGTTTTATAAACTTGGAAAAGTTTCCAAGATTCGTGCACCTTATATTTAAGTATATCTTTCAAGATAAGTATTTTCAAGTGGAATCCATAGGATTGGTATATACACTTGGTTATAAGGTTGGGATTCACTTGAAATGCTTTATTCCCAGGTTTGAAACTTGTGTCCAATAATATTTTTTAGGGAAAAATACGTTGTTCATACAGTTCAGCAAATTTACAGCAATTTATTTAGGCATTGTCAAGTGAGCTTCCAGAGGATTGGTATATACACTTGATTATAAGGCAACTGACCTTGGTTCAATTCCTCTCCTTAATTTTGAACAAGTTTGGATTTTAATGTTCGGAAATTCACACATTACAAGTTTTTCTTTGCTATATATGTCAAAGCATGTGGTAGGCAGTTTAGTAGAGCTCTTTGGATTGAAAGCAATAGGCCAAGGTTCCATTCCCCTTCTATCTATATTTGGGATATTTGGACAAAAGTGTTTAACCTTTGCACATTTGAATAATTTCAAAATTTGAAGGAATAATCAAGTTTTTGCAATTTAATTACATTTTGAGAGGTGTGTGTGTCTTTGGCATTAGTGCTCTGAATTTAAATCCATCAATTGTGTAGTGGAGTCGATTCAAGGATATTTCTAACAACTGCTTGGACAGCTTATAAATTTTCCTCAAAGATGCTCTTCATGAATAATTTTTTTCCTTGCAGAAAACTCAAGACAATCAGCAAGGTTTTATTGATCAATTACACGTTACTTATTTTGGTCTTATCATTCGAATTTTTTCTATCAAAGGGACTACTCTTTGATTTCATGTTGCTATCAAGTCCTCCCAGGACCTTGTTTCTGAGCTTCATAATTCCACAAAATCGAATTTTTTCTATTAAAGGTACTACTCTTTGATTTCATGTTGCTATCAAGTCCTCCTAGGACCTTGTTTCTGAGCTTCGTAATTCCATAAAAACTATTAAAATGCATAGGGGACACCGAAAGAGTGGTCATAGGAAAGGAATCCTCTAATTCCAATTATATTTAAACCCAAAAAAACAAAGTTCAAAAAGAATCCTTGTAGGTGGAATACACCACATAAAAAGCATTAAAGAAGCTAATAAATTATGGTAGGTATTCCACATAAAAAGCATTGAAGAAGCTAATAAATTATGGTAGGGATGATCAAAAGGACATTTGAAAATCCTTCTAAAAAAAATGAACTTTTCAGAAGATATAGCTCACAGTTACAATATCAACTTAATTAAATTTAGATCCCCTATAAAATCAAATCAGAGACGGAGGAAAAGTTGCAGCAAATATTTATGGAATATTAACACTACATATTTAGCATGTTCTTAGGATGACTACCTTATAAATCAAGAAATAATGTACAATTGCAACAATCAAATTAATAGCTAGTTATTATGGCATTGATATATCTAGGATGAGCACCTAAATAATATAGTAATATACCGTATATATAACCGATACTTTTGTAAAAGACTATAGCTGAAAGAGTAGGATTCAGGATATACATGCACGACGTTTTCATGCCAAGAGCCCTATGGGGCCACTTGAATGAATGCAGAAATTATGGAAAAAAGGTGTATGTTAAAACTTCTAAAAATTATTGTAACAAAACTTGCAAGCGATGTTGCAAAAAAAGTTATCAAATCCACGACAAGAAATATCACCCGAAAAGGATCACCATGCAAAGACTGTACATACAAAGAACTTCTCAATCCACGTCCCTGCAAAATAGAACATCACTATAGCTTGTTCAACCACCTCACTTGTCAACTATTTGCTCATAAAAATTTAAATTAATTATTAAAAAGCATATGATAGTTTTTTAATTTGCATAATCTTGGTGTCATTGGGGTATTTGAGGATGCTGAATCCATTTATGCATTCAAAAAAATGATTTGGACACTTCAAAATTCATATTTTCGAAAAAAATATAACCAAATTTCGATTAAAAATTTGCCAAAAAATCCAAAACATCTAACAAATAGACTACTCCATTTAGTTGCACTCAACCTTGTTAAGCTTGTAAAAAACTGCCGCAGTAGAATAATTTGATTAAATTCAACTTTATTGACCTTGATAATTGTTGGAAATTTTATTTATGGGATCATTCAAAAAACTAATTTTGGTCCTATCAGCTTAATATGTTTACTGCCACAGAAACATGACATTAGAAATTTAAAAAACTTAAGCCACAAGTTTCAACAAAAGTAATATATTGCAAATGTTTATGTCAGCGCCTATGAGAGCTCACTAAAATGAAGTTCAACGTGAAGCAGTTCCATGTCATTTGTGTGAGGTAAATAAAAATGATTTATCTCATATCCTCACAGCAAAAGAAAATATGATCTAGCTCTATGCAATCCTATGCTGACTTTATGCATGTCTGAAGAAATAAATGTTGTATGCAGGAATCCTCATTCAATTGTTAGTTTACTATGAATAAGAGAGAGAGAAAGAGAGAGGATTTGAGAACATTCATAGTTGCACATTTCTTTAGATTCATGTTGAGGCCTAGAAAATCGTAGGCAACAATAGCAAGGGATTCTCCCCAGTAAATGTTCCCAACTAGCTCGTTACTGTTTGGTATGGGGAATCCGTCCGGTTTACGGTCTGACTGCCATAGGTCAAGTAACAAAATAAAAAGGTTTTACCGGTTGTGGCCCGGTCCATCGTGTATGTTTTAGTTTTTATTTTAACGTATGAGATGCAAGTGCCTATCTAAGAATGCAAATTGATAGAGAATACGAGGAGAGGTCACAATGTGATGCGCAGGTTCTTACCTCTCATCTTAAACTCTCTGGCATCTAAATCACACACAACAAGAAAACTAAAACTAACTATCTAACCTATCCCTAGGGAGCAATATTATCATTCATTAATGAGTAATGTGTCTTGCGCATGCATTAAGAAAAATCACAGATAGTTGATGCTTCTTTCAAAACACATGAACATTTAAAGATATTTGAACAACCAGATAGCCAATTGTTTATGAACAACATTCATTACTCATAGTGGAAAATTCATAGAATAAACTAGAGAGCATTCATATAAGAACATAGGTTCAAAGAGTTAGAACGATCTCACAGTTCATGGACACAAGACTGAAAATTAAATAGCTCACATTCAGCAAATCCATGGCATAGCATTTGAAAAATTCCACAAAGCTTTCTCCAATAGGAAACTTGTAATTTCTATATGCAAAAGGAAATAGTTCTTCTTACATCAGATTCTCACAAATCCATCTGGGAAAAAGTCCCTTCTACTATCTAACTCTCCTATACTTATACTACAAGCAAAAACTTTTGGGCTTTCCCCTCGGTGACCTTTGGGGTTCCCCCAACCATTTAATCTTACAATTTTGTCCTTTGTGAGTGCTCATGATTCGTACAATACGTTACATTTTAGATTAATATTTACAAGCACTTTGTAAAAAAGGACCGGCTTGGTAACTGATGAGCCATTTCCAAGCCCGGTCCTCTACTGCTATCAATTCTGCTTAGTAATCCATTGGTCCTTTTAAAATCTTGTTTTTCTCAGATCTTCACTCTCTTCTTTTTTAGCAACATCTCTGCTTCTTACTTTTTCTTTCTTTAGCCAACTCCCTTTTGCTTTGTCCTTTAGCTATGTCTTCTTTGTAGCAGTAATCATCAAACTGACGTCTGAAGAATCTTCTAAGTCCGTCTGCAATTAAAACAAAAATTCATCATTAATTTGGACTGCATCTTTTCAAAAAACGTAAACCATACTAACAATAAAACTGGTCATCGAAATGAGTCCCTGTATTGCGCTCTCATCACGAAAACCTTAAAATGATAAGAATCTGAAACCTCCGTTGCCCATAAGATAGGGTAAAAACACACACAGAACAGGCGGGAAAAACCCTCACCGGTAGGAAAAATCACTAAAGCATCGGTAGGATACTCTTATTCACAGCCACAACGGCTGGCTTCAGACAGACAATGAGTTCTGCAAGACTATTAAGTCTATCGGCGTCGAAAAGACTAAATACTATAACATCGGGCGGAAAAATATCCTTGTCGGCAAATAGAACGACATAAACGTTGGGTGATTAGTTCTCTAAAACACCGCAATGGCGAAAACTACATTGGCTAAGGGTTCTGTAGTCAACATAAAACATCGGCGATCGGCAACTCTATAAGTTGGATGGTTAGTGCATTATGGAGTTGCAACGACGGAAGACAAAAGAACTACGACTTCCGTGGCAAATAAAACATGTCGATGAAATAAAAACTAACCATTGGCCCATTCTTTATCTGTCCTCCGAAACGGCGGTGATATAGAAGGCTGATGCTCCGATCATGATAAAATGTCGATACTCCGAAGAAAACAAAATAGGTTAAGGCACATCGGCGAAAATAAAACTAGGCATCGGAACGTTCATTGCTTAATCTCCGTAATGGCGGCTGCGTAGAGAACTATGGCCCCGATTTACTATTTAAAAGACTTTCGATAATGAAAAACAAAAATTTCAAGTTCAAGTCCAACAAAAAATGGTCATTCAAACTCCTGAAAATGGCAAACAATTAACCCCAATTCAACCTCATGATCCAAATTCGTAGCAGAAGACAACATAGTTCATCAATCCAAGCAATACAAGATTTAAAAGGAGGGTCCAAAATTTTTAAAAAATTTGGGAAATTGTTGCAGCTGCAACAATTCATTAGATTAGAACCAGGGGAAGAAGGAAGAGCTTAAACTTAAAATAACTGCATAGTACTGAATGCCTTTGATTTGTTCATGTAAATGATTTGGTAGGCTAATTCATGTTTCAGGATATAGTAAAACATCCCAATAAATTTGATTAGGAGAATCTTATCTATTTACATGTTTCATTTTGGATATCAGCCAAAAATTGCCAAGCAGGGGTACACTCAAAGCAATTGATAGATATATATTAGTAACCATATGTAGTAAGGAATACCCTTCATTACATTTGAACAAGGGATTCCCTAATAGATGCCTCCTTAATGTTCAATGACACGTCACATACTCATCTTTATTTAGTTCATTGGCCCTTCTGACTTGGAGAAGGGGAATTAAAGTTGGTCTCACTCCTTACCAAGGTAGTGTTGACTCCCCACATACCCATCTGTCTTTATTTCAGTGGCCCTGCTGACTTGGAGAAGGGTCATTGAAATCAGTCTCACTCCTTACCAAGGTAGTGCTAGAATACATTCCCCCTTCCCAATAGTACTATTATATATATTCCCACTTCTAGAGTTCAAGCTTCTATTGTGATTGGTATTATGTGTATGATGTATCCTTATAATATCCACAATTTTATCAAAATGGTTGGTTCTGATTCAAATCGACCTGTTTAAAATGGTTTGGTTGAAAATAGATCTACTTATGGTATAAAACCAAACAAGAAACATTTCAGACAAAAACTGGTTTAACCCATGGCCCTCGAAACACAAGAAAACCAAAAGAAAGAAAATAAGCATAAAAAAGGGCTCCTCCTCGAAAACCCTTATCCAATGTTATATAATTATGCATCTATGGCATACTTAGAAAGTTCTTAACACTCTACACCACAACAAGTTGTATGCTAACTTGGAGAAGTGTTTTTCAATATCTAGAGGATATTGTGCTTTGAATACATTATGGACCAGCATGAAGTACATGTGGATCCAACCAAGATCCAAGTTATTAGATATTTATCAGCCCCTGAAACACTCATGGAGCTCCATAACTTCCTAGGCCTTGAAAAAATCTATCATGGATTCACCTTGGGGTTCGCCCAAAACACATAGCCCCCTAAATCAAGCAACAAGAAGGGGAGTCAAATCCATGTTCACCTAGACCATAGCATTTGAAGAGCTGAAGGAAAAACTCTATTCAACTCAAAACTCATTATTCTGACATTGTAGCAATTATTTAACATTGAGACATACACCTCAGTATGCAATTGTCATTTTTATTACACATTAAAACCCCTAATTGTCTACAACAATGAGACACTCAAAGAAATGGTTTGAAGGTACTCAACCTATGACACGGATCTCTATTCAAACATCCAAAACTTTTCTACAATAGAAGCATTACATTCTCAACAAGGAAACTATCATCCACATAGATCATAGACCTCTTGCAATCTTAGGGCAAGTTATAGAATGACTACCAACTAAAGTGGTGCACTTACCTTCAGCAATTCCACCTTTACTTCAAGCACAAAGAAGGTAAGTGCCAACCAAGTTGCACACAGTTTGAGCCACCCACCAAGTATAGCACTAACTATAGTCCTTGACACTTGTGAACATGAATCTTCTAACTAGCCTCAGTTGTTTGGTAGTAACCCTTATTTTGTTGACACATATCATGGGTTGATTACAAGTAAATAGGTTATCGAGTTCTAATTGTAGGAGGGTTACATTGTCGTCTAGGAAATATTTGTGCTCCTTTAAGCAAGCTTGGAAAGATGGTCTAGGAAGCACATTACAATCAAGTAGCAAGGCACTATGGAGTGAATGAGACTATAGCAATATTGCAGAAGTACTTATATTGGCTAAATTTCCACTGGGATGCTAGTGAATACATGTGATCATGCACAGCATCTGCAATTTGAAAGAAAACAATATAGAAGTAGGGATGTTCCCCATTCCTAAGAAGCCATGGGAGTTTGTCTTCATGGATTTCCCGATTAGTTTTCCTTCCACCAAGCATGGTAACGACTATGATTATGTAGTTGTTGATAGATTTCTGTAAATTGGCAATTTTAGCACCCTATAAGAAGGGAATAACTATCGCAATAGAGGGCATTTCTAAGCTCTTCTTTAAGCATGTCTAATTTAATATTTTTGGGTTACTTCATAAGTCTTTACACTAAGTTTGGGGGTGCTTCATGAGAATTGGGTTACATGATGTATGATCATCCCCTAGATGGTCCAAGATGGATTGTAGCATGAAAGATGGTATGTGATAGACATGCACAGTTAATAGTGTGTTCTCAATGAATGCTTGACCTCGAGAGTTTAGGTCCATATCCCTATGCCACTTAGTATACAAAGTGATATCCAAAATCATTGCAAATAACTCAAAGGGATCATCTCAAGTTTCATTTATGAAGAACAGTTTGAGTTTCTTTATAACAAGCAAATTCACAATGCTATAGATTCATCCAAGAAAGCATACATTCAAATAAAACTCAAAAGATTCATGTTCTGGTAAAGAAGTTGGATCTTGCCAAAGCTTATGACAAGGTGAATTGGCTCTACCTAAGGGTATTGTTGGCTCAAATAGGGATGAATCTGCAAACTGCAAAATGGATTATGGAGTGTATTACATCAACCTCTTTCACAGTTCTAATCAATGGGCCACCCAACAGCTTCTTCAAGCATTGACAAGGTTGACCATTGCACCAAGGATGTAGTCTTTCCCCTTTTTTGTTTTTATTGATCGTTGAGGGCTTAAGGATGTTGTTCAAGGACACATGGAGAATGGGTCTATTGAAGGGGATTAAAATTTGTAAGAGGTTAGCATTTATCATCTACTCTTTGTCAATGATATCATGATATTGGGGAAAGACTCAATAAAAGAAATCAAAGGAAAAAAGAAGATATGGATAGCTATTGCAAGGCTATATGTTGAGATTAATTTGAGGAAGTCTATCATATCGGGCAATGAGACAATGGAGAGAGATAAAGCCCAAATTGTGAAAGTGTTATCAATGAACGTGATGGAATTTGATAAGGAGTAAAGTATTTAGATTTAATCTAAAACCTAAGTTACGAGGCTCAAGATAAGGATACGAATTCATCAAATTTTAGAAAATCCAAGATCCAAATACACCATGGAAACACCACGTACAAAAGATCTAAATAAATTTCAATATATTTTTAAATTAAACTGATATAATATTTAAAAAAAAATTTAAAAATGCTTTATCTATATATAAATATTAGAGTTATATATATTTATTTTAACTATATAACTTATATAATTTTAAATACATTATAAATTTATGTATATTAATTATATGCACTTAAAAGTCTATAATAAAAGTTTTTATTTTTAATATATATTATAACCAAAGTTTTTATTTTTATTATAATAGATATATAATTGACTTTTAATGAATATATGAATTCTCCGCAGCATTAAAAAAGGAGTCGGCTTTCAAACCGACCATTTGCACCGATCGGACGACCACGCTCGCGTGAGCAGTCACGTCCGACGACCGCGGTCGTCCGATCGGTGCAAATGGTCGGTTCGGTAGCTCCCACCATTAAAAAACATGAGTTATCAAAGTCAGCAATGATTGTGATGGGCATTCTTCCTTCTATTCCGGCTGACTGTGGAGCGTCTCACGAGTCACGAATTGAAAGATTTCGTAAGTATGTTTTTGACTCCAAAACCCTCGCTTAGACCCCCTCGCTTAGATTTCGTAAGAGCACAAGTACTTAGAAATGAAAATGTATTAAAATGTGAAAAGAGAGATTGAATATATAAGGTATTGGAGAAATAACCCTTGGAGATTTGGTCGAAAAATTGAACACTTATAAGGAGAAATCGAAGAAAAAATATATGAATTAAAGGATAAATAAATAAAACTCATGAAGATTGAAGAAAATAAGTAAAAATGAAAACTCTCAAAAGGCTGCTTAAATATATTAACATGAATAAAAAAAGATGAATGGGAAAGAGGTAATGTCAAACTTAGTAACAAATCATAAAAGTAAATTAATTACTAATAAACTATAAATAACTATATAAATGAATAAATTTATTAAGGATTAAGATTATTACGAATAAATTTATTAAGGATTAAATTATAAATATTATGAAAAATAATGAGATCTAGGAATATTAATCTTAATGGGCATCATAAAAACATTCATGAGCATAAATATATCCATCAATATAAAGAAGAATTTGGTAAGATATAAAAAATTTGGGATCAAACACCTAAAGAACAATTCATTCGCTTAGATGATGGATTGATGGTTTCCAAGATAAAATTTATAATAGAACAGTTTATATTTTAATAGATCCAAGATCTAGCTTGTGTTATGTTGCACATAATATTGTTCAAAAATGTCATAAGACTAAACTATGAACAGTCATGGTTAGTACAACGAACTACGGGAACAACTTAGTGAGCAGTAAGTTTTCTGCTAGAAATTAATGGAATGGACACCAAATTGAACATAAATATATTGGTTTTAGGATCATACAATATCTTAATAGGCATGGATTGGTTAGAGGTTCATTGGGTAGTGTTAAATTGTTATAACAAAAATTTTGAATGCTTAGATTATAACCTCCATGCTAGAAAAAGCCAAGTGATTCCAAGAGATGTAACTATGAGGCAGATATCAGCATTACAATTAAAGAAGTGTGCCAGAAAGGGTTGTGAATTATATGCAGTCTAGATCAAATATGATTTTGGATAGGACACCAAAGCATCCCTTGATGATTATGCAGTATTAAGGGAGTACAATGATGTATCTCTTGAGGAAATCCCTTGGTTTCCACCAAAAAGGGATATAGATTTCACCATATATTTGGTGTCGGGATCAGCATTAGTCTCAAAATCTCCATACAGGATGAGCATTCCAAGATTGACTAAATTGAAAATGAAACACTAAGAAATGTTGGGAAAAAAGTATATAAGGTCAAGTGTATCCCCATTGGGAGCATTGATATTATTTGTCAAGAAGAAAGATGGTACATTCATACTTTTTATTGACTATAAGTAACTAATCACTTCATTGAAAAAGAAAGGGACCAAGTTTGTATCGTCTCAAAAATGTAATGATAATTTTGATAAACTGAAGTATTTACTCACTACAACCTAGTTCTAAAGATGGTGGACCCCCGTAAGGAATTTGTAAGATGCACGGATGCAAGCAAGGAAGGTCTAGATGGATTCTTGTTACAAGAAAATCACGACATTTGTTATAAGTCAAAAAAACGAAAAGAACATGAAAATAATTATGCTATGCATGATCTGGAACTTGTAGCAAATATTCACGCACTTAAGATGTGGCAACATTAATTGATTGGAAGGAAATTTATGTTGATGACATTTAATAGCCTCCTTAAATATATTTTTATCAACAAAATCTAAACACTAGGAGGAAGGAAGGTGCACTCGGTAGGAAGGTGCGTGCACTACATTCCAGAATTTGTGGATTAGATTTGAAGATAAGAATCATATGTGCAGTGAAATCAATTGAGGAATATGTAAAAATTTCTGAAAAACTGCAGGAGAAAGGCACAGAAAACAATGAAACAAAATTCAACATAGGTCAGGAATACTTATGTTCAAAAAAATGTTTTATATACCCAACTCAGCAAAACTAAAACTCACAATAGAAGAGCATCACAAAAATCCTTATTCATGCCATCCATGCTACCAGAAAATACTAAAAACAGTAAAGAAAGAATTATATTTTCCTAATATGAAGTTAGAAATGGTAGAATATTTAACAAAGTGTTTGTATTGTCAACAAGTCAAAACATAACACTAGCATTATGTAGGTTTATTACACACCTTACCATTCCAAAATAGGAATGGAAGGTAATATCAATGGACTTCATTACATTTTTTCCTAAATATGGAAGAAAGCACGATGCAATCACGGTAGTAGTAGATAAATTTAGTAAGACAACTCACTTTATACTTGTAAAGTACATTTTGAAAGCAATAGATATAGAAGAAATATTTATGCATCATATTTTCAAATTGCATGGAATTCCAAAACAAGTGATTTCTGATAGAGATGCCAAATCCACTTTGAATTTCTTGAAGGCATTATTTAAAGGACTAGGAACACAACTCGGTTTCAGTACATTATACCATCTCCAAACGGTTAAGATTTTTAATCCAATTGAACATCAATAGCATATGTAGAAACACTAAAAGAAACACAATCACAACATAGACACATATTTATCCTAGGAAATGCTAGGGGAAAGAAAACCCAGCAAAACTTCCTCTATATAGATATATAAGATAAAACCCCAAAACATGTGCTCCTTCTCCTTGTTGATAACTCTCTCTCTCTCTCTCTCTCTCTCTCTCTCTCTCTCTCTCTCTCTCTCTCTCTCTCTCNAGCTCCTCTCTTTCCACTCTTTCTGTCACTTGACTTTTACCCTAACAAGTTGTCCCCAACAAACTTACTAGGCCAACTTCACCTAGGAAGACACAAAACAATATTATATTATATTCAAGAGTTGTACTATTGACCTGACTTACAATGTAGGTTATAGCTCATGACTCTATTATGACCAAATACAATAGTAACATCCTGATGGAGGAATAAGACATCTCCCTTGGGTTATATCAGTAAAATACATTTAGAATATTCTTTGAAGTTACAATATTTCAACAACCCCCTGAACGAGAAGGGTATTCTACTGAAAACAACATCATCAACTATAGGAGAAAGGAGAGAGAGCATATTCAACAGGATCAAGGTAATACATCTATATGTCATATGAAGTTTTCAATAATCATCAGCAACTGGAATAGTTACTGGAACATCTTCAGTATCTTTAGTACTGGAACATCATCTTCTATAGCACCGAGACTTCATCTTCTGCAGCACTCGATCACTTGATCCTTTGTAGCAACGCTTTTATCTTCATCTTCTTGTAGCACTCGATCACTTGATCCTTTACAGCAACACTTTTATCTTCATCTTCTTGCAGCACTCGATCACTTGGTACTTTGCAGCAATACTTTGATTATTCATCTTCCTGCAGTACTTAATCTGATTATTCATCTTCCTGCAGTACTTAATCACTTGATCCTTTGTAGCACTCAATCACTTGATCCTTTGTAGAACTATATCACTTTATCCTTTGCAGCACTCGATCACTTGATACTTTGCACCACTCAATCACTCGATCCACATCATTATCTATAATCATACTTGATCAGTCGATCAATAACATCATCAGAAGCATCATAACCTACAACACACATGATCTATTTTCAGGATGATCAATCCCTATCAATTTTGGACATAAATCCAAGGATGATGTAATCCTCATCAACCTACTCCCCCTTAATGAGGAGGGTCCACATCATCAACCGGATGTATCGTCAGCAAATGAATGCAAGACCACATCATCTACAAATGAATGTAGATCTCATTTGCAAATTAATGCATGACCACATCGTCTACAAATGAATGCAGATCTCATCCACAAATGAATGTAGGACCACATCGTCTGCAAATGAATGCATATATCGTCTGCAAATGAATGCATGATCACATCGTCTACCACTAAATGCATATATCATCCTAAAATGAATGCAAGACCACATTGTATTCAAATGAATTCATATCTCATTCGCAAATGAATGTAGGACCACATCATCCACAAATAAATGTAGGAGTCATCGTATACCATCCTTATCCTATTAGTGCTAGGACCACTCCCAAGAGAGTGTTCTTGTCTATGAAACCATCCTACAAGTGAATGTAGGATCACTCTCCAAAAGAGAGTATCGTCTGCAGGACCATCCTCAATCGATGAGGGCTAGGACTACTCTCATTAGAAGAGTTTTCTTATCTGCAAGACCATCCTCAAGAGAGGATACTTTCGTCCACAAGTAAATGTCAGACCTAATCACAATCTACGGGAGCACTTGGCCTTTTCTATACTGGTGCATTACTTCCATCTCATTCGCAATGATAGTCTCATCATCACTCCCCCTCTCCAGGGAGGTCTTTTCAAATTACACCAAGATTGCCACGGAAGTATTCAAACTTTACTCAAGACAGAGTTTTTCTTAGTACATCACCAACTTTCTCATTGGTACTCACATACTGGATTTTTTTAGATCCCTTATGTAAAAATATCGTATTTCTATGTGCTTTGATTTATCGAAACACGGGATTCTCTTTCATCTTTATAAAACTCTGGTTGCCACATAGAATCACTGTGGTGTCCAACTCCAAGTCAAATAGACCTAACATCAACTTTTGAATCCATATGGATTCACAACTAACAGAACAGGTTGCTATGTATTCTGCTTCAGTCGTGTTGAGAGAAACACTGGATTGTTTCTTGTTAAACCATGAGATCATGGCAGATCCCATATAATAACATCCATTTGAGGTTCTTTTTATTTATGCAGCACTTCCTTCCCAATATGAATACGTATATCCATACAATTTGTAGTCATGATCTCTATCATAGTATAGTCCAAAGTCTATCGTACCTTTCAGGAACCTCATCACGTGCTTTGTAGCTATCAAGTGAACACGTCTAGGTTTAACTAGATACTAACTCAGGGTGTTCACAACAAAGCATACATCTGGCCTAGTATTTGTCAGATACATCAACGACCCAATAATATGTTTGTACCGAGTCACATCTACTAACTATGATGATTCATCAGATAACAACTTCAGGTTGGTATCCATGGGTGTGGTCATGGATTTACAATCCAACATATCAAATATTTTAAAGATTTCCAATGCATACTTTTCCTGGCTCAAAAATATTCCATCTGGGCTCTACCACACTTCAAGGATGAGAAAATAGTGCATCAATCCAAGATCTTTCATCTTGAATTCTTTAGCAAGCTTCTTCTTGCAATCTGTAATTTGTTTCTTATTTCCTTTCAAGAATAAGTCATCCACATATAGTAATAGTATGACAGGCTCATCATCCATAACCTTAAGGTAAAGGTTAGGGTTGGATTTACTCTTGGTAAATGCCAAGCTTGTCAAGAAGTTATCTATTCTTCCATACCAATTTCTAGGAGCTTGCTTCAGTCCATACATAGCCTTCTCCAACTTACAAATGTGATTCCCTCTGTCTTTGACTTCAAATCCTTGTGGTTGTTCAATGTATATTTCTTCCTCAATCACACCATTCATGATGGTTTTCTTTACATCCATATGGTGTATATTCCACTTCATCATGGATGCAAGTGCCATGATGGTTTTTATGGAAGTGTACCTTGCTACTAGAGAAAATGTCTCTTCATAATCAATTACCTCTTTCTAAGAGAATTCTCTGGCCACAATTCTTGCCTTGTATTTTTCAATACTTCCATCAGTTGCATGTTTTATCTTGAAGATCCACTTGCAATATACCACACTCTTTATTTTTGGTTTGGGTGCTATATCTCAAACATCATTATTCATTATTGAATGGTATTCTTTCGTCATTGCTTCTACCCATTCTTTATTATGTACGGCTTCCTCATAACTTGTAGGTTCTTAATCTACAATATCACTCATCAAGGCTACATAATTGGAGAATGGATTTGATATCTTGATTTTTATTGTGGATCCTTCTGGAGCTCCATACTTTGCTACTTCTTGTATGATTTCTCTTACCCAGTCAGGTTTTCCCTTCCGTGATATGTCCATAGTAGGGGGTTCCTGAGGTTCTAGCATATCATGATATTCTGATGCTTCTATTTTAGGAGAGAGTGCAACTTCTACTTTTCTCGGAGGTACATCCTCTTCATGTACTTCTTCTTGCTGGCATTTTATGGATTTATTAAGTGTTGTTTCTTCACCAAATGTTAAATCCCTACTAATCTCTATGTGATGGAATCTTGAAATGTATATCCTGAAGGCTTTGGAGTCTTTAGAGTATCCAACAAATATTCCCTTCTTTCTCGTAGGGTCCATTTTGGTTATCTTTTCTTTTGGAATGTGAACATATACTGGGTAGTGAAAATATCTTGAGATGGCTCACTTCAGGTTTCTTTCCTGTGTACATTTCTTCTGGAGTCTTGAATCCAATGGAACCATGGGATAGTCTATTATGCACATAAACTGTATTTTTTGGTGCTTCATCCCATAGATGCATAGGAAGATCTTGATCATGTATAATTGTCTTCATTGATTCCATAATGGTCCTATTATTTCTTTCTAAAACACCATTATGTTGGTGATTGTAGAGAGTTGTTAGTTCCCTCTTGATTCTAGCTTCTTTACAAAAGGCTTCAAATTATTTTGAAGTATATTCTCCAACATTATCTATTTGGAGTGTCTCGATTCTTCTTTATGAATGGTTCTCTATCAAGGCTTTGAATTCCTTGAATTTCCTGAATACTTCATTCTTTGTTTTCAAGAAGTATATCCATGTCTTTCTTGAAGAGTCATCAATAAATGTAACCTAATATTCATATCCACTTAAATATGTGGATGGCATTGGACCACATACATCAGAATGAATTAATTCCAAAGTACCTTAAGTCTTTGTTTCACTCTTTGAAAATGGATTATTGATATTCTTTCCTCTTGCACATCCTTTTCAAGTTCCTTCATGATCAATCTTCAAATATGGTAAACTAGTTACTACTTTTCTCACATAGGGCAATGCTTTGTAGTTGATGTGAGAAAGCCTTCTATGCCATAGTTCACTTGAGATAGTGATCTCATGGGAAAATGTTGTTTCTAAATGTCCCTTGAGTTTATATAATCCTCCTTCTTCTTCACCAATGACAACTACATCTTCAATTCATTTTACTTTGGTCTACATGAGTACTTTTCCATCTAAAAGCAACGATATATCCTTTCTTATCTAATGTTGAGATGGAAAGTAAGTTTTTCTTCAAACCTGGTACATATAGTAATTCCTTCATCTTCATGGAAGTTCTGGAGTCAAGCTTGTAGCTTTATTCACCAATACCTTTGATGGGATATTGATAGTCATCTCCTAATGATACTTTCTGAGGAGAGTTCTTCTCTTCAAGTCTTGACAGAGTTTTCTTATGTTCTTCCATGTTCTTTGAAGCGCCACTATCAATAAGCCATGTATCTTCTCCAAGTATTACAGACCCAGAGAGTGTAGAGAATAGTAAATATTCTTCTACATCTTCTTATTTTAATTATTTCCTTCGAGGTCTTTCTTCTTCTTCTTCATCCTCATCTTCAGCTAGATGTGCATGATGTCTTTTGTTGTTCTTCCTCTTCAATGGACACTCTTTGGAAAGGTGTCCTATCTTGTGATAGTTATAACATTGATATTGGGAGTAGTATTTCTTTTGATTGTTTTCTCTTTTCTTTTGAAACCTCTTGGGAGGTTAATGATACTCCTTGTGACATTCCTTCTTGAAGCTTGATTGTCTTCTTCCTCTTTTGGTATGAGTGGCTAGGGATTGAACATATTCTTTGAGTATGGATGCTCTATTAGCTACTCTAGAAATGACATCACACATTTTCTTTGGTGTCTCTTTGGATGACACTTGAGGGATCAAGTAATATTTGATAGAATCTGCAATGATCCTCATTTCCTTGATTAGGTCCTTCTGGTGTTTTTCCTTAGCTTCATATTCTTTTGGTTTTGCAACTTCTTCTTTGATATATTTCTCAAGATCATTCTCTATAAGAATGAGACCAATCCTATACTTCAATGCTCAGAATTTTTCTACGCCTTTTAGCTTGTCCTCAAGCTTAATGCTTGGGACCATCTTATCCAGGAGGTCACTGAAAAATGAAATTTCTCAAAATGAAATATTGACCTTACCAGGAGATGCGCTTGACTAAGGCGAGTTGGTTGGTCCACTTGGTTTCTAGAGATTCCAAATCTTTACCCTCAAAACTTGCTTGCAAGATTTCAATTTCTTTAAATTTATGGTTCTAATTTTCTGCATTTTTCTGGTTCAAGGCCAAACTAGGGTTTGGATTTCCCGAAGATCCACCCACTCAAAATATTTTATCGAGGCCTCAATATATGCGCTCTATGGAGGAACAACTTTCCATGCAATCAAATTTCCAAAATTCCAATTTTGACAAAAACCCTAATTTCGTGTTGGAGGGAGAGGAGGGAGAGTTTCACCTTGTGAAAGTTGTTCTATTCAGGATAGCTCTAATACCATGTTAAGATTTCATATGATTAGATGGATATCATTAGTGCTTAATGCAATTTCACATCAATAGCATATGCATAATCATTGAAAGAAACACAATCACAAGATAGACACAGATTTATCCTGGGAAACCCTCAAGGGGAAGAAAACACAACAAAACTTCCTCTATATAGATGTATAAGATAAAACCAAAAAACAAGTGCTCCTTCTCCTTGATTATATGTATCTCTCTATATCCTATGCGCTATACACAAGTGATTGTGTGTGTTTAAATGAGGAACACAGATCCTATATTTATACTCTTTCTCTCACTTGACTTTTACCCTAACAAGTCGGCCCCAACAAATTTACTGGGCCAACTTCACCTAGGAAGACACAAAACAGTATTATATTATATTCAAGAGGCTACTATTGACCTGAATTACAATGGAGGTTATACCTAATGACTCTATGATGACCAAATACAATAGTAGCATCCCGGTGGAGGAATAAGACATCTCCCTTGGGTTACATCAATAAAATACATTTAGAATATTCTTCGAAGTTACAATATTTCAACACAAACATATGGGAAAATAGAAAGGAAATATCAAGCTAGAAGAATTGTTGCACATGAATGTCATGGATTGACCCACTAAGTGAGAGGACAACCTCCATTTGCCGGTGTTGCATACAACAATGGTTACCATGCATCCATTTGGATAAGACCATTCAAAATACTCTATGGATGGAAATGTACTACATCAATTAGCTGGGATAACCCAGTTGACAATTTTAGGACCTTACATGTTAAAGGAAATGTAACAGTGTTGGAATATTGGACAATACTGAGAGGGGGGGTGAATCGATATTTGTAATCTTTAACAATTTAAAACCAATTTTAACTTATTCATTAAAACACAAAATCAACAAGATACACAAAACACAACATTTATCGTGGAATCCTAATTGGGAAAACCACAAACACTTTCTATAACTGCAAAATTATATTTAAAATTGTTTTTACAAGCTACAACTTGCTAGAGACACCAATCCCCGAGTTTTTTAGCTACAACTAAATGATGCTACAACACCATGGTTTCTTCCTACTCCAACAGACAAGGATGCTATAACACCATGTTTCCAGCCACTACTGGAAAGAGGCTACAACCCCCTTGCTAGCTTGCATCCTTCCCTAGAACCACCCTACCACCCCAATTTTGTATTTTTCTTCAATTATGTTTCTGGTTATTCTTCACTTAATTGGCCTCTGTCTTCTCTTGTTGTTACATTGATCTAGATTGCGGAAACATCTCTATTCCACTTCAACCTTATGTTTAAATACTTATTTCATCATGTCTTTGAACCATTGTGTCCCTTCATTAAAATATTTTCACCAATGCATCTCTTCATTATGGAAACGTGCATTTTTATGAACTGGTGCAAAACAGCCTAAAACCCTGTTTTGGTATACTTATAATGGTGTCTTCAAGCACCTTTTATGAGAAATAAAACCATGTTCAGATGCACGCATCAATAAGCTACATCCTGATGGTCTCAGATTATTTTTATCGGTTTCCTACAAAATATGGTGGTCATTTTACTAGGGAAACTAAGACCAATTTTTCAATCCTTAGTCAATTTTCAACAAAATTCCTGAAACAATCTTAAATCTCATTTTGGCAAACCGATAACTTTTTCTTCAAGCACGTTTTAGGGGAATGGGACCATGAACATCAACAAGCTAAAACCTGATGGTCTCATATAATTTTTATCAGTATCCTACAAAATATGGTGGGAATTTTATTGAGGCCACTTAACCAGATTTACCAGAACTTAAATAGTGCAAATCATGCCAGAAAGCACTTTTTGCAGACTAATAACTTCATCTTCAGAGACTGTATTGAAAAACCAATCATATGGTTAGAGGCACAAGACAACAATCTATATTTCTATATCCTCGCAATCATTTAAGTCATCAAATACATAAGATGGCATGTGTTAGCACCAGAATTGATCCCAAAGGTTGTGGCAGGCCCACTCCCGGGTAACAGCAGAACCACTTTCGAAGAGAGAAATGGCCTTCTTCTCTTCTGAGAGGGATCTCTCACCAAATATTAACAATTCCAGATATGTACAATTCAAACTATAAATTGTATGTAAAATTGGTTGAAACAAGACATAGCACCATTGGGCGATGGAGTCAAGATATGTAACAGAAATAAACAGAACTTATGCAGGCATTTTCAGCACAGAGGCAAGATAGTCATTCAATCACAGTCAAATTATAATTGTCTAGTGGAAAAGAAGAACATGAACAAACCATCAACATAGAGCATTGGAAATGAATTCTGTATTAACTTTAGAAGAAAGCTTTGGTGAACATCTGAAACAATAGGCGAAGCATAGCATGTATGAATTCCAAACTGTTATAAACTTATTTCAAGCATGAAAGAAAACATAATGAAAGAGATAAACTAGAAAAATATTCACATGAGAAAGGAAGCAACAGACTATAATATAAACAACACATGAATCCCTGTGTAAAACGCCGACCTCGACTCTGTAACTTTATTAAAATACTCGTGAAAGCATACACAACAAAATTACATCGGTTTTCAACCATTTCTCCTTATTTAGGAGGTATATTTATAGCATTTTTGACTTCCTAGACCGACATCTAGGAATCAAAATTTGTTACAAACTGAAGAAACTCTTCCAACAAACTTCAGGCATGGCCTACACACCACGATTCACATAAGACAAAAATAAAATGCGGACTACTAGAAAACCAGGCTTAAAATACCCTCTTGCATATCCCAGATGGTGATATTTGTGAAAAAAATGAAAGAGGTTTTTGTAACTGGCCGAGTTCCTAACAAAACCCATGTCTTATTTTCCATTGATTCAGCTCCAGATCCTCAATATCTGATTTTTAAATTGATGACGCAAATAGTAAACCTGTAAATTTCTGGAAAAATACCCTGTGGAGATATTTTAAATTCTCCCAACATGTGAAAACTGTGTAAAAACTGAAGGAGATATATGTATATAGGCCTATTATGAAGACAAACCTCTCTCATTTTCCTTAAATTCAACTCCATTTGGCTGAAACAATTATTTGAATTTGATGTCTAAAACAGTCCTTTCGAAAACCTAAAACATAGCCTATAAAAATCACTTTGTTTCTCCTAACCCATAGGACCTGTGTAAAAACTGAAGGAGGTTATTGAAAATGATCCTATTCTTAAGAGAAATCTCATTAAAGTTTGGAATATTCTTTATGGTTTTCCAGAAACAATTGATTGAAATAACTGACTAAAACAGTCATTTAAAAATCTAGAAATTTTCTCTCTAAAGATGACTTTGATTCTCTCAATAAACAGCACCTGGGTAAAAAAATGAGAGAGGTTATTGTAGATAGGTGTGTCATGAAGAAAAACCTTTCTCAGTTTCTAAAAAATCATCTTGGTTCAGCGGGAAAATTTGATTTAATATAATGACCAAAACAACCATTTATAGGGAAAATTTGTCGGTCGCTTCAAAAAAATGCCTGTAAATGCACTTTATGATAAATATGCCATTTGAAAATTGTCATCGCCAGAATCAAACAAAGTGTAGAACCATTGAACTCTTAAACACTCTTCATTTTCTCTAAACGAAAATATTTAGGATCACTGATCTCATTCTCAAAGAATGGGATAAAAACACATGTTTTTATTTGCTCATTCCGTCCAATATTGAACCATTAACTAAATAGCATTTCCATCTAGTAGAAATATTTACAACCATCAATTTTCCTTTCCAATTCAACACGTGCCCTAAGCCTCCCACCATTTAAAATTTCGTGGATTGTAAAACTTCATTTCTCCTTGCTAGTTGACAATGCGAAATACAATCACGACGTTCATCCTTTCCCAGCCATATCGTGGCCATTGAAATATGCGGGCATTTAAAAGATTTTGCAAATTGAAAAATTTCATGCATCTTCATAATGCGAAATTTATTTTATCCATGGATTTTCCTCACCTGCCAATCTAACTGTCAAAACCTATCTACCATTTAACATCATTTTACAAATTGAAAAATTTAATTGCTCCGTGCATTTTCACAATGCGAAATTTCTTTTGGCCGTTGGATGTGACTGAGTTTGATATGAGCCATTGATCTATGTTTAATTTTGCTGCAAAAGTGGCAAGTTGGTGTGCGAGCCCAATTTGACTTTATGCCAAGAAACAATGTGACATCATAATTTCTTGAGCGCTTGGGCTTTGCCTAAAATACCTCTTGGTAAAATATCCCATTTACTTTTCCCATAAAATATCCAAATTCTTTTTAGATTTATAAAAGTAAATTTCATTTATTGTTATAAAACATAACTTTTAGCCTCCTTTTACAAAATATATTTCATGAATTTTTGTAAACATTATTCATAATGAATAATTTGTCTCTATAAAATATCTCCTTCTTAACCAAAAGCCTTTAACTTTTTCTCTCACCACCTCAGAATTTTTATAAATTGTTTTAATGAGGAATGTTTGAAAACCATTTGATCCTCAAGAGAAACTCGGAATTTTCAGGCAATGAGGCTTACTGCGGAAAAACTAAAATGGTGCTAACAGCTGGCTCCACGAGGGATGCTATGCTCCCAGCGAGGTAGCAAAGAACCCCCGTAGACCAAGTGCCAAATCCATTGGGTTGCTCCCAATATTCTAAAATCCTCTACCTGTTCTGAACTGAACAACAACTGAAACCATTCTGCAAACAAATCCCACTCTTTCAACCTGTAACCCGTCACCTGTCCACATTCTGAAAACTGAAGACAACTATAACTACACATCTGAACTTTAAAACTGAAATTGAAATTAAAACTGAAACTAAAAACAAACTGAAAGTTGTTGAATGGAATGCTTTCCATGTCGATCTTATTCATCTTTACTTAGCTACCCTACTTACTAAGCATCAACGTTCAATCAAGTAACTTCTGAATTTCAATGAAGCCACTCAAGCAAATGATACCATAAACCAACTTTTTCTTCATGCTTGATAAAAAACAGAACTGAAGGACCTAATGGCACAAAGTTATAATAAAGAAATTGATCTTTACAGTAGAGATGTTACCAGCCGTTACCACTGCCAATATTCTCCATGTACTCTGCCACTGGATCATAAAAAACATGACAGCCTTCAAAAAATTATGTCATTATCTTACCATGAGGAGCTGTCCCAATTGTAAATTCCCTTGCACGCTGTCAAACTGATCTTCAAAAGAACCATGCAAGGAAAACACGTGACAATTTCCAGGTGAGACATCCACAACTTCATCTAAAATTTATGATCTTACAACTTCATATTCTTTGTATGCTTCAGTAGAAACATCATTCATTTCCTCAATATGATCGAGCAAATAGATTTCTTCTTGACAAAAAAATTTTGAATTTGAAAAACAAAAAGAAACATCCATTTGAGAGCCCCCATCTTCTTCTTCGTTATTCAACTCTTCATTGCATACTGCTGGTTTTTCTAAATGCTGGGATTGATTGCATAACTTCCCTTCTTGCTCATCATCCATTCCAAGGAAATTTATACATTCATCCACAATATGAAATCTCTATTTTTGATCGAAAACTTTGAGTCTCTTTTTTAACCACTCAAATGAAGGAAAACACAATGGCAAACAGTCATCTTCAACATGTCTAGTTTCCACTATGTTTTCATACTTTTGATCTTGGATTGCAATGAAATTTTCTTCACTAACAGAAATTGTGACAAGCTGATTGCATTCTTTAGAAAACAAATTAGTACACCCATCTCCTTTCAAATCACTAGGCTGATTATCTTCCCCAAGAAAGGAGATCTTCATATAGTCATGTAAATCTTTAGGTGAAATATGAATTTGATCAACATGCAGAGGTCTTCCTTCAACCACTATTTCAAAATCTGATTTCTCTTTACTTGCATTTTCAGAAAATGAACATGTGGAGGCACTACAAGACTGATATTTTCCAGAATTATCATCTTCTGTGTAATCAATCACACAAGCATTGTAACTTTCAAGAGATTGCTGTTGCGAAAAGGAATTTTTTGATTGGGAAGGGGAGGCCTTTTCTTGTAACAAAAACTCAGAATTTGAATAATATGAGGAAGGATTTGATTGACAATCCCAACCTCTCTCTTGGTCACACAGAGAATGATAAGAATGCTGCAAATCATCATCAATTTCAGGAAGAGAGATATAATCGGTTGAATCTGAGCTTTCGTCTATGTCAACTTCAGTCAAGGAAGACAGTACTGACTGCCGGGAATTTTCTTGAATATCATGGAAATTGGTTTGTCTTTCTTTTTGAACTGAATATTCATGTAAGACCTCTAAAACCTCTTCATCCAAATACTGATCATCACCACACTCATCTTTCACATTTTCAATAAACTCTCTATCGTATGTGAAACAATATTGAAGTAACAACAAAGAAGGATAATGCCTTTTGAAATGTTCATGAAATATTGTATGAAAGTCTTTAAGGGAGGATGAACTCCCTACTGGCAATCCCTCATACCAAGACCTTGCATATCCTTCTAAACTAAACATGAACAGTTTCATTAAAGAATCTTCATGCCATCCCACTCCTAGCTTATGTATATGCTTATGAAATCTAAATAAATGAATGGCAACATCATCACCCTTTTCATCATTGAATCTTGGAAGATATGTTTGCCAATATACCAGAGGTATTTTATTGGGATAACCAGGAATGGCAGCAAGATTCATAGGAGCATACCTTGCAGCCCGATAAGTCATCTTGATGGTGGAGAAACTAAATCAGCTCCTCAAACTTTGCAACCCCATTTGATAGTGGAGCTGCCATAGAACATTATGAAGAATGGATCCTTCGCAGATGGAGTCGCCAAGTGAAAAGAGACATGACCTTCTTGTTGTTTAACCATCGCTCACCATCAATAGTAAGATCTAAACCTTTCGTTCAAATCCAGGGAAGATTTGAGATCTCTCCCCATCTCTGTCTTTCTGACCTCCAGTCTTCCTAGTGGAGTCACCTTCTAGAATCTTTCAGCGGAGTCGCTAGAGAAAATGATACAACCTTTTTCACATGTAAGAATCTATGTTTTCCCATAGAAATTCTTTATCCTTTGAATCTTTGTCATTCTTCCCAAGGATGATATTCAATCTCGTCCCCCACAACGGCGCCAGTTTGTTAGCACCAGAATTGAGCCCAAAGGTTGCGGAAGGCCCACTCCCGGGTAACAGCAGAACCACTTTCGAAGAGAGAACTAGCCTTCTGCTCTTTCGAGAGGGATCTCTCACCAAATATTAAAAATTTCAGGTATGTATAAGTGAAACTATAAATTGTATGTAAAATTGGTTGAAACAAGACATAGCACCATTGGGCTATGGAGTCAAGATATGTAACAGAAATAAACAGAACTTATGCAGGCGTTTTCAGCACAGAGGCAAGATAGCCATTCAATCACAGTCAAATTATAATTGTCTGGTGGAAAAGAAGAACATGAACAGACCATCAACACAGAGCATTGGAAATGAATTATGTATTAACTTTAGAAAGCTTTGGTGAATATCTGAAGCAACAGGTGGAGCATAGCATGTATAAATTCCAAACTGTTATAAACTTATTTCAGACATGAAAGAAAACAAAATGGAAGAGATGACCTGGAAACATATTCACATGAGAAAGGAAGCAACAGACTGTAATATAAACAACACATGAATCCCTGTGTAAAACGCCGACCTCGACTCTACAACTTTATTAAAATACTCTTGAAAGCATACACAACAAAATTACATCGGTTTTCAACCCGTTCTCCTTCTTTAGGAGGTATATTTATAGCATTTTGGACTTCCTAGACTAACATCCGGGAATCAAAATTTGTTACAAATTGAAGAACATCTTCCAACAAACTTCGGACATGGCCTACACACCACGATTCACATAAGAAAAAAATAAAAATGTGGCTTACTAGAAAAACAGGCTTAAAATCCCCTCCTTGATATACTAGATGGTGATATTTGTGCAACAAATGAAAGATTTTTTTTTATTTGGCCCAGTTCCTGACAAAACCCATGTCTTCTTTTCCACCGATTCAGCTCCATCTTTTTAATATCTGATTTTGAAATTGATGACTTAGATAGTAAACCTGTAAATTTCTGGAAAAATACCCTGTGAAGATATTTTAAATTCTCCCAACCTATGATACCTGTGTAAAACCTGAATGATTTGTTTGTATATATACCTTTTATGAAGACAAACCTCTCTCAGTTTCCTGAAATTCAACTCCATTTGGCTGAAACAATTCTTTGAATTTGATGTCTGAAACAGTCCTTTGGAAAACCTAAAACATAGCCTGTAAAAATCACTTTGTTTCTCCTAACCCATAGGACCTGTGTAAAACTTGAAGAAGGTTATTGAACATCCTGTTCTTAATAGAAACCTCATTCAATTTTGGAAAATTCTTTATGGTTTTCCAGAAACAATTGATTGAAATAACTGACTAAAACAATCATTTAATTTTCTCCGTGAAGATGACTTTGATTCTCTCAATCCATAGAACCTAGGTAAAAAATGAGATAGGTTATTGTATATAGGTGTGTTATGAAGAAAACCCTTTCTCAATTTCTGAAAAATCATCTTGGTTTGGTGGGAAAAATTAATTTAAAATAATGACCAAAATAGCCATTTATAGGGAAAAAATTGTCGATTGCTTCAAAAAATGCCTGTAAATGCTCTTTATGATAAATATGCTATCTGAAAATTGTCATCACCAGACTCAAACAAAGTGTAGAACCATTGAACTTTTAAACGCTCTTCATTTTCTCTGAACGGAAACATTTAGGATCACTGATCTCGTTCTCAAATAATGGGATAAAAACACATGTTTTTATTTGCTCATTCCGTCCAATATTGAACCATCAATTTTCCTTTCCAATTCAACACGTGCCCTGAGCTTCCCACCATTTAAAATTTCATGAATTGTAAAACTTAATTTCTCCTTGCTAGTTGACAATGCGAAATACATTCACACCGTTCATCCTTTCCCAGCCATATCATGGCCATTGAAATATGTGGGCTTTTAAATGATTTCACAAATTGAAAAAGTTCATTATCTTGTGCATCTTCATAATGCAAAATTTATTTTATCCGTGGATTTTCCTCACCTACCAATCTGACCGTCAAAATCTATCTACCATTTAACATCATTTCACAAATTGAAAAAATTAATTGCTCCGTGCAACTTCACAATGCGAAATTTCTTTTGGCCATTGGATGTGACTGAGTTTGATATGAGCCATTGTTCTATGTTTAATTTTGCTACAAAAGTGGCAGGTTGGTGTGTGAGCCCAATTTGACTTTATGCCAAGAAACAAAGTGACATCATAATTTCTTGAGCGCTTGGGCTTTGCCTAAAATACCTCTTGGTAAAATATCCCATTTACTTTTTCCATAAAATATCCAAATTATTTTTGGATTTATAAAATTAAATTTCATTTATTTTTATAAAACATAACTTTTAGCCTCCTTTTACAAAATATATTTCATGAATTTTTGTAAACATTATTCATAATGAATCATTTGTCTCTATAAAATATCTCCTTCTTAACCAAAAGCCTTTAACTTTTTCTCGCGCCACCTCAGAATTTTTATAAATTGTTTTAATGAGGAATGTTTGAAAACCATTTAATCCTCAAGAGAAACTTAGAATTTTCAGGCAATGAGGCTTACTACGGAAAAACTAAAATGGTGCTAACAACACGTATTTTACAGAGGCCCCTTTGGCAGATCAAGAAGAATTTATACTTAGTCAAATTTTTAGAGTTTCAGCAAGAGTTTCAGCAAGTTGTCATACTTTTACATAATGGTGTTATATTGTAACAATGACTTCATGAGAGGACTATAACACCATAATATGATTTTGCAACCTCATCACACATGCCACATGCCATGTCATCGCTTCCTTTGTTATTCCTTTATCATTAATGAACTATGATTTTCCTATACTTGTGAACCCCATCAGCTCATGAACTTGCTTCAAGGTACATAATTGGGGATATTCAATGAGCCCAAGTACATGAAGAACCAAATTTTATTTTTTGGAGGTGATGGAGCTTTAATGAGCCTTAAATGTGTCATGGGTGGCTGAGATACCACAATTTTAATAATTATGTGTTTATTAATGGAAAACCCACTCAAGTACTACACAGGAGCTGAACTAGTGATACACGAAGTCACGCATATAACTAGATATTTGGCCATGCAGTTTTGTATTTTGATTTTCCTTTAGAATTTCTAGACTCATGTTGCTTGTTGGATCTGATGAGAACTCCCTTGATGGGTTGCATGCTATATGTTGATGGCTCTTTACTATGTAAATTGTAAAAACGTTGCATGTGTGCGAGATTTAAGCGCTAAAATCAACAGGAAGTGTTAAATTTATATAACAATAATTTTGAGTGCTCATATGATAAGCTATGGCCTAGAACAATCCAAAGGATTCCAAGAGTTTTAACTATGAAGTAAATATCAACATTGCAGTTAAAGAAGTGTGCTAGAAAGGGTTGTGAATTATATGCAATATAGATTGGATAAGATTCCAAAGAGGACAACAAATCATCCCTTGATGATTTTGCAGTATTCAAAGGAGTATAGGGATGTATTTATTGAGGAAATCCCTAGGCTACCACTAAAAATGGATATAGATTCTACCATAGATTTGGTGACAGGATCAACACCAATTTATCAAAAGCTCTATACATAATGAGCATTCCAAAATTGATTGCATTAAAAATGCAACTCCAAGAAATGTTGGACAAAAAGTATATAATACCAAGTGTATCCTCACAGGGAGCACCAATATTATTCACCAAGAAGAAAGACGACACATTCATACTTCGTATTGATTATAAGCAACCAAACAAGATGACATTTAAAAACAATTACCCACTTCCCAAAATAAAAGATATATTTTATCATGTCAGGGGAGCCAAAGTATTTTCTAAGATTGACTTAAGATATGGTTATCACCATGTACGAATAAAGTATGAGGATATCCATAAAGAAACTTTTAGAACAAGATGCGGGCATTATCAATTCACAGTGATTCCATTCGGGACCACCAATGCCCCAGCAACATTTATGTGTTTCATCAACAACATACTTAGCAAATATTTGGATAAGATTGTCTTAATTTGTATTGATGACATCCTTATTTAGTTAAAGGATGAGAAAGAACACAAACAACATTTGAAATTGGTTCTACAATTCCTTAGGGAATATTAGTTGTATGATAAGTTCACCAAATGTGATTTCTATCATAAGCAAATGCAGTATTTAGGACACATTTATCAGAGGATGGGATAGTAGTAGACCCAAACAATCACTACAATGAAACCCTATAATTAGCATATGTTTTAGTTCCTGTTTTAGCATCCAGTATCACTTTTAGTGTAATTTTCATCAATTTTTTGGACAAAGTGGGCGCTTTTCCACGAGATGGTGCTTTTAATGGCATTATTTGAGTCCCTTTTTGAAAATTGACACTATTTTGGATGTTAATTTATGATACAGATTTATGTGAGAACGAAATGAAAGAGAATATATATATTCACATACACGGACATATGGAAATAAACATAGTGATATAGTAAACTTGGATTTTATTAAATGAATGAAATGGAAAAAACTATAAAACAAATGCAACTAAAATGGTGGTACTTGTATCTTTGAGAAGAGATGTGCTGGCTACACTCACTCGTGACAAGTGGAATACAAAAGGAGGTTGAAGGGCCTTTTTAACATAAAGCCTTGGATAGGTAGAAAACCCTAAACCTAACCCTAGGAGATGAATCATCATAAATTTTGTGGCCCCAAGGTAGTTAGTTGAATAGTCAACTTCTCGGGGTCATAATTTTGCATACGATCTCTATTTGGGGCACTCTATATCCCATTGGAAAGGTCTATCTGAGATTTACAACTTTAAACTAGGGGAAAATGCATGTCATTCAAAAATATTGGCCCTTTGAATCTCCAAAAAATGTCATTTAGGGCCTCAAAACATCTCGGAAGTTTGGGACCTGAAAAACCATAGAAAATTTCCAAAATGAAAAAACCATTTTGAGCCATTGGAATAGGTGGGTGGCCACCTATACCCATATAGATCAGTCCTCCATCCTTAAGAATAAATGGTATCCATTTCGTTGACTGCCCCCATCAAATGGGGAAACTTTTGTTGAACTTGACTCTTGGTGAGCCACTTGCCTTGGTGGAGGAGTTGCCCTGCTTTGACAAATCGATATAGTTGGATATTATGTGCCCTTAACATGTGTGTCCATGGTATTATCAATGGTTTCTTGTTCCATGGAATCATTAATCTCTAAAGGTGTCAACTGTTCTACCACATCCGAGGTGTCCAACAGTGGTGCAAAATATGGTTGAAGGAGCTCCACATTGAATACTAAGTGTAGGCCAAGGAATGGAGGAATCCTTAATTCAAATGTGTTTTCACCAACTTGGTGATGGTGTATTTCCGATTTTGAAGTGGACGGATCTTGTGATGGGGTCCTGTGAGCCTCTCTTTCTACAAATGAAACCAAACCTTATCCCCAACCTTGAACTTGTGTGGAACCTGATGTTGGTCATGTCATTGTTTGTATTTAGTATTTTCCTTTTCCAAAATGGCATGGACCTTTTGGTGGATGTGTTGGATTTGTTCAAAAAAAGTGGTGACCTTATCAACCTCATCTTGAGCATGGAAAGACTCCTCATGTGTGGATGCAAGACCACTATGGTAAATGGTTGTGACCAGTAAAGCTATGAAAGAGTTATGTTATAGCTATGATGAACATAAGTAAGGATCTCATATCATGTGTGGAGATGTTTAGAATTGTACATTCTTATAATATGCACAATCATCTATTTGACTACCTCTATTTGTCCATCGGTCTAGGGGTGGAAGGTGTTGAATATTGAACTTCAAAGGATATTCTAAATGTATTTTACTAATGTAACCCAAGGGAGATGTTATTATTCCTCCGGTAGTGTGTTACTATTCTATTTGGTCATCATAGTGTCATGAGGTAAAGCCTCCATTGTAAGTAGGGTCATTAGTACCCTAATGAATAACATAATATATTGTTTTGAGTCTTCCTAGGTGAAGTTGGCCCAGACAATTTGGTGGGGCCGACTTGGTTAGGGTAAAATTTAGTTGGCTCAATGTGTATAAATAGAAGAGCCATGGTTTTTATTTGGACACACACACGCTCACTTGTTTAGCACATAGGAGAGAGAGAGAGAGAGAGAGACATAACAGCAAGGAGGAGGATAATTTTTGGGGGGTTATATCTTATACATCTTATACATAGGAATTGTTGTTGGGTTTTCTTCCCCTTGAGGGTTTCCCGGGATAAATATTGTGTCTATCTTGTGACTCTGTTTCTATCATTTATTCTGGATATGCTACTACTTTGATTTTGAATTGAACACTAATGATTTCTAGTCTAGCATATGAAATCTTAACATGGTACCAGAGCTAACCTAATTAGGACGGATTTCACAAGGTGAAACTCCCTCTCCCTGCTCTTTGGAAGAAATTAAGGTTTCTGCAAAATTATGTAATTTGGAAGATCTACTTGCATAGAAATTTGCACCTACCTAGAGCACATCTATTGAACCCAAGATCAAAATTTTTGGGTGGTTTAATCTTCGGGAAATCCAAACCCTAGTTCGGCAGTGAACCAGAAAAATGTAGTAAACTAGAACCAGAAATTATGGAGTGTTGCAACCTCGCAAGTAGGATTTGAAGACTACAAATTTGGGATCTCCAGAAAGCTGTTGGGCCTACCAACTCGCCTCATTCAAGCGCATATACTGGTAAGTTCAGCTTTTGATTTTCAGAATTTTCAATTTTTAGTGACCTACTAGATAGGATGGCCCCACGCACTAATCTTAAGGACAAATTGGAAGGCCTAGAAAACTTCTTAGCATGGAAGTATAGGATTGGTCTCATTCTTAGAGAGAATTGTCTTGAGAAGTACATCGAGAATGAAGTTGCAGAACCAACAGAAGTTGAACCTAAGGAGAAGCGTGAACAAGACCTAGTTAAGGAAATGAGGGTCATTGCTGACTCTATTAAGGATCACTTGATCCCACAAGTGTCATCCAAGAAGACACCAAAGAATATCTATGATTCTCTTTCCAGAATGTATGAAGGAAGGAACATCAATAGAAAGATGAATCTAAGAGCTCAAATGAAGGGAACTAAAATGAGCAAAGGAGAATCAATTCAAGATTACTTCACAAGGGTCTCCCAGTTCAGAGAACAACTAAGTGTTGTTGGAGACACCCTTGATGAGGATGAACTAGTTATGATTGCTTTCAATTGTCTCACTAGACCTTAGGACTCATTCATAGATAATCTTTGTGCCGAAAAAGAAAGTATGAAGTTTGACATAGTGTAGGAAGACTGCAGTTAAGAAGAATCTAGAATAGCCAACAGAGAAGCTCTACTCAAAGAATATGACCAGGCTCTAGCCACTCGTACTAAAGAAAGGAAGCAATCAAAATTCAAGAAGATTAATCAGAAACCTTCCAAGAAGAAGTTTCAAAAGGAGAAGAAGGATTACTCAAAGCATCAATGCTACAATTGTCATAAGATAGGATGCCTAGCCAGAAAGTGTCCATCACCAAAGAACAAGAACAAAAACAAGAGACATCATGCTTATCTAGATGAAGATGAGGATGAAGAAGAAATACCTAGAAAAAGACTAACAAAAGAAGAAGATGTATATAAATATGTACTATTCTCTGCACTCTCTGGGTCTGTAACACCTGGAGAAGACACATGGCTTATTGATTGTGGTTCCTCGAAGCATATGACAGGGAAGAAGCAAACTCTGTTAAGACTTGAAAAGAATAACTCTCTCCGTAAATAATCATTGGGAGATGACTATCAATATCCCATAAAAGGTATTGGTGAATCAAGCTACAAGCTTGACTCTGGGACGTGCATGAAGATGAAGTATTGTATGTACCAGGTTTGAAAAATAAGTTACTTTCCATCTCAGCTCTAGATAAGAAAGGATATATAGTTTCTTTTATAGATGGACAAGTACTGATGTGGTCCAAAGAAAAGACATTTGAAGATGCTGTTGTCATTGGAGAAGAAGGAGGAGGACTGTATAAACTCAAAGGACATCCAAAGACAACCCTTGTCCATGACAGTACCAGTTCAAGTGAACTGTGGCATAAAAGGCTTGCTCACATCAACTACAAATCATTGCCCTATGTGAGCAAGGTGGTTATAGGGTTACCAGATCTAAAGATTGATCATGAGGGTACTTACAAAGGATGTGAAAGTGGAAATAACAATAAGAATCCCTTTCTGAAAAGTGAAACAAAGACTAAAGGTACATTAGAACTAATCCATTTTGATGTTTGTGGTCCTATTCCCTCTATATCCTTACGTGGATATGAATATTATGTCTCATTTATTGATTAGTATTGAAGAAACACTTGGATATACTTCTTGAAGAACAAGAGTGAAGTGTTTGGGAAATTCAATGAATTCAAAACCTTGATAGAGAACATTTCAAAAAAGAATATCAAGACACTGAGAATAGATAATAGTGGAGAATACACTTCAAAGGAATTTGAAGCATTCTATAAGGAGGTGGGAATCAAGAGGGAACTAACCTCTCCCTATAATCCCCAACAAAATGGTGTTGTGGAAAGAAAGAATAGAACTATTATGGAAGCAGTAAATACCATGATTCATGACCAAGACCTCCCCATGCACCTATGGGCTGAAGCAACAAGAACAGTTGTATATGTGCAGAATAGATTATTTCACAGTGCTCTTGGATTCAAGACTCCTGAAGATATGTATACAGGAAGAAAACTGAAGTGATCCATCTCAAGATATTTGGATGTCCAGTATATGTACATATTCTGAAAGAGAAGAGAACCAAGTTGGATCCTTCTGGGAAGAAGGGAATATTTGTAGGATACTATGAAGTCTCCAAATCCTTCAGGATATGTAGCTTAGGATTCCATCATATCAAGATTAGTAGGGATGTAACATTTGATGAAGGGCATCTCTTAAGAAATCTAGAAGGTGTCAGCTTGAAGAAGTACATGAAGAGGATGTACCTCCCAGAAGGATAGAAGTTGGACCCTCTCTTAAAATAGTAGCATATGAATATCATGACATGCTAGAACCTCAGGAACCCCCTACTATGGATATCGCTCGAAAGAAAAAACCTGCTTGGGTACGAGAAATCATATAAGAAGAAGAGAGATATGGAGCTCCAGAAAGCTCCACAAGAACCAGCAAAAGATCAAAGCCATATTCCAGTTATGTAGCTTTGATGTGTGACCTTGTAGATCAAGAACCCACCAATTATGAGGAAGCTACTTAGAATAAAGAATGGATTGAAGCAATGACGTAAGAATACCAATCAATCATGAAGAATGATGTTTTGGATATAGTACCCAAACCAGAAAATAAGAGTGTGGTATCTTTGAAATGGATCTACAAGATAAAACATGTTGCTGATGGAAGTATTGAGAAATACAAAGAAATATTTGTGGCTAGAGGATTCTCTCGAAAAGAGGGGATCGATTATGAAGAGACATTTTCTCCAGTATTGATTATGAAGAGACATTTGCTCTAGTAGAAAGTTACACTTCCATCAGAACTATCATGGCACTTTCTTCCATGATGAAGTGGGACATACACCCGATGGATGTAAAGACAACCTTCCTCAATGGTGTGCATGGGAAAGAGGTTTACATCGAACAACCATAAGGATTTGAAGTCGGAGACATAGCGACTCATGTATGCAAGTTGAAAAAGGCTTTGTATGGACTAAAGCAAGCTCTTAGATCTTGGTATGGTAGAATTGATAGCTTCTTGACAAGCATGGGATTTACCAAGAGTAAAGTTGCTCCTAACATTTATATGAAGATTATGGGTGATGAACCAGTCATACTGTTATTATATGTGGATGATCTATTTTTTATTGGAAATGAGAAATAGATCAAAGATTCCAAGAAGAAGCTAGCTGAAGAATTTGAGATGAAGGATATTGGATTGATGCATTATTTCCTAGGGTTGGAAGTGTGGCAAAGACTAGAAGAAATCTTTCTAAATCAAGGAAAGTATGCAATAGAAATCTTGAAAAGATTTGATATGTTGGATTGTAAATCCATGGACACCAACTTGAAGTTGTTGTCTAATGAGGCATCAGATTTAGTGGATGTGACTCAGTACAGACAAATTATTGGGTCACTAATGTATCTGATGAACACAAGGCCATATATATGCTTTGATGTCAACACATTAAGTCAATATCTAGTTAAACCTAGATGGGTTCACCTGATAGATGGAAAGCATGTGATGAGGTACCTTAAAGGTACGATAGATTTGGGACTCTACTATGGGAGAGATCATGACTACAGATTGTATGGATATACAGATTCAGATTGGGCAGAAAATGCCACAGATAGGAAGAGCACCTCAGTGGATGTTATTGTCTGGGATCCTCCATGATCTCATAGTTTAGTAAGAAATAGTCCAGTGTTTCTCTCGGTACAGCTGAAGCAGAGTACATTGTAGCTTGATCTACTTGTTGTGAAGTGATATGGCTTCGGAAGCTGATGTCGGGATTACTTAACATGGAGTTGGACACCACAGTTATTCTTTGTGACAACCAGAGTGTATAAATATTACAGAGAATTCGGTGTTCCATGAAAAATTGAAGCATATAGAAATCTGATATTTTTATATAAGGTATATGGTACAAAAGGGAGCTATAAAGCTCCAGTATGTGAGTATCAATGAGCAAGTTGATGATGTACTAACAAAGCCTCTATCTCGAGTGAAGTTTGAATATTTCCATGACAAGCTTGGTGTAATTCGAAAAGACTTTCCTTGCAAGGAGGAACAGTGATGGGACTACAGATGATGAATATATGGACCTTCTTCGAAAAGGAGGAACAAATCTAAGAAATGGACTCTCCTCAAAAAGGAAGAACAGGTCGAATACATGAACCCTCCTCAAATAAAGGGGGAGCGGGTTGATAATATGGATCCTCCTAGGAAAGTGGGAGTGACAATGAGACTGGAATCAATGATGGATGACAATGATACTTCATATGAAATATGTTTACAGTGTCCGACATTCACTTGTGGACGAGCATCCTCTCTTGAGGATGGAAGGTATAACACTCTATGCATGAGAGTGGTCCTTACTAGCTAAGGATGGCCATGCAAATGTTACTCTCACATGGAGAGTACCCACATTTAGTTGCGGATATCGTAGAATAACACTCGCTCAGGAGTGGTCCTAATCTTTGTGGTATGGATTCTCTACGATGAGTCCTCGTGGATGACAGGACTGACATTTTGTATGTAGTTGAGATCTAATTTGTAGATGATACTATTGTATGGAGAGTATGCCTACATTCATATGTAGTTACCATAGAATAACACTTGCTTAGGAGTGGTCCTAACCTTCATGGTATGAATTCTCTATGATGAGTCCTCACGGACGTCTTAGTATAACACTCACTTGGGAGTGGTCCTAACCTCAGTGGTATGGATGTTCTATGATGAGGGCCAACATTTTGAATGCAGTCAAGATCTTCTCTACAAACAATACTCTTACATGGTAGATTATACCTACACGTGAGTGTAGATACCATAGTATAACACTTACTTGAGAGTGGCCCTAACCTTAGTGGTGTGGATTGTCTATGATGATTCCTCACGGACGATAGGGCCTGCACCGGGTGCGATCGAGATCTACATTTAGCTGTAGATGATTCAGCTAATTGATATCATGGATCATGCTGATGGAGGATTACATCATCCTTGGACTTATGTCCTAAAGTGGTCAGGATTGATCATCCCGCAAATATATCATGTGTACTATAAGTAGCGTGGCGACAAAGGGTCACGTAGATCGAAGTACGGTGGCAAAGGGTCAAGTAGATCGAAGTGTTGTTGCAAAGGATCAAGAATATCAGAGTGTTGTGGCAAAGGATCGAAAGGATCGAAGTACTGCTGCAAAAGGATGGAAAGGATCAAAGTTCTACTATAAAGGATTGAGAAGATCAGAATGTGGTTGCATAAGATCGAAGTGCTGCTGCAAATGATCAAGAAGATCAAAGTGATGCTGCAAAGGATCAAGAATATAAAAGTGTTGCTGCAAAGGATGAAGAAGGTCAAAGTGTTGCTGCAAAGGATCAAAAGATCGAAGTGCTGCTATGAAGGATCGAAAGGTCGAAGAGTTGTTGTAAAAGGATCAAGTGATCATGCGATGCAAAAGATAAAGAGTAACTATTCTAGTTATTGATTGTGAAAAATTCCTAAGACGATAGATGTATCACCTTGATACTGCTGAAGATATTGTCTCTCTGTGCTCCTATAGTCTATGATGATGTTGTCAGTAGAATAACCATCTCGTTAAGGGGGAGTGTTGAATATTGTAACTTCAAAGGATGTTCTAAATGTATTTTACTGATGTAATCCAAGGGAGATGTTATTATTCCTTCGGCGGTGTGTTACTATTTTATTTGGTCATCATAGAGTCATGAGGTAAATCCTCCATTGTAAGTCGGGTCATTAGTAGCCTAATGAATATATAATATATTGGTTTGAGTCTTCCTAGGTGAGGCACAGACAGTTTGGTGGGGCTGACTTGGTTAGGGTAAAATTCAGTTGGATCAATGTGTATAAATAGAAGAGTTGTGGTTCTTATTTGGACACACACACTCTCACTTGTGTAGTGGATAGGAGGGAGAGAGAGAGAGACAGAACAACAAGGAGGAGGATAATTGTTTTGGGTATATTTTGATACATCTTATACAATGGAAGTTTTGTTGGGTTTTCTTCCCCTTAATGTTTTTCCATGATAAATACTATGTCTATTGTGTGGCTATGTTTCTATCAGCGATTCTGGATATGCTACTGTTGTGATTTTGAATAGCATATGAAATCTTAATAGAAGGCAGTCGATTTGGTGAGCTTTATATCCATCAATTACCATAAACTATACGAAAAGGTGCTCATAAAATGTTGTCCCTATCTAAAATGATAATCTATGGAAGCCCAAAATGAACCCAAACATGCTCGAAGAAGAGCTTAGCAGTGGCGTCGGCAGAGATGCTCTTCTTACAAGCTATCAGAATAACCATCTTAGATAAGCGAACCGCGATTACAAACACACAGTCATTACCATGATTAGTTGAAGGTAGTATTGACATGTAATCCATGGAGATGGATTCCCATGGCCCATTTAGAGTGGGCAAGGAGGTGTACAAACCTTTCTTTTTTACAATTAGTTTCACGATGGTACAAGAAGTGTAGGATTTGATATACCGTCCGACATCTTGTCGGAGTTTTGGCCAATAAAAATACTTCTACAATACTGCCACTATATTCTCAGTTCCAAAGTTCCCTACCACCCAACTGTAATGCACTTCCCAAATAATCTTTACATTCTCGCTTGAAGGAACACAGAGATGGCATAGGTGGCATAACAATCCTTCCTCGAGATGAAATTCTGCCACTCATGTATTTGCATGCAAGGATAGATATATGGGAGAAAAATCGGGATCATTTTCATATAGTTGAGGCCACCCAGAGGTCTCATGGCCGCAAGAGTTGAGTATCATGGTTAATGTTGCTATTGAAGGTCGATTGAGGAAGTCAGCAACTCTATTAGTGCTTCCCTTCTTATATTTAATGTTTAGGTGGAACTACTACAAGTAAGTGGACCACTTCTAGTGGAAGTCATTCTATAACTTTCCTTGGGTTTGCATGAGCTTAAAGGGCTTGTGATTAGTGTGGATGAATGTTTCCTTTCTAAGGATGTAATGCTTCCATTGGAGGCAGGCTTGGACAATGGAGCACATTTCCTTGTCATAGGTGGGGTACTTGCAAATTGTATTTGAAAGTGTCTCATTGTGATATGCCACTGGAAGGCCATGCTGAGTGAGGACCGCACAAACGGTGTATCCTTAAGCATCTCTCTCGATATAAAAGGGTTGTTACAGATCTGGTAAGGTAAGGACAAGCGTCAAACATAAGTGTTGCCTTAGCTCCTTAAATGTGTGTTGTTGTGGATTGGACCAGATGAACTTGGCCTTATATCCACCTTTGGTCACCTATATAATGTACCAAGAAATATTAGAGAATCCCAACACAAATCTACGATAGAAGTTTGCAAGGCCTAGGAAGATGCAAAGATCTGTGAGAGTCGTTGGGGTTGGCCAATCATGAATGGATTGGATCTTAGCCATATCTACATGAAAATCATGTCCTTCCACAATGTATTCCATATACTAAACCCTTTCCATGCCAAATGAGAACTTATCTATATTGGCATATAACTTTTGTTGCCATAGGGTGTTGAGGACCTAGTGGATATGCTGCAAATGTTATGCCCATGTTCTACTATAGATCAAGATATCATCTAGATATACGACAAAAAAGGAATTAGTGAATGGACGTAGAATGTCATCCATCATCCTCATGAATTTTTTTGGATAATTAGTCAAGCCGAAAGGCATGACCAACCACTAAAAAAATCCTTCTTGAGATTTGAAGGCAGTCCTCTAGACATTATTCTGCTCAATTGGCTCTTGCTAATGGTCAGACTTCATGTTAATATCGTTTAAATTCTTGGCCCCTTGAGCTGGTTAAGGAGGTCATCCATCCAGGTAATGGGATACTGATTCCGAACTGTGATCTTGTTTAGAGCTCGGTATTCAATACAAAGTCACCATGTTCTATATTTCTTTTGTACTAACACAATTGGGCTACACAAGGTGAGGATTTGAGTCGAATGTGCCCCTTTTGGATTAAATCTTGAATCTGGAATTTGATTTCTTCATTATCCATGAGGGAACTCTTAAATACTAGTCCATTATGTGAAGTCACACCAATGATCAAATCAATGGAATGCTTTCCCTGGAAATGTACTGGAACCCCAACAAGTGTGGTGAATATGTCTTTGTATGCTTCCACGATATTGTCCACCAGTTTCTATTACATAGAGGGGTTCTATGTGGACGTGATGGATGTTGTTGTGATATTTCATTCACCATCAGAATGAACCATGAATAGTATGAATTTCCATGTCTGGTATATTACCTTCCTACACTACTTCACTATGATGAGAGACAGTGTAGTAGCAGAAAGTGTCTCTGGTATCCTATAGAGTTTCTTTACCAAAGTAATAATGACACTACAAGGTCTCGACTCATACATAGCATGATTTTTCCACATATATGGTTGTCATAAAAGAACATCACAAACTTCAAGTTGGGAAAAATCACACATTACCTCATATTTGAAGGGCTTGATGTCATAGGAGAGGTGACACTATTGACTGATGCGTATGTCTCATCCATGGATCATCCAACCAATGTTATAGGGTTGGGAATGTGGAACTGTTAGAATCTTCAATGTTTTGACAACCTCGATAGAGATGAGCTTCTTCTGACTACCATTGTCAACAATGAATTGCAGTGGAGTCCCCTGCACCCATAGTTGTAAATGGAAGAGGCGCTCACCTTCCTCTGGATCCTCTGACTCCTCTAGTTGGATATTTGCGGTTATGATGGTGGCACTAGGTTCTACGTAAATGATCTTCTTACCCCTTTATTTTTTTGTATCAATTTATGAGTCATAGTTTGGATCCAAGGATTTTGTCTCGGACAATAATGATTGTTTTGAGTGACATTAATAAGTGTTGTGCCAGGGGATTTTGTGGAGACCGCACCACTTGGTAGTCTCCTTCTTCAATTTCCCATTACCCTTCTTTGTCTGCAGCTTGGACTGATTGTCGGGAATTTGTCCATCCTTGATATGTTCTTTGGGTTGTGAATTAGGGCCACTTTTTCCTAGCTTCTACTGGCAATTTGCAAACCCAAAATCTTGCTTATTATTTTGCTTAAACGTTTGCTCAATATTGACGGCATATCAGGAAGTTTCTCCTAGTGAGGATATGTCCAGGAAATCCATCTTTGACTGAATGTACCTATGCAAGCCAATGTGGTACTTTAGAAAAAAGTGTCATTCGGAGTCTTTAATACCCATCTTTGAGAACAAGGTATGGAATATATTGGTATACTTCGACATTATTTGGTCTCTTTCTTGGCACAATGTTGTCCACCGAGTGTATTGGTCTTCATAGTTTTCGAAAGGGTAGAATTCCTCTTTGACAGCATCGACAAAATATTCCCAAGTGGGTTCTGTATTGAATATCTCAGATTCATCCCTTCCATTCCTCTTGCAGTACTCGTCCCACCAGTATTTGACATGGGGTAGGGACTTAAGGAGCATGAAGGTGATATTTTTACTATCGAAAAAATTTTGAACAGAGAAGTATCCCTCTAACATACTCAACCATTTTTCCAAAGCATCTACATCTATATTTCCTTCAAATAAGGGGATAAAGTTGACTTGTACCTTGAAGGGACTCCCACCCTCGAAACAGCTACTCGTTGAAGGTGCATCCATCACCATCGGCATTCTTTGAAGGATCTGGGTGAATTTATACATCATCTCGTTACTTTGTCGCGTGAGGGCTTCCTCGAACAACAATTTAATAGGATGTCCTACTCCATCATCTATTTTTTCTTCTCCTGTCATGTGAGGTTGCTTGGGATGATCAGAGGTATTTTCCCCAACCTCAACTAGTTCAAGACCCAACTCTCGATATTCAGATCTCGTCAGGGACATGCACTGAGAAACCACAAGAGCAAAACTCTCTAATACCACTAATTGTGACGTTATTTTGGACACCAATTTATGATATGGATTTATCTAAGAATGAAATGAAAGAGAATACCTATATTCATATACACATATATATGGCAATAAACATAGCAATATTGTAAACTTATATTCTATTAAATGAATGAAACATAACAAACTATAAAACAAACACAGCTAGAATGGTGGTAGCTCTATCTTTGAGAAGAGATGTGGAAACTACGCTCACTTGTGACAAGATGAATACAAAAGGAGGTTGAAGGGCCTTTCTATTATAAAGCCTTGTAGATGAATAAAAACCTAAACCTAACCTAAGGAGGTGAATCATCATAAAGTTTGTGGCCTCAAGGTGGTTAGCTGAACAGACAACTACTCGGGGTCATAACTTTTGCATACTATCTCCATTTGGGGCTTCTCAATAACTGATTGGAAAGTTCTATCTGAGATTTACAACTTTCGACTGATTCCCAATGCATTCCATCAATAGCTATTTGGCTCCCCAAATATCCCAAAAAAAACATTTAGGGCCTCAAAACGGCCCAAAAATTTGGGACCTAAAAAATAGTAGAAAATTACAAGAAATTTGCCAAAATGAAAAACCATTTTGAGACGGTGGAATAGGTGGGTGCCCACCTATACCCATGTGGATCAATTTACATCCCAATTAGCGTCCCAATTAGCATCCCATTTATCATCCCATCCAGAATCCCTTTTAACATCCCATTTATTGTACCAATTAGAGTCCCAATTAGATTCCATAATAGCATCCCAAATAACACACAGAAGAGTCTACAAAATAGCACCATGTATAAGCCAGGGATATCATTAGGAATTGCATTATGAATTGCACCAGGAAAAAAATCCAAGGTAGCGCCAAGAATTGCACCTAGAAAACATCCAACATAGTGTCGAATATAGAGCAAGGTATAGCGTCTAGAATAGCACCAAAATTTTTGAAAGAAACTGCTCTAGGATTTGTGCTAGGCTTAAACCCAGGAATTGCACTCGATAAATGTCTGACATAGCATCAAATATAACACCAGGATTAGAAATGAAATTTGCGCTAGGAAAATAGCAAGAAATTACATAAAGAATTGTGCTAGTAATGGTGCCAAACATAGCACCAGGTATAAAGCCAGACATAGCACCAAGAATTGCAATAGGTGTTTTAGAAGGTATTGATCTAGGAATTGCCCCAGGAAAAGGGTCAAGCATAGCACCAATTATATATCTAGGCATAGCACCAAGAATCGCACCTGGAAATTGAAAAGAAATTGCGTTAGAAAAGGTGTAGGGAAAACTCCAAAGTTGCATGAGGGATAGTGTCAGGCATGTTGACATAAGTAGAACCTAAATGGCCATTTTGGAAACTAAGAGACCCTAATAACCATAAATAACCCTAATGGAATACTATAGTCCCTAATTACATTAGAGTGTTCCTAATGACATGTTGTTGTTGCTGATGATGATGCATATTGACAATGATAAATATGGAAATGATTATTTCTACAATATTTAATAGGATGTTGATGACAAGGATTGTGTCAAAGTCAATAATGATTCTGCAGGTGGTTATAGCATTATCATGATATTGATTGGTCCTAATGGAAACATAATTCACCCAAATGGCATCAAATTGACCATAATAGCCCCTAGATGGGGCCTAATGGCATCTGATTGTCCCTAACAACATTTGAGTGACCCTAATGGAACTTGAATCACCATAAAAGCATGAGGATGATCATGTTGATGATGGATGATGGCAAGAATATTGATGATGATGATTATGATGATTATAATGAGGTTGAGATGAATGACTGTGATTATGATGACATATGACAATGCTGATGATGATGATGATGACTTTGATGTGCTCATGTATGTTGTTAATGATCATGTTATGATGGCGACGATATCGATGTCAATTATCATTATTCATCTTATAGTACTTCTGGATCTTTATTTATCATAGTGTCACCTAAATGACCATAATCATGGAAATTTTGGAACTTGATTGATCCTAATGAGAGGTAAATTACCTTAATGTCACCTAAATTGCTATAATGCCATTTGAGTGTCTTTGACAACATTATATAGACCCTAATGTAATTTGATTGAACCTATAACATGACAATGATGCATTATTATAATTATGATGATGATGAAAATGTACTTGATGATGTTGACAATGGCTACGATGAAGGAAATGATGATGATTTAATGTATGGTGATGATGACAATGTCGATGTCAATGACGATGATGCATGTGGTATCACTTCTCGATTCTAAATTATCCTAATTAATAAGAGGCTTAGTTGTTTGAAATTCTAGTGAGCATAATTATGCAATTACACCATGATGTCCCTTTTTTTTAAATCACATTCCATTAGAGCTTGTCACCTTGCTTGGTTTCCTTGTGATATCCATTAACTCAAATTATTTTCCTTCCCAGGAAAATTTCATGAAAAGTTCTTAAAAATTAAAATCCATTATTCCCAATTATTGTAACCATTGAACCCCTAGGACAACATCAGTACCACCCATTGGTATAATAATCACTAGACTATTCAATACATATTCCCCCATAGTAGATTTATATTGTGGCGTTTCCCTGAGTAATTGTCAGTTCCTCCATTTGCAATCATTACTTGAAACTCTAGAGTTGGTTATATAAAGCATTACAGTGAATGAAATTATGAGTACTACTAGAATCAATCAATATTGTTACCTTTTTTCTTTTTGATATATCCTTCAATCTTGATAGTTTGAGAAGTGATAACTCCAGCCAATGCATGACAAGATATGGCGGGATTCATCTCTTCGAGAGTAATCTCTTCTATTTCTTCAGCTTGATATGTTTCATGTTCTTTTGCTTCTTCCTCTTTACAATCTATGTAGAATAATTTCTTCTCACCACACTTATTTCCCTTACTATACTTGTTGTCACAATTAAAGCATAGAACTTTTTCTCTTCTTTCATCCATATGTTGAGGTTTTAACCTTGCATGTTGAGGTGGGTTAGAAGGAGGAAAATTGTTCTCTCTATAGGTGTTATAGGTGGTCCTTTTAGTATCCATCGCCATGTGTTGGTGGGAATATCTAACCTACTCGCCAACGAAGGAGAAACAACTTGAAAAGGGTCCTTAAAGTGGTTTTTGATCTCAATTGGGACAGCTACTTCTCACAGGAATGAAGACCTTGTTTCCACTAATGGAAGTTTGATCCTCGAAAGGAGACTTGCAATTGGATTTTCCTAAGATATTAAATGTAATTAAATATCTAAATAAAATGCATCCTAAAATTAATATAATTTACTACAGTTTTTTTAAGCTATGAAATATAATTTAGTAGTTGCAGAAAATTTCCTATAGTGGAAAAATTTACATAAACACGGCAAGAAAGACTGCACCAATGTAACTTGAACAACTATAGAAAACAATGAAAAACTAATTTATCTTAAGTGTTATCCCATGGGAGCAAAGATTAATGGAAGAATTGATGCATAAAAGAACAATTATGTCATTGTTTGCTAAAAGAAAAATAAACAAAGAGCAGCACGTTGAACACGCCAATATTATAGTCGAATAACCTTCTTTGATTATGCATATATGGTTTACGCATCAGATTTATAATTGTTTCAGTTAATTGAATGAAAGGATATTTAACCATAACAATTATTAAAAGGAAAAAGCATCTACTTGAGTTTAAACATTATTATATGTATAAGAAGCATCTTACAAAGTACAGTCAATTGAATGAAATGACAACATATCTGATATTTTTGAATGGCGAACTCTCTTCCATAAAAAGATAAAAGTGTTTTTTGTATACAATTCAACCCTCTCTCTTTGGAGACCCCCCCTCCCAAGTACAATTTTGTGGCCTTTTATAATTCTTTTCCGAAGGCTTTGATTTCGCCTCTTTGCTTAGTGTAACTTTTGATCTTCTTTCTTCTGTATTCTGGTGAAAGCATGTCATCTTTTATCCACATTATTTTCAACAAGCCTATTCATTAAAATCAACATTAATAAATTAGAATATTCTCGAAAGAAAATTTTAAAAAAATAAATCCCTTGGCTTTTCTAGCAATACGAACATATTTCAGTAATTGTCTGTCCATTAGTCTGTAATGGAAACGCAATTTATGTTTCTCTTCCAACCGGATACGATATTGAGAGATTTTTTTGGAAGACAACCGGCATGTCCCTGAAAAAGTAGAGTAGGTGCAAATTCCCCCAATTTGTGGTCTACCATACGATCTGTTACGTAAATGGGTAAATGTTCTCTCCCATTATGAACAGCAACTGTATGGATATGAAAAGCAAGTGAAAGAATTTCCCTATCAATTAGCTTATTTTCCATGCATTCCTTTCTCTATGACTAGTAGTTTTGCGTAGCTTATGTTGTTGACATGTCTCCAGTGATTTCCTCTATGATAAAAAAAAAAAAAATGTGGTATATTTTTTAGTTGATAAGTTCATGATTTAGTGAAAACTAGTTGTGGCATCCTCTTTTGGCACAAATATCGTGAAGTTAACGCACTGTTCAACCATCTTCGATAATCTTGGCTTATTAATTGGCAATTTGTTGGAGAATCCAACCCCATTATGATCTTCGACCCAATGTCATGCAACTCAATAACTCTTTGTTTATGATTCTAGAGCCACCATGTTTGTTGTACCATGGAATCTCAATTATGTATCTGTAGTGTATTTTGGGGTGGATTGAACATATGGGTGCTTTGGTAGATGGCTCACCCAATATTGAAATTTGTTGGTACTTGTCGACACTCAAATGCTCTACCTTCATCCCTTCTTTTCCATCAAGGAGGTTATGTACTTCACAACATTCAATTTTCTTTAATCCCTAAAGTTGTTGGGATTTTATGAGCTATGTTTCCATTTTAGCAAGTATGTTAATTCCCCTTTAAATGAAAGTAGCAGAAAAGTATAGATAGTATGTTAGTTAAAAAGAAATACAACTCATACTTATGTGCATTGCATGATATTTAACACTTTGATTTACATTTATGGATATTGATATACTTAATTGAAAATGTATTTGTACATTTAATGAATCTAAGCTATAATGAACCTATAGTGGCAATAAGTACATGTGTATTTCACCTTAGATGTAATTCAAAAGATAAAAGTATTCCTTAACTAAGTACATGGATTTTAAGTGTTACATAATATTATTGATTCCTCTATTGCTTTTGGTATATCCCTTTAAATATATCCAAAATATTATGATAGAAGTCTACGTCAGTAAAATTATATGCACAACTAATGTTGACATTAAATTGTCAACCCGGGGAGGTAGCCTTGTGAGGTGCATACACTGTCTTTGCAAGATTGGAATGAAAACCAAACTAATTTAACCAGAGTATCAAAATATCTTCAAACTTCATAAATTAACCCAACTTTAACTGAAAATAAAATTAGCTCTAATAACTCTAAAGGAAACCTGGTTATAAAATCAAGCTCCTTGTAATTAATATCCTTCTATCTCAATGCAACAAACTTACTAACTTCAAAGCTTCTACAAGATCAATGGTGAACATCTATCTTCAAAAGGGCATATGCAATTGAAACATAAATATGCAAGCTTTACTCTGTTGAACTTCCATAATTCCATCATTTCACAGCTTGTATTTACACCCTTGTTCAAAACACAGGGATTTAGTGTTCTTGCAAAATATATTTTTATTCATTCCATCCTTTCTATTAGACAGATAGTCCACCTTAATACCTTAGGCACTTTTATTTGCTTCCATGCAGTATATCCTATGGTTTAGACTTAGGGAAATTGGCAATTATGACAGTTGAGGCACTCCTAGTTGATCATTCTTCACAGTTGATGCGCTCTAGGTTGATCATTCTAATACCTAGGCACCCACATTGATTGCAGTCAACCAGGAATGCACTCTCATTCCTCTTTTTGTGGGATTTTGACTCCTTTGAGGCGCTAGTGCATGTTTTGGGTGGTTTTTGGACTGTTTTGGGCATTTATTTCTCTCCTAGAGACACTCCACTCACCCATGTGCCTCCACACACCTCCCACACCTCCACACATGTTTCAGCATGTCTCAGCCATGTTCACACATGCATTCATGACCGTTTGGGATGAGTTGGAGGCTTATTGGTCCACTTAAGGGGGATGAGGGCCAAATCTAGTGATGACACTTGTATGGTTCCACATGGCCTCCAAGGCCTCTCATTTTTTTCCTATTATACTATATATCAGTTCCAGACATAGTTACATGTTGGATAGTGTTAATAATATCCATTATTGACTTCATGTGTTTATGCAATTTCAGTCTTTTTCATCTATTTTGTGCTTGTTTGTGAACTATAGTGAATTGTGAGTGGTTCTTTGGCTTCTAAATCCAGCTATGTATCAATTCTCACATGGTATCAAAGCTGATTGAAGCTGCAAACTGATTCCATAGTGTTTTATTTGTTGTAAGAGGGATTCTCTATATAGATTCGAGAGTTTTCATTGCAGGTACATTCAGCAATTTGTCACCAGTAGCACAAGCAGAGATGGAGCAGACCCATGTTTTGCTGACACCATTCAACTAATTCAAATGGAAGGCTGATATGGTTATCCAGCTGAGGTCGAAAGGCTTGTTCAGGGTCATCATGGGAATAGAGGTTGAACCAAACTCAGTTGTTGAGAAATCAAAGTTCTTCAACAAACTTGATGAAGTATTTGGAATGCTTTGTCTCAGCATTTCAAGAGACTTTCTCTTTCATGTTGACAGTATGACCACTCCAAATGAAGTATGGCTGAAGCTATAAGCTTTGTTTGGAAATTCTAATCAGATGAGGGGTCACCATATCAGAAATGAGCTCATCTCTTTGAGTCCTGCTCATTTTGAGACAATCCAATATTTCTTCACCAAATTCAAGTCTTTGGTGCTTCAACTCAAGCAATGTGGAATAGAGAAGAAGCAGTAGTATCTCACATTGTCAAGTAGGGCTTGAGTACTCTGTGTTTGTGAACACATTTCACTCAAGAAAGCTCACAGCTCAAAACTAGAAAATGTCATCACTAGCAAGCTTCATGGAGTCTTTTACCCAAGAGCAAGATAAGCTAGTGGAGATGGGCACCATCAAATCAAGCAAAGACCAAGATCTTGCTACATGGGTTTAGAATCCATCCAAAGGAACGAAGAAAGCTAAGGATTCGAAGCATCTAGACAAGAAGAAGCAAGACAGACCCAAATTTCCCGATGGGGGTTCGAATCCTTGCAAGGACAAGGACAAGAAGAAAAAGGAGAAGACCAAGTGCACCTACTGTCACAAAGGTGGCATCCAAAGAGTTCATGTATGAAGAAAATCATCGATATAATGGCATAGTTGTTGGAGAAGAACAACATCCCAGTCCTATAGGGTGCAAGGAAGAAGGATGGAGGTTCAGGCTCGGACAACAAAGAGAGGTACCATGCATTGGTTGCTGGTTCTTTGGATTCTTCTTCCTTCATCATTGATTCAGGAGCATCAAGGAACATAGCCTCTGTCAAAGAGTTCTTGACATCCATCTATTCAAATAGTGGCCCAATTGTTCGAATGAGTGATGATTCAATTGGTCTGGATAGATCTTGAGGATGGATTTTTCAATAATTTATTATTTGTACCAGACTTGGCAGTGAATCTATTGTCAGTGTACCAAATGACCCACACTAGAGAAGCCAAGAGAGTAACATTTACTCCATACATAGTGGATATAGCTGAAATATCTACCAACAAGGTGGTGGATTTGGGATTTGTTGATCACCAAGCTAGGATGTACAAATTCTCCCATTTCCTTCCCAACTCCAAAGGGAAAGTGCTTATGTCTCATGCCAATGAAACCAAGAAGTTATGGCATGAGATTTTTCCATATGAACTACAAATACCTTCAGACATTGAACAAAGGTATCATGGTGGAAGGGCTTCCTCCTGTCAAGACCTCCAATGGTGCATGCATTGGTTGTGCACCAGGCAATCATCTAGAGCATAGCTATGAGAAATGGAAATCAAGGAGAGCTACTCGACTACTTGGACTCATTCATTTAGATATTATTGGACCTCTCCCTACACCTTCATATAGAGGATCAAGGTATGTGTTGACCTTCTTAGATGATTTCTCAATGTTTTACTAGGTTTAATTTCTCAAACTCAAATCTAAAGTCTTTGAGACTCTCAAGGTTTTGCTAGGTTTACTTTCTCAAACTCAAATCTAAAGTCTTTGAGACTCTCAAGGTTTGGAAAGACTTGATTGAGAATTAGTGTAGGAATAAGATCGAAGTGATATGTACTGATAATGGTAAAGAGTATGTGAAAAATAATTTGCAGCAGCTTTGTAAATAATGTGGCATCCAAATGCAACATTTGTCCCCCTACACACCACAGCAAAATAGTGTGGCAGAGAGGAAGAACAAGACGCTCAAGGAGATGGAAACCTGTATGATTGAGTATAAGGATTTGAGTCCTAACATATGGATGAATCCATTAACTATTCTACATACATTCAGAACATATCTCTTTACAAATCAATGAGTGTAAAAACACCATATGAGGCTTGGTTTGGTCACAAGCCAAATATTTCACATTTCAGAATTTTTGGCTCAAGGGATTTGGATAGGATTCCTTCATAAAAGAGGAAAGCATTGCAGCCACAAAGCAAGGAGTGCATCATGGTTGGATATGGTGAAGATACAAAAGGCTACAATATCTTTGATCCCTCAACTCAAAACACTTTCATAGAAATAAGTGTGCAATTCAAGAGGAAATCATTCCAGATTTTGAACTAGCACCGGGGGAATGCTCTTATCCTCAACACCAAGATGATGTAAGTGATTATTCCATTTCTGATATTTCTGATATTTCTGATTTTGATATGGATGAATATTATGTTTCTGAACATGACTCCCCCACAAGTCCCAAGTGAGCAGAGAAAACCATAGTAGCAACTGGGGATTTAGTAGGCAATCCACTAGATCCTAGGAAGACTAGATCATAATTTCACAATGCTTATTTTGAAAATGAATTGAGTCTTGTTGAGAATTGCTTCATGATGGTTGTATATTATCCACAATAATATGAGGAAGCATATCATGACTCAACATGGAAAACATCCATGCAAGAAGAGTTCAACTCTCTAGAGGAAAATGAGACTTGGGAATTGGTTCCATTGCCTCCCAAGAGGAAGATAGTGCAATGAAAGTGGGTCTATAGGACCAAATTTTCTTCTGATGGGTCTGATATAAATTATAAGGCCATATTAGTTTCCAAATTATTCTCTCAATTCGAAGGAGTAGACTTTACAGAGACATTTGCATAGGTTGCAAAGATGGACTCCATCAAGCTAGTTTTAGCCATTGTTGCAAGCAAGCGCTAGGAGGTTCACCACATGAATGTAAAAAGTGAATTTATTCATGGTGAGATATAGGAATAGATATATATGCATCAACATGAATGTTTCCAAGAGGTTCCTTCTCTTGTATGCAGGTTGAAGAAGTCTCTCTATGGCCTCAAGCAAGGCCCAAGGGTTTCATATGCCAAGATGGACAAATTTATGTTTTCACTTGGATTTGTTAGATGAAAGTATGATCCTAATGTTTATTTGTAGAATATTTTTGATTTATTACAGGTAATAGTACTCTATGTTTATGACCTTTTTATTACAAATATCTGCACCAAATAAATTGGTTCAATCAAAGCATCTTTGCACAGTGAATTTTCAATGACTGATCTTGGCTTGTTGAAACAATTTATTGGTTTGGAAATTGTTCAATATGAAGAAGGGATAAAGGTCGGTCAAAGTTTAAAATTTCTGAATTTAAGGCATCCAAGTTCCCATTCCTTTCTGGTATCAAACTAGGTGAAGTTGGTGACTCTCCATTGGTGGACTGCTCATTGTATAGGCAGCTAGTGGGGAGTTTGTTGTATCTTACTCATTCTAGACCTGATTTAGCATATGTTATAGGTGTTTCATATAGATATATTTATAAGCCTCATTATATCCATTGGAAGGCATATAAGAGGATATTTCAGTATGTACAACTCACCAGGAACTTCGGGGTACACTATGCTGCTAGTTCTCCACTAGAACTAGTTGGATTTTTATATTCTGATTGGGCTGGAGATCCCAATGACAAGAATTCCACTTCATGTTATGTCTTCATTCTTTCCAATGGTCCAATATGTTGTTCAAGCTAGAAACAACACATTATTTCTCTTTCTTCAGTTGAGGCCGAGTACAGAGGAGCAATGAATGCAGCTACACAATGTGTGTGGTTGCAAGGCATTCTTCAGGAACTTGGTGTTGCACTTGATTCACCCACTGTCATTTGGTGTGACAATAAAAGTGTAATCCATATTTCCACAGATCTAGTATAGAGATAGAGGACCAAACACATTGAGATACACATGCACTACATCTAGAGCTTGGTGCATGATCGGATGATAGCCTTGCAGTATTGCTCTTCTACTGAGTAAACTGATGATATTTTCACCATTTGCTTCATAGAGAAGACCTTCACTTAGCTGAGATCACTGCTTGGGGTGAGTGATACATGGTGATGGCTGCCATTCACTTTCATATTTTTGGCTCCATGTCCATTTTTTAGGAGAGGTTTTTTTCCCATGTAGTTTTCCTCTTTTCCTTGATTTCATGGACAAATAAAATTTTATGTTGTATGAGGTGACTTGAGCCTTTGTTGCCAAGGCCTCCATGATATTTTTGGTTAAGCATTACTAAGTATGGATTAAGGGGGGGTGTTATACTGATAATCCACCTTAGTACCTTATTCTTAGACCTTAGACACTTTTATTTGCTTCCATGCAGTATAAAATCATATGGTTTAGCCTTAGGGAAAATGGCAATTATGGCAGTTGAGGCGCTCCTAGTTGATCATTCTGCATAGTTGATGTGCTCTATGTTGATCATTTTGACACCCAAGTGCCCACATTGATTACACTAAACTATGCATGCTCTCTCCTTCTTCCTTTTGTTGTATTTTGACTACTTTGAGGCGTTAGTGCATGTTTTGGGTGGTTTTTAGACTCTTTTGGGCATTTATGGCTCTCCTAGAGCCACTCCACTCACCCATGTTCCTCCACATGCCTCCCACACCTCCACACATGTTCCAACATGCCTCACCCACATTTACACATGCATTCGTGACCGTTTGGGATGTGTTTGAGGCTTATTGGTCCACCTAGGGGGGATGAGGGTCAAATCTATTGATAACACTTGTATGCTTCCACATGGCCTCCAAGACCTCTCGATTTTTCCCTATTGTACTATATATCAGTTCCAGACATAGTTACATGTTGGAAAATGTTAATAATATCCATTATTTACTCCATGTGTGTATGCAATTTCAGTCTTTTTAAGCTATTTTGTGCTTGTTTGTGAACTATAGCGAATTGTGAGTGTTTCTTTGGATTTTAGATCCAGTTGTGTATCAATTCTCACACTTTCAGCAAAGAGTACAAATTCGTCATTTTATTTCCTTTACTTAATAACTGAGCAGAGAGTTGTCTAACAATATAACTACATTAACTAAATCCACCATTCATAAACTATTGGAAGATAAGTATTACTAATCTCAATTTAGTTCTTTGCAATTTCTCTCAATAAACCAAAGAAAATATGGAATTGATCACACATTCATATTTCCCATCTATTTCTCAAACATAATCTCTAAAATCAACCTCCAAGTATACACTATTAATTGATAAAGCATTCTTTACCCAAGTAAGCATTGTTGACTGTTCTAAGAATCGCTATAGCATTTACCAAAAATCCAGATTTACTCCATCAAAACAACCTTCTCCTCAATGTAAAAGAAAAAAAACATTGAACCAAAATAATATTGTTATTTATTCTTCTTCTGACATACCAATCATCAATCAAAATCTAAATGTATCCTCCTTTCAAATAAATTCTGAAGTCTAATATCAGCGAACACCAATTTGAATCTCAACCAAATTCCCGAACTACTAGGCTCTAACCCAGGTAAACAAATACTAGAACCTAATCTAATGTTGCAGAATGTATCTAAAATGCTTAATCCTTCAAAGTAAAAATATCACAACCATCACTACCGTCTATCCTTCCCAATCATCAACTAGCTTTCAACATGCACTAAAAACTAAAGTAGGAAATTCCAATTCTTATCATTTAAAATTCAGCCAATTAATTTCTAGAAACAGATTAAATTTGGCATGTTGATAATACAAAGTTGAAATACCAACTTACGAATTGGAGGGCCCTTCCAATCCCAATTGGATAATCATGAAAACACTGAATGAAGATATGAAATTGAATCTGTATATTTCATTAGCAGACTGGTTCAGGTTCCATACACATCATTTCTTTGCATCTCAACAATCTATTTTAACAAAGCCAAATACTCTAAACCTTTAGTCTCCTATTTCCTACTCTCCATACATCTCTATCTCTCCCCTACTCTACTTTAATAACTAATAATTCATAGCTCTAATTTATTTCATGTGCCAGGTGCAAGCTTACATTTTATAATATGATCATGATGACAACAAACTCAACTTGTTAGCTAATCTCACGATCTGGAGAAGAATCAAAGGCTTTGATTTAGTGGATTATATCTTCAAAGACAGTTCTAGATATCAATATTGAGGGAATGTGTCCCCCAACCTCGTGGATTCTTCTGAGTTGACTTGGACGTTTTGAAAATTGGTTGCAACAATATTTTGAAGACATCTTCTATCATCAAGAAAGTATTTCTCCTAAACTGTTGATAAATTATGAAAACCATCAACAATCAAGGTAAAGGATGCCATTTCAGAAGTGGATTTTTAACATTTTGTGAGATTCCTCTTGGTTTATTCAAGATTGAAGCCCGAATTTGACTTCCTATTGAAGTGATAGAAATATTATCATAACCTTTGAATTGTGATATGATTTCCAGATGTGCAACCTGGGGACGAGACATGAACAACAAACCATATTGATACTTCAACTTAGAAAATCCTTACCACCAAATTAGTTGAATAGATCTGGAAGTAATGATATTCATTCGTGGAAGTACCAGAATGAGTGACGGATCAAGGGATGGGAATTTATCACTTATGGTTGAAGGAACACAACTTTGTTTTTCATAAATATGTTAGTCAAAATATAGATTTAACTCTGCAAACGATAAAATAATGACTATTGTATCATTGATTACCTAATATTGCTTGAAGGTAAGTTATGGAGTAAAAATGCAGGGAAGAAGGCTTCATGATGGCTTATATTCTAGTACTAGCATAGGAAAATATAGGCAAGAATTTATCAAAAATTGGGGCCTGACATCCCCCCCAGAACAAAACCATTGCACGTCTTCATGCAATTAAGTCTTTTGCTAAATTTCAAAATTGTAGGACACTGCTTCATTTAGTTTTTAGTAGTTTTGATGGAGATACTTAGCCCTGAAGATGCATTGTTCTTCAATTGCTTCACCAATTCTTATTTCTCATTTTAAGTTTTAGTACCTTCTCATACCAGTGGGTGGCTATGAATAATGATGTGCTATTCTTAGTAAGGAGGGTTTAATAATGATGATAGGTAGGATAGATGGTGTGACTATTTTAAAGAATTGGAGGTATAATTACAATGAGATGGATATGAAAATAAATGGAGAAACTATAGGTGAAAGGTTTTATGATGAACAAGTAATAAAAAAATAGTCATTATTTCATATTTGCAGAACTAAAATAAATTTGAAAACACGTCTCCAAACAAAGTCAACTCAAAGAAACTTACAATTTTTTTTTGTTTGTGTTGCAGATTCAGAAATACCTGCTCTTACTGGCTCCTTTCTATTGGATACACGTGAAAGAGAAATGATCTTGCCATAAAATGGTTCCTTTGAACGGTTTGGTACCATCTTGTTGATATGAATATCAACTATAAAATGTTTCTATGAGATGAAACTCCAATGCCATATTTTCCATGTAGTTTTTTTTATGTTCAAAAAGCAAGATTGATTTTCTAATGATCTGGAACTTCTTGTAATTTTGTTGCTAAAGACATAAAATTTTGGAAATGCTACATTCTAATTGAGTAAGACAAATGGTGTAAGAATTTGTACTTTGCTGATATAGATTTTTCACCACCATATTTTGAGTGTAACATCTTTGTTCTTACTTACTAAACTAATTCACTCCACTTTATTTATATACATTCTCCTAGTCTACTTTACAAGGAATGAACCTCAATTCAAGTATAATCGGACTTCCAATGTAGCCATCTCTTGAGTAGAATCATAATGATACACATACCCATATGTAAAAGATATAACTTGATAGTTACCTAAGTATGATGAACTAGTCCAACCTCTTCATCTGGTACCTCGAACTGTCAAAGGAGAAAGCCACCCTTTAACTTGGTGATAGATTGGAACCATTCTTCCATATAATATTTCATTCCATTAATTTCATATCCATTAATTTCCATGTCCTTGAGATATTCAAAAATGTGATGTTCATACTCTTGGATGCTCAAGGGGATTAAGCATGACAATAATTCCTCAACTTCTAGATCCAATATCTTCTCTTCGACAGCCTCTGTTGCAACCTAGTAAGGAAATTCCAACGGTCTATACTCACTTTTTCCCATACTCTGCAAAATATCTTGCAGCAGCATCTTCTCGTATCCAACAACTCTTGGATCCCCTTGATTATCCTCAGTTGGCTCTTTTTTTAAGTGTAGGGGGGTTTATAATCAAAATTGTGCTAGTCACACAACGGAAATAAATCTTTGCAAATCAAACAACTGAGATAAACTCTTCCTACTAGCACTATAAATGAACTTTAGCACACCTCCAAAATTGAATTTGCACACAACCTTCAAAACAAATGACAATAAATTCTTGCACACCAACTGAAATAATTTTTTTGCAGCCACACCTTCAAAACTAAATCCACACAGTTGAAGTAAATTCTTTCAAAGCTGAATCTAATCACATTGCTGAATAATAATCACACTTGAATAAAATAACATGATACTATAGAAAAAGAAAGACACACTTGCTTGAAAGAACAACAAGGCTATGGAGAAACCACACTGCATGCTTGCATCGGTTCTTACCTCCCATATTATAACTCCTTCTCTCCCTTGTCATCTAAATTAAAGCAAATATAATCTCTAGTCCTTTAGCACCTCCCTGACAATGGCGCTAAAAAATTTAGTAAAATTATATGCACAAATAATGCTGACATTAAATTGTCAACCCAGAGAGAAAAGCTAGTGAGGTGCATACACAGTCGTTGCAAGATTGAAATGAAAACCAAACTAATTTTACCAAAGTATCAAAATATCTTCAAAATTCATAAATTAACCCAACTTCAACTGAAAATAAAAATAGATTTAATAACTCTAAAGGCAAGTTGGTTATAGTATCAAGATCCTTGTAATTAATCTCCTTGTATCTCAATGGAACAAACTTATTGACTTCAAAGCTTCTACAAGAACAATGGTGAACACCTATCTTTAAAAGGGAGTATGCATTTCAAACTTAAATCTACAAGCTTCACTCTGTTGAACTACCATAATTCCATTATTCCATAGCTTGTATTTACACCCTTGTTCAAAACACAGGGATCTAGTGCTCTTCCAAAAGATTTTTTATTCATTCCACCCTTTCACTGAATAGTACAACTTCATCCTTTTATTTCCTTTACTTAATAATTGAGCAGAAATTTTCCTAATAGTATCACTACATTAACTAAATCCACCATTCATAAACTACTGGAAGATACAACCCATTTTATTGCAAAAATAAATATTAATTGATATCAATTTAGTTCTTTGAAATTGTTCTCAATGAACCAAAGAAAAGATGGAATTGATCACACATTCAGATTGCCCATCTATTTCTTAGACATAATCTCTAAAATCAATCTCTACACAGTTAATCCATAAAGCATTCTTTACCCGAATAAGCATTGTTGATTGTTCCAAGAATCGCTATAGCATTTACAAAAATTCCAAATTTACTCCATCAAAAAAAACCTTCTCCTCAATGTAAAAGAAAATAAACATTGAACCAAACTAATACTATTATTTATTCTTCTTCTTCTAGCATACCAATCATCAATCAAAATCAAAATCCCCCTTTCAAATAAATTATGAAGTCCAATATCAGCTAACACCAATTTGAATCTCAACCAAATTACCGAACTACTAGTCTTTAACTCCGGTAAACAAATACTGGAACCTAATCTAATGTTGCATCATGTATCTAAAATGCTTATTCCTTCAAAGTGAAAATATTATAACCATAACTACCATCTATCCTTCCCAATCAGCAACTAGCTTTTGTGATAATTGATTCTTAGTGAGATCTAGGAGCTAGAGCAATATTCACACTCAAAGTGTTTGACAAAATATGCAAGAGAACAACAAAAGAGACTAAAAATAGCTGGAATAGCACATGTGAATGGTGCTAATAACTAATCATATTATTACAGTACATCTTTTAGATGTTATGGTACACATTTATAATACATTGGGGAAATTTCGTGAGCCCTTGGAGCCCATGTGAATGCATACAAGTGTCAGACTATGATTTGACCCCTAAACCCCCCAGATTGACCAGTAAGCTCCCAAACCTAACCAAACAGTCATGAAACCATGTGTGAATAGGTAAGAAGCATGCTTGGGTCATAAATGTGGGGAGGCAAGCAAGGGAGAGTGCATGGGTGAATGGGAGAGTCCCTAGGAGCCAAATAAATGACCAAGGAGACCACAAAACAACCACATTCACACACTAGCGCCCCTAGTCAAAGCTAGAAGTGGTTTGAAATTAGTGCAAGCACCTGGATGACAGAATGATCAAAGTGGAGAACCTCAACTGTCAATTAATGAGCCAGAATCACCTATTTGACCAATATTAATTAGTATAACCTAAGTTAGACCATAAAACATAGCACAAGGAAAATGATTATGTCTCTTAGGTAGATCATCATGGTACTAAGGTAGATTATTTCTCTAACATCCCCCCCCCCCACCTTAATCCTAACTTAGTACAACTTATTCAAAATTATTTATTAAGTCCTTGGAAACTAAGGCACAAGTCACAATTTTACAACAAAGTTTTATTGATCCATGTAACCGAGGTAAGGAGGAAAACATCATGGAACAAAACCTCCCCTCAAAAAAGGATATGATAGAAATGAACAAAAAGGTCTTCAACAGGTCCTCTTATTCACTTGAATGAGCTGAAATAACAACTTCTTGGTGATGGACTTGGTGAAGAAGTTGTGAATGCCAAGATCATGCATCAATGCATCAAATTGTTGTAAACAAGATCATGTGGAGAGGCCCTGTGATGGTCATCATTTGATGATGTAGGGGAATCATAAGAATGTATTTTTCTGCAAGAATACTCTGATATAATAGCATAATCAACCATGTAAAATATATCTCTGCAAACTCTTTCCCAAATAACATCAAAAGATTCAACAAAATCTGCATCATGTGTAGCTGCCATATCATTAATAAATCATGAATATTCTTCCCAGTTTGATGAAGAACCTTCATAAATATGTAACAAATCTCATGAGGCTATGAAATATCATAATATATGTCATACAGCAGAAAATATCAGAGGTATGGTGTCTCCATGAGCGAATGGGTCCATAAAGAGAGAAGAGTGAGCAACTACATCACAATTGCAATTGAGCAAACCTGGAAGGTCTGGAGACTTGAGATTTGAACCATGGGTGGAAAAAGAAAGTCCAGATATATGGAACAATAGTCCCATGAAGGCCAATTATATGTATTCCCAACCAATGAAATACATACAAGACATAACAGCAACATATACAAGTGACATAGCATTGGAAACTAGGCAATTTTGAGATTTTTTAACTAGCAAACTTGAGGGTTGTCGGGTATTTTGGTCATGAGAGGTTGGGAAAATGAGTCAATGAATGTAATAGGATGTATATCAGTCTGTATATCACCTTCAGAATCAGAATAGGAAATATATTATTGGATTTGAAAGAGCTTTCAAAAGACTCGTTGGAAACTAGCAAAAAGTGACTAGTTTTGGGAGGAAGCTTTGGAAAACTGATTGGGGTTTCTTCCAAGGAAGGGATGGATCCTTCTGATTCTATAAGAAGGTAAAAAAGAAACAGATACATTGGAAACAGAGATATCAGAAATGGGTTTTACCCATGCACTCAATGCATGCTCAGGCTTACCACTTCCTTGCTTGCGCTCCCATCCTCTTGCAAAATATGGAAGATCAATATGCTTCTCCTCAAGGAGTTTGGTCATGATGACCATATTCTTTCTGAAGAAAGATATTTAAATATTTGAACCTATGAAATAACCACATGTGGTTCTCTCTCTTGTTTCTCCTCGTGGATCTTGAACTCCCATTAGTAGAACTGGAGCTTTCTGAACTTGACTGCTTCTTCTCTTTCTATTTTTGCTTCAAATATTTCTTCTTGCCTTTGGCTTGATTTGGTACACCAGCAGCAAGGGCTTGTTCTTTGGATTTTATGGTACCCATTTGTATGATCTTGTCTTTCCCATGAGTTGAAGACTCCATTAATATGCTAGTGTAGGCATCTTCAAAATTTATAGTTGTAAGATTGCTTGAGTGGAATGTCGAAACATACACAGAATACTCATGCCCTAACTTAGAAAGGATGGAAAATATAAGTTGATGTTATTTCTTATTTATGCCACACTATTTCAGCTGAAGTAGTAGCACTTTAAACTTGGTAAAGAAGTCTTCAATGGTCTCATAGTGAGTTGGGATCAGGGAGATTAGCTCATTCTCAAGCTGATGGCCTCTCATTTCATCTGTCTTCCCAAATAGTGACTCAAGCATGAGACAAAATTCATTGGTTGTTCCAAGACTTTATACATGAAAGAGTAGATCCCTCAAAGTGTTAAGACAGAGCATACCAAATGCTTCATCAAGTCTATTAAAAAACTTAGCTTTCTCCACAACATAATTTGGCTCGAGTTCAGTCCCCATGGTGACCATGTAGAGGCCCTTGGACCTCAACTAGATGACCATCTCGACCTTACATTCAAAATAATTTAATGGATTAAGCAATGCTCGATTTTTCTCCATTTTGCTTGTGCAACCTGTGAAAAAAATGTTGTAAAACCTGCAGTGCAAACACTCAGACTTTCTGGAAATATGCCCTAAACAACAACTCAAACCTATGTATATTTGTTTGCGGCTCCAACTAGCTCTGATACCATGTGATAATTTATTCTCAATGATATCTAGGATATAGAGCAATATTCACACTCAAAGTGTTTGAAAAAATATGCAAGAGAACAACAAAAGAGACTAAAAATAGTTGGAATAGCACATGTGAATGGTGCTAATAACTTATCATCTTATTACAGTACATATTGTCGATGTTATGGTACACATTTTTAATATGTTGGGGAAATTTCATGATCCCTTGGAGCCCATGTGAATGCATACAAGTGTCGGGCTAGGATTTGACCCCTAAACCCCCCTAGGTTGACCAATAGGCTCCCAAACCTAACCAAATAGTCACGAAACCATGTGTGAACATGTGTGAATAGGTAAGAAGCATGCATGGGTCATAAATGTGTGAAGGAAAGCATGGGAGAGCGCATGGGTGAGTGGGAGAGTCCCTAGGAGCCAAATAAATGACCAAGGAGACCACAAAAAATCCACATTCACACACTAGCACCCCTAGTCAAAGCTGGAAGTGGTTTGAAATTAATGTAGGCACCTGGATGATAGAATGATCAAAGTGGAGCACCTCAACTGTCAATTAGTGAGCCAGAATCACTTATTTGATTAGTATTGATCATTATAACCTAAGTTAGACCATAGAACATATGACAAGGAAAATGATTGTCTCCTAGGTAGATCATCATGGTACTAAGGTAGATTATTTCTCTAACAGCTTTCAACATGCACTGAAAACCAAACTATCAAATTCCAATTCTAAGCATCAGCCAATTAATTTCTAGAAACAGATTAAATTTGGCATGCTGATAATACAAAGGTAAAATACCAACTTATGAATTGGAGGGTCCTTCCTCACTAACTACAGAAACCTACTTTTGGTAGTTCCCATAAGATATATCAAGTGATACTTCATCTGTGTTATAGGTGTTGCCAACAGATTTCTCCTCTCTTGAACTAATATCTTGATATTTGTTGATGGACAAGGATCTCGGGTTTTCCCATTGCTTCACACAAATTTTTAGGAAGAATGTTAAAATTAGATCCTATATCTAACATCATATCTTTGATTTCATAGCCATCCATTTGAGCATCCAACTTGAAATTTTATTCAGTTCTACTCCTCCTCCTTCTCATGCGATGTTATGCACCGAATTTCCAAAAGAGCATAAATTAAGAAAGAGAGAGTAATCCAACTCCTTAAGAATGAAGAAAAGAGATGAATAATAAGCCTCTTCGAGATGGGACCTCCTCATACAATGTACCAAATACACATTACAATATGAGATGATCCTAAATCTAGGTCTCCTTGATATATATGTATAGGAGAGAAAGGGTACAATTACAATTCTATGAACCATACAATTAAAATTAAGTTCCTAAACAAAAAATAAACACAATACTAATACAAAAGTATAAATGTAATGTTACAATATACAGGGATTAACATACCCATCTCCTTCAAACAAGTGTTGTCCTTGATGCTTGATTAATTATGGATCTCTTTTCCTAAAGAACCCATCTTCCCATGCCACCTCCTATATTGGAATTTTTTTCCACTTGAGGAGGTAGTTAGTAATTGGTAGATTTCATAGTTTAATGGTTCTTGTGTCAAGGATTGTTTCAGGTTCTAGTACCATCTTTCCTTCTTCATAAATCTCTGTTAAAAGAGTTTGGACTAGGATCTTGTCACCAATTACCTTTTTTAGGAAATACCAATGGAAGACTTGATGTACATGTGAATATGGAGGCAACCTAAATTTTCTAGCCCTACTTCCAATCCTCTGCAACACCTTATAGGGACCATAGTGATTGGGTGTTAATTTATTGTCCTTCTTTTGTTGCTTGAGGGACATTTGTTTGTATGGTTATGGCCTAAAAAATACCCAATTTCCCACTTCAAATTTCCTTTCATTGTGACGTTGATTCACCTATTGTTTGATTCTACTTTGTGCTATATCCAAGTTATATTTCAATAGTTGGAGAACCTCTTGTTGGTTCTTTATGTGATCCTCTACTACTTGAACCTTATATTTCTCCTTCAAGGATGATGTTCTGGAAGGGGATGATAGCCATAAAGTGCCATAAACAGTGACATTTTTTACGAAGTATGGAAATATGTGTTGTACCACCATTCCACTAAGAGAAACCACTTGACCCATTTTTTTGTGTATCATATTGAAATAAATTAAGATACCCTTCTAGGAATTTATTCACAATCTCATTTTTCCCATTAGATTGAGGATGGTAATAGGAGTTTTGATCCAACCAAGTTCCCAACAAGAAAATATTTTGTTCTGAAAATTGCTAGTATAAATTGGATCTCTATCACTTACAATAATATTGGGGGTTCCATGTTGATTTTGAACCAATTTGATGAATGTTACGGCTATTGTACTTTCTTTAAAAGGATGAGAAAGAGATCATAAATGGGAATACCTTGTGGGTCGATCCAATACTACAACGATGATTGTCTTTGCTTCTAACTTTGGTAGATTTGTGATAAAATACATTGAGGCATATTCCCAATGTTGAATTGGTATGGTTATGTCTTAATTGTCTCTCCTTTGTTTTGTTGACAAACCAAAAATTATGCCACAAAATTTTCAACATCGTTTTTAAGACCTTTCTACAAAAAATCCTTCTTGATTATGTGATATGTTTTCAAGAACTTTGAATGTCCTCGTGTGGTAGAAGTGTGCAATTCCAAAAAGAAATTCGGTTTGAGTTGATAATTCTTACATAAATATAGGTGATCTCTGCATCTTGGTACCATAGTGAATCATTCTTCCACAAAAATTTATTTGGTGAATTAGGGTCTTCTTGTAGTTGTTGAATAACCTTATAAGTCTTCTGATCATGTTTCCATTATGTCCTTACTTTTTCTACCCATTTAGATTGCATAATGGAAATAACACAAAGTAAGCCCTCAATGTCATCTTCTTTTCTTGAAAGTGCATCTTCCACCACATTTTGTTTTCCTTTTTTTGTAGATAATTTCAAATTCATAACTTAGCATCATTGTAACCCATTTTTGTTTCTCTTTTGAGGATAATCTTTATTTTAATAAATAATTAGAACTGTCGTGATTTGTTCTTACCTTGAAGTGTCTTCCTATTAGGTAAGGGTGTCATTTCTTAATTACATGTAATATGGCCAACATTTCCTTTTCATAAATTGGTTCAGTAAGTTTTTTCCTTTAAGTTGGAAACTTTCAAAGGCAAGTGGCCTTCCATATTGCATTTAAATTGCACCAATGACATTCCCTAAGGAATCACATTCCACCATAAAGGTTTATCTGAAGTTAGGCATAGCTAAAAAAGTAGTTGTGCACATATCCAATTTAAGTTTTTCAAAAGATTTGGTTGCTTCTTGAGTCCAAGAGAATGCCTCATTTTTCAATAACTTTGTTATAAGCGTTGCTATGTTACCACATAATTCTTGATGAACTTATGGTGGTATCCTTCCAGTCTTAAGAATCCTCTTAGTTTGTTCAAAATATTGGGAATTGGCCATTCCATGATAGCCTTAATTTTGTTAGGGTCCACTTTGATGACTTTGTGAGATACAATAGGACCCAAATATTCCACTTCCTTAGCCCCAAAGGCACACTTTGAAGGCTTGGAATATAGTCGGTGTTCCTCCAGTAGTTTTAAGATCCTTCCAATAGTTGCACATTCTCCTCCCAATATTTTTTATAGATTAGTATATCATAAAGAAATACTAACACAAATTTTCTAAGGAAAGGCTTAAAAATAGATTTCATTAAGTTTTTAAGTGTGAAAGGTGCATTGGTAAGGACAGATGGAATCATAAAAAAAAAATTAATGACCTTGACTTTTTATGAAGGCTATTTTCATAATGTCTTATTTCCTCTTTTTTATTTGATGATATCCTTAATGAAATCCAACATGGTAAAGAAAATTGCTTCATGTAATTCATCTGATAATTCATCAATTATGGGAATAGAAAACTTATGTTTTATGGTATCTTAATGATATCTCTATAGTATGGACACATACACCATGAACCTTCCGTCTTATGAACCATCACCACTAGTGCAAATAATGAAATTTGGCTAGGCTGAATGATGCTTCCATCTAACACTTCTTGAACCATATTTTCAATTTCATTCTTTTGTGCATATGGATACCTATAGGATCTAAGGTTAGGTGGTGAACTACCCTATTAAAGGTGATTAGCATGGTCATGATCTCTATAAGTTGGAAATCCTTTAGGAATTTCTCCAAATACCTTGGAATGTTTATCAATAACTTATTGGAAATCCACCAGAATATAGGTCATAAATGATTGCACATCTAGCAAGAAAAATTGTGCAATTACTCCTTAGTGTCCCTTATTTTTAGCAATTTTTTCATGTTGATAGAGAATATCACTTTAGAGGGTTCCTTGGAATACCTTTAATTTCAATTTCCTTTCCTTTTGAAGAGAACATCATGACAAGTTCCTAAAAATTAAGAGCCATTGTTCCCAATTATAGTAGCCACTAGATCCCTAGTAAAACATCAACGCCACCCATTTGGATTGTAATTATTGGATTACCCAATAAATATTCTCCCATAGTAACCTTAATTCTATGGAATTTCCCAGAAAAAAAATTATGGTACCTCCATTTGCAATCATTTCTTGAGATTCTGGTGCTACATTTACAAGGTAAATGAGAAGTTTGGCTAATTTCCAATTAATGAAGTTATGGGTACTGCCAAAATCAATAAACATGGTTACATTTTTTCTTTTGATATATCCTTCTACACCAGGAGTTTGAGGAGTGAAAATGTCATCCAATGCATGGAAATATATGGTTGAAGTAGTATCTTCTAGATCTAACTCTTAAGATTGTTCTGGTTCTAGATCGTCTTTCTCTTCACAGTCTATGTAGAATATTTTATTCTCATTCCACTTATGCCCTTTACTATACTTTATCTCATAATTGAAACATAGTCCCTTTGTTACTTTTTCCTCCAATTTTGGAGGCGTCAACCTTGTAGGTTTATTGTGGTTGGGGGAGGAAACAATTCCCTATATATAGGTGTTAGTAGCATCCCTCCTAGTATCCATATTTTTACTTTCAACTTTCCTTTCCAAAATAAAATCATTATCTAATTATTTAGGTTCAAAGAAATGTACCTCGTGTTGAATGCTCCCCTTTAGACTTCCCATAAAGAGAACTAACAAATTATCCTCAGAAATGTTCTTCACTCTAAGACTCCACTTCTCAAATTTATTAATGCGCTTTTCAACTGGACCTTTTTTCTTGATATTTATCAGTTGGATAAAGAAAGTGTAACTCTTAATATCCCCATAATATGGTTTCAATCCTTCCATAAATATAGACCAAACTACAATACAGTCCTTCTTACAATCACAAAACCATTGGTACCAAACAAATAGATTAGGTTCTAAATATAAGGATGCAATCGTTACCTTTTGTAAAGTTGGTGCTTGGTGTACATCGAAGAATTGCTCCATCTAGAATATCCATCTTATTGTATCATTTCCATAAAAATTTCTCATATCATTATTGCGAATGAATTAGTTCATTCGTTCTGATTTTAACCCGTGATGATGTGATGAATCTTCAAATGTCGGGGACTCAAATCTCTTGTTCTTCAACTATATGACTAGGAAAAGTTCATCTTGTTCTCCTTATTATTTTATTTAGGAGATGAATTATGAGAAAATATGTGCCTCACCTCATTCAAAATTTCCTTTTTCACATATTCAAAATCTCCTTTTTCACATATTCAAAATCCTCTTTAATGGCCATCTCGCTGCCCATTTTTTTAACTCTTTTTCTATATCGTTATTTTGGTTTAACAATTGAGTATGTATCAGTGATCTATCATTCACTTTTTTGAACAGAAACTAGAAATTGAATTAAATATAAATAGACTTTTACAGAGAGATATTGTCGTGCCAAAAAAATCTCTCATGGAGAGTGGCATGAGGAAACTTAAAAACAAAGTCTGAATGTTTTAGCAATATAAAACTATTACAAAAATTCCATGTGAAGAGGTTATATGCTCTTGTGGAATAAACCCTAACAAACTAATTACATAAAAATTGGCAAAAATACATAACATAATTTTACAAAAAGGTTAGGCCTAGGTGTTCTTGGAGATGGATTCCTCTTTCTCCATTTGTTTTCTCATAGCTTATCCATTGGGGTAGATCCTCCTTGCATTTGTTTTCCAACTGATTTCACCTCTAGTGCTTCCAGACTATCATGTAACTCGAACAGAGACTCCTCCAGGAATGCGAACCTAGACTCATTCCCTTCATTATTGAGCATGAATTGTGCATGTTAGGTATTTTCCAAGTCAAAAATCACCATCTTTACTTCTTCAAACTTAACTACCTAAAACCTTTTCATCTCCTGCATAATTTGTCAAAACTCCTCCTGCTCGCTTGTATGGATCCGAATTCCAGTTTTTGCATCTTCTAGCCCAGTATCCATTCATTATACTTCAAGAGAAAGATCTTCATTTTCCATCAGAGCTGCTTGCAAAACCTCAAACACACATCTCATCAACTTCTTGGGACCAACAATACAGTTCTTAGTTTCCACTATATCCCTCTGTACTTTGTCCATGAAGTCGTCAAGGGTTTTATCCACAATGAAGGGGAACTCTTTACTGCCTGAAAATTCTTGCTCATTGGATAGAGAATGAGATATTGGCCTTCCATTAATATGTAAATCATTAAACCTCCTTAAAATCCTTCCAACCTATGTGAGATCGTAGAGACTAAATTCCATATTTGAAAACCATGAGACTCTATAAGTCATCACATGAAGGAGCTTACTAAACTTACTTCCTTTAGGGACGAGGGTTTGAAGGTCATAATTTATCAAGTGTTGGGCCTTAAATCCATGCCGCATTAGAAGGCCACTTGTCTCCCATGTGCTCAAACATGAACCTGAGTTAATGTGTTGTCTTTTAGAGACAAGGGCATGGAATTCTCTACTTCACCCCCCCTTAGAGATGGGATCGGAATTGTTTTCCCTTACAAGTAAGGAGTATGACCTCTTTAACATGAACTTATTTGTTAACACAGTAACCACTTTATTCAACGGGGGGAATTGTTAACCCTTTATTTCTCCACATTTTAACCTTGCTCCAATGTTTTCCAATATGTCAACTAAGCTATTTTTTTTCCTTTTGTTGTGGAAGAATTGGATCTGAGATGTTTGGGAAAGTAAATACTAAATTCTCTTTTGTATTTGATCCTTATCCTTCTATTTTCTGAATTGGACTTTTTGCATTTTTTGAATGACTGCCCAGGAATCCCTTGTTATCACATATACATTTGCAGTTGGACTACCATGATGCAGCATACAAATTTATCTCTTTATTTTTTTGAGCTATTCATTCACATGGGGTTTTAACATGGATCATTACAACCTTAGCCATTTCAGAGACTTTTTCAATAGAGTTTCCTTTCCAATAGTGAGATTCACTAGTCCATTGAGATGCTTTCAGTGATGACCTAGTTCATTTGAGCATAGTAACAGAGCAGATATGGTACACATAGTTACAAAGGGGCTTATCAAATGGAGACATGTATATATGGTGAGATCAGATATATGTTTCCTTGGTTTGTTTTTGCTCTGTGATGTATATTAAACAACTAGGCTTGTCTTGTTAGGATTATCATGGTGACCTATGCTTATATATATACTAATGCTTGAACTTGTGCTAAGACTAATCAAAGTACTCAATATTGAAGATTGTTGATCATGCCATGTTTTATACAAATGTTAAACATTTTTTATATGTTGGTTCCATGTATCATTTGTCCCTATCCATCCACTTCATCCATGATTGATTCGCATTCCATGACTTTGGTTTTATTGAGACATATGAGATTGAAGATCACTTTCCCCACTTTGACCCCAGTGCATGATGGATCCCATGTTGTTATTTGTCTCGGCTCTGAGTTGTGCAACAAAACTTGTCGATTCCTTGATCCTTATGGTCTAGGAGAACCCATTGGTGTTGGTTCCTGAGCTTAGGAGACTTGGGTTTTGAAGCCTTGACCTCTATGGTTGGTTGCCCCTGATGTTTGGTCTTGATTGTGGATATTCCCCCTAGATTTCCTGAAGAGTGTCAGCTAAAACTCGAAGCAATATGTCTACCATCATTACACGCATTATGTGCTATAAAATTCTATCTGTTAAAATGCAAATCCCTCAAATAAATGCAAATTGTATCCTTTATACACAAGTCAAAAAAGGGTTATACAGTGAAATTATGAAAGGCCTAAAAGCAGTGGATAAATAAATGCTAAATCTAAATATTGTTGGCCACTATTTAAATGTAACGATTAATTCTTCATAGAGCCTATGGGTTTTGATGTGAGTCGTAGTAAAGATCCTTACTGGGCTTATTTCTTAGCTTGTATGTGAGTCGTAGACATGTTGTTAGAGTTGAATGGCCTCTTTTCATATTAGCTCATCCACTTGTAAGACACCACCATCCCCTATCGTTCATCTATCATGTATATTTCACTGTGGTCATGTGTAATTGTCATCATTTTGAGAGATCATATGGTCAAATTCAACTATAATTCATCTCCCTTTACCTTAGCCTTGTTTTCCACCCTCACCCAGCACTAGCATGTTGCTTAAACTTTGTAAGCATGGCATGCACAAGAGACTTCTAGAAGGTTCTAAGATATTTCAAAGGCACAGGTATATCTTACTTATTATTATTGTTGTTGTCACCATGATTATGAATAACATGATTTTAGTTGGGTTTTGATATACACTATTGGAGCATTTCTAACCTTGGATGCATGGAAGATCATATTGGTACAATATCTCACCTCTACTTTGGGTACTTTCACCTGGTCAACCAAGTTGACCAAGTCAAACATTGTTTCCAAGGCAGTGACTCAAAAAAAAACAATACTTATATTTTCTCTAGACATGCCCAGGACCAATACTATGATATCACTTTTTAGAGTTCGGCCCTGGATCTCTTAATCAGTGATTATTATCACTTTATTATAGGCCAAAAGATCAACTTTTATTATAGATTGCATACTTTTTTGTTCACCTAGAGAATTGTAGTGTTCTAGGGGGTATGAGTAGTCACTTATAACATTCTTCTATGTTTATAGATCATCTAGCATAGTCAGTTTTCCCTAGTTCCTAGCCTGGATAGAGTTATGATGATTTTATTCAGTTTCAGAGGATGTACCACCAGAAATGAACTAGGAGATTCACTGAAAAATTTTTATTTGTCTTGTTGGGTCAAGGTAATGGCAGGAAAATTTATCAGATGATGTATTTTGGCTTTTCGGACATTTCTTCAATAGTTTTAGTCGACATTTGGTCCAGATTATTTTATTTGTGGCTTAATTAGTGAGGAAATCCCCCAAGGAGCGCCCCTCAACTTGGCTAGATGATGTATTGTATGACTATATCTTATATTATGAGCTTTTAATGGGGCATAGGGTTAATTAATCCCCTAGTGACCCCCTTTCATGTATTATCATGTTATATCTTATGTTGTATTGTGTTTTCCACCTTAGGAAGGCGTCCTTGAGCAAAAGTGTGCCCCCTTTGAAGTGGTCAACTTGATCCATGTGTTGATATATATATTTATGATATCCAGTGTTGATGATATTTAGGTAAAATTTGGACACACTCTGAAGCTATTTAAGAGAGGTGATCTCCCCCATTGTAAACCATGAGCTCTAGCATTGTAACTTCTGAATAAATATATTTCCTGGGATTCAATACTTGTGTATATGTAGATGAATGAATGTGGTGATGATTGAAATTGTTTCTATATTGCACTGAGTTATTTCGGTATATCAACTTGTATATTATTGTACCCATTTCGATTTGCAGGTGAAGGAGGCAAATTGGAGAGAGGCGCATTGGTGGGGGGACTCACTCTGACGTCGTTCTTTGATTTGGTTTTATCATGGAGTGGTTACTTATTTATGACTCTCTCTTTCCTTATATTTTACTTCTTATTCGTATATATTGATCTATTTGTCATTACTTATAGGTTTTCCCCTTCGTGTGGCAGGTAGAGAGGATGTTAGGGTCACCGAGAAAAGCATTTGCATCAAGATCTTATTCGGATTTTTCATTTGATCTATGAGGAAACAATTATTATCATCCATGAAGGTATACACATGTTCCAGGTGTTAGAATAATCAACCCATAGTTACCTACCTTAGACATTAATTTTAACTATTTTTGTCTTATTACCTAGTTTCCTAGATTCCACTCTATGCTAGTTGCCTTCTACAAGTCCTAGAAATCAACACATAATAAAACTGAGTCATGGAGCACTTGGGAAACATCCTGGAAAACATATTTAGCATGTCTACTTTATTCCAAATCCTCCAAAGCACATATCTTCTTTTTCTGAAAACATGCATGTTTTATTGAGATTTAAATCAAAAGGAAAAGCTAGACTAGGTGTAGTTAACTTGTTTTTTGCCCACATCATCCTCCCTCATTTTCTCATAATAAAAGCATGTATGAGTTTTATTTCCATCCCTATTTAGCTTGCCTACTTGACTTAGCCAATTCGTGAGCATCTTGGTGGATTTGGGAACTGCTTTATGCACCTACGGGGGATTTGACTAGATTTAGTAAGCCTACTTTTTGAACTTTTCGAATGGCATCCTTATGCATTCAAATATCTCATGTAATTATATATTTATATAGCCTATTACTTCATAAGGTTGGCTATTGTACACTTATTGAATACATATTAGTGTTATGCTCCAATTCCAGTCTCCTTTGGTGTTAATTTTGCATGTTTGATTAGCAATTTTGTGAGTGTAATTGTTCTATCTCTTGGGTTCAATTTCCACATGGTATCAAAGCCTTTTTAGATCAATTTCTCTCCTTTATTATTGCTATTGTAGGTTCAACATCTTGACTGGGAGCAAATTCTGCTGACTGGAGGGCACAGTTTCTGAGCTGTGGACCAATCTCAGAAGATCATCTTGACTCCATTCAATTTCTGTGAGTGGAAAGCTGAGATGGAGATATTTTTGAGAGCAAAAGGTCTCTATAGGTTTACTATGGCAATAGAAGGAGATCCCAATGTAGCTGCAGATAAAATTAAATGGCACAACAGGAGGGATGAGGCCTATGGTCTTTTGTGTCTGAGCATTTCAAGAGACCTCCTCTTCCATCTTGATGGATTGACATCACCTAATGAAGTGTGGGAGAAGCTAGAAGAGCTTTTTGGAAATACAGATGAGATGAGAGGACATCAAATCGAGAATGAGCTGATCTCTTTGAGTCCCAATAGCTTCGAATCATTGCAACTCTACTTTTCCAAGTTTAAGGCCCTTACTTTGTAGTTGAAACAGTGTGGAATCGAAAAGAAGGAAGAGAAACTAGTTTTGGCCATACTTTCTAAGCTTGGTCTTGACTATTCAATCTTTTTTTCGACCTTCCATGCCACCAAGTTGACAGCTCAAGCCTGGAAGATGCCTAAGCTTGCAGAGTTCATGGAATCCCTCACACAAGAACAAGATAAGTTGGTGATGACGGGCACCATCAAACCTTGCAAAGACCAAGCTTTGGTTGCTGGAGATTCAAGGTTGGATTCAAAAGCAAGAAAAATTCTAAAAATCCACCTGAGAAAAAGAGAGTCAAGAACAAGTCTCAAGAGGAGCCCTAAGGTTCCAAGAAGAACTCCCAGAAGAAGAAGAACAAAGGAGAAATGAGCAAGTGTGCATACTGTAGTAAGGGCTATCATCCTGAGAGATCTTGTATGAAAAAGCAAATTGACATGTTGACCCAACTCCTGGAAAAGAATAACATCTCCCTTCCTGATTACTCAAAGAAGAGGGAAGGAGGATCAAATTCAGAGGACAGAGAGAGAGTAAATGCCTTGGTTGCTAGCACATCAAGCTCACCTAGCTTCATCATAGACTCTGGAGCTTCTAGACATATGGTTTCAACAAAAGAGATATTCTCCTCTCTTGACATGTCAAAAGGTCCACCAATAGTTTTGGGAGATCAACTCTCTGACTGACAGTTTGGGAAAGGGAAGGATTGGTCTTGACCATGGTAAGTTCAATAATGTGTTGTGTGTTCCAGGTCTTGCCTCTAATCTCTTGTCAGTGTATCAAATGACTCATACTGGGTCTCCAAAGAAGGTCATCTTCTCCCCTGATGATGTTGAAATCACTGAGATTTCGAGTGGTAAATTTATAGCAAAAGGTGTTGTAGATCACACTCTGAATGTATACAAGTTTTCCCATTTTCTACCCTACTCAATCCCCTCTGCTCTTCTAATTCATGCTAAAGAAGCAAGCAAGCTTTGGCATGGAATATTTGACCATATTAACTACAAGTATCTTTCTGATTTGAGTGAAAAAGATATGGTCATAGGGTTACAAAAGATCAAGTTTTCTAAGGGAGTCTGTCAAGGTTGTATCCTAGGAAAAAACCCAGAGCACAAGTATGAGAAAGCTAGTCATGAGAGAACCTTTGCACCTCTTGAGCTAATCCACAGTGAAATTGTTGTTCCATTCCCTCATATGTCCATGAGTCAAGCTAAATATGCACTGACCTTCATAGATGACTTTTCCAAGTATTGTTGGGTTTACTTCCAAAGCATAAGTTTGAAGTTTTTGACCTTTTCAAAGTCTTTAGAGCCTTGGTTGAAAACCAGTCTGGGAGGAAACTCAAGATCCTCAGATCTGACAATGGTGGTGAGAATGTCAAGTCATAGTTCATTCAGTATTGTAAAGATGTAGGTATTTAGATGCAGCATTCAATCCCTTACACACCACAGCAAAATGGTGTTGCTGAGAGAAAGAACAGATCACTGAAGGAGATGGGAACCTGCAAGATGGAGGCTAAGACTTTTCCACCAAAGTTTTGGGCCGAGGATATAAACTGTCCATCCTACATCCAGAATAGGGTGCCTCATAAGCAGCTTGATGGTATGACTCCTTTAGAATCTTGGAGTGGGCACAAGCCAGATGTGACCCATTTCAGGATTTTTGGCTCAAAGGCTTGGGCTAGAATTCCAACTGAAAAGAGGAAGGCTTTGCAGCCCCAAAGCCAAGAGTGCCTATTTGTTGGTTATTCTGAATATTCAAAAGGGTACAAGCTAATAAACTTGAGAACTAACAAATATTTCATTGAAAGAAGTGTTCAGTTCCAAGAAGAGCCTTTACTAGCAGTTGAAGTTGGAGAGTCTTCTTCACCACCAGATCCATTGATTGTAAGTGGGGAGACTAATGAGTTTGCTGATTCTGATATGTCTGATAATGATGATTTTATTGCAGATCCTAACATTCCTACAAGACCAAAATTGGCAGCAAAGACCATTCATGCAGCTGGGGAGCTAGCTGGAAATTCTAGTGACACTAGGAGGACTAGATCTCAGTTTGAGAGTGCCCTGTGTGTGAAAGATCCTCTATTTGCTGAGAAGTGCTATCTGATGGTTGAATCAGATCCATAGACATATGAAGATGTAGCAGATGATCCAAGATGGCAAACAGCCATGAAAGAATAATTCAGCTCGCTCCAGAAGAACAACACTTGGGAACTGGTTGATCTTCCCCCAGGGAGAAAGCTAGTTCAATGTAAGTAGGTTTTCAAGACTAAGTTTGTTGCTGATGGTTCACCTTTGAAATATAAGGAAATATTGGTATCCAAGGGCTACTCACAAGTACATGGTGTTGACTACAATGAAACCTTTGCACCAGTGGCAAAGATGGACTCCATAAGGCTAGCTCTAGCCATTGCAGATTCGAAGCAGTGGGAGGTACATCACATGGATGTGAAGTGTGCTTTCCTAAATGTAGATCTCATGAAAGAGATTTACATGAAGCAACCTGAAGGGTTTGTTTCTAATCCATCTTTAGTGTGCAGGTTAAAGGAATCATTCTATGGGCTCAAGCAAGCCCCTAGGGCTTGGTATGCCAAGATTGATGGCTTTTTGCTATCACTGAGTTTTGTTCGATGCAAGTCTGATCCTAATGTCTATTTGAAGCTGATTCATGGTTCTTTGATTATTATTGTCTTATATGTGGATGACCTTCTAATTATAGGAAGTTCAAAGAAAGAGATTGCCTCCTTGAAGGATGCAATGAACCATGCATTTTCTATGACAGATTTGGGATTGTTGAGCCAATTCTTGGGTCTCCAAATTTCTCAATCCCAACATGGAATCAAATTACATCAGTACAAATATGCTCTGGATTTTCTGAACAAGTTCAACATGAAATATTTCAAGCCAAGCAAGACTCCCTTCCTTTTAGGAGTTAAGCTTGAAGAAGCAGGTTCTTCTCCTATGGTAAATAATAAACTGTATAGGCAGTTGATTGGGTGTTTGCTTTATCTTACACACACTCAGCCTGATCTATCTTATGTATTTAGTGTGGCTTCGAGATACATGGATCAGCATCGCATTGGAGTTCATCCAAAAGGATCCTAAATTTTGTTCAAGGAACAAGAACTCATGGGATCTTCTACAAAGCAAAATATGATCTTGATTTGATTGGGTTTACTGACAATGATTGGGCAGGTGACAGCATAGATTGAAATTCTACATCAGGATATGTGTTCATGCTTGTAGAAGGACCAATCAGTTGGTCAATTAAGAAGCAGATTTCCATAGTACTCTCATCTACAGAAGCAGAGTATAGAGGAGTTGTGAATGCAGCAACTCAATGTTTGTGGTTGCAGGGGAGACTTGGAAAATGTGGCTTTGAATCAGAGTTTTCAACTATTATCTACTATGATAATCAGAGCACCATTTGAATCTGTAATGATCCAATTCAGAGACAGCGAACCAAGCACATTGAGATCCATATGCATTACATCAGACAACTTGTGCATAATGGCACCATTGATCTACTCTTCTGTGTATCTTCAGAACCAGTAGCAGACATCTTCACCAAATTTTTTTGTGAGAAGACCTTCATCAATCTCAAATCATTGTTGGGGATTTATGGTTATGCTGTGAAGCATGATTAATGACAAGATTTCCAAAAAAATTGTTTTTCCTGTCCATGTTTAAGGGAGGATTTTCCCACTAGGTTTTTGCCTCTTTCTTTGGTTGTATGGACAAGCAGTATGTAAATGGTGACTAATCCTTATTGCTAGGCCCTATAGTTTTATAATATTTACTCATAAATTCAGGCTTAATGGGGGGTGTTAGAATAATCAACCCATAGTCACCTACCTCAGACATTAATTTTAACTATTTGTGTCTTATTACCTAGTTTCCTAGGTTCCACTCTATGTTAGTTGCCTTCTACAAGTCCTAGAAGTCAACACATGCTAAAAAGGAGTCATGGAGCACTTGTCAAATATCCTGGAAACCATATTTAGCATGTCTACTTTATTCCAGATGAAAAGTTGCCTGTTTTATTGAGATTTAAGGCAAAAGGAAAAGCTAGACTAGGTGTAGTTGACTTGTTTTTTGCCCACGTCATCCTCCCTCCTTTTCTCCTAAGAAAATAATGTATGAGTTGTATTTCCATCCCTCTTTAGATTTCCTACTTGACTTAGCCAATTCGTGAGCATCTTGGTGGATTTGGAAACTGCTTTATGCACCTATGGGAGATTTGACTAGATTTAGTAATCCTGCTTTTTGACCTTTTCGAATGGAATCCTTATGCATTCGAATATCTCATGTAATTATATATTGCAGCAGCCTATTACTTCATAAGGTTGTCTAATGTACACTTATTTAATACAGATTAATGTTATGCTCCAATTTTAGTCTCCTTTGGTGTTAATTTTGCATGTTTGATTAGCAATTTTTTGAGTGTAATTGTTCTATCTCTTGGGTTCAATTTCCACACCAGGTAATATTCTCAACTTATTTTCTCAGTATTTAATTTTTGCATGCATTGTCCATCAACTATTTTATTGAAAAAACCTTTGTTAGAGGTAGGAAAAATCACCGAATCAATTTGCACTGGGAATTTAAAAATTCGATGATCTGGGTTTTATTAGACATCCCAAAAAATCCCCTTTACCTCCTAGTTGCTAGCATTGGACTCCATATACCCACCTCCATGCACTGATGCTTAGGGAGAAAAGCGCCCCTCTTAGTCTGTTAGCCAGTTCCTTGTGTGTCTTCTTTTATTTTTGCCTGGATTTTATTGTACTAACAAATCTATAATCCAAGTGAGTGTGTTGAAAGCCATAATTATCTTATTCAACCTCACCTTGGGGTATTTCCATTTTTTTTATTAAATACCCCTAGGGTCCCATGCTAGATCTAGTGAATGAACGCAATGATCCTAGATAGGATTGTAATTCCATAATTCATTGATCCATTTCTCTTGAGTAACATTTCTACCATCCTTAAACACCTTTAATCAAGCATTCCTCAATTTACTGCTTATCCCTTAAATCTAGGGTTTCTAGCTCTCACCTTACTACGTATTCCCTATTTGTTGGTTTGATTTGGTGATTAGATATAGGTCTGTCCTTTTAGGATAGGTCTAGGTCTCCACCTTTGTCACTTGGGAATTCAGTGGCATAAAGTGAAGGGAATCCTAATTGGTATGACAACCATCCATATTTTGGGGGTTCGGGAATTCATGGTTCGTGGATTTAGTTGCATGTCCCCTCTTCCATCCTGTATAGGATTACTCTACGAGGCAACTACAAGATCTGTTATAACATATCCAAATAATTGGAAGGAGACAATGTGCAGTAGTGACATTGTTTCTAATCCCTATGATAGAGCTATCCATTCAACCTGATTATTTATCTTCCTACCCGGACCCCAAGCAAAGGTTTCCTCTTGGGTAAAAAATGACCCCCCCCCACACACATGTCGCCCCTGTATTTACTTTGCAAGCTCCATCAAAGAAGAGAGAAAATATGTGCTGACTCTCTTTCCAACTCTAAAATTATGTTGGAAGAGGTTCAATTTCCTAGGGAAACTTGTCTTTGGACTAAAGGGAACTGCCTGGGATGAATTGTTTATCCCAAAGGAGTTCTTGACAAGAGAGATTATCAAGGTTTTTATAAGACCATCCTTGAGCCGTTAAATATTCACACATTAATTCCTTGCCATGGATGTGACTATGTTAGAATTAGGCTTATCCTCTTCAAATATCCCCTTATCTATTAATAGCCAAATTTTCCAATTAACATGTTTTATTATAGTTTCCCAAAGCCTTCTAAGAGCAGGTTTATTTTCCAAAGAGCTGGGATAAAATTGTTTCCAACTTCTGAAGAATCCAGGCAGGTGGATGGGAATATTAAGATCAAGATAAAGCTCGAAGGTGACCTTTTCCCAAACCTTTTTAGCAAAGGGACATTCAATGAACAAGTTCTAATTCAACTCCTTAACTTCTTTGCATAAAACACAATGAAACAATCCTTGAATTCCTCTTTTCCTTAAGTTTTATGTTGTAAGGTTTTTTTGGTGAGCTAGCAGCTAGGAGAAGGCGTTATGGGGGGAGAATTAGGAGTCCAAATCTTTTCTAGAACCCCCAAGCAGGAGGGCATGGAAGAGAATGTAGGAGATTTGTGTATCCTTCGTTGATGGTGTAAGTTCCTTTACTCCCCCAAACCCCTGATATATTTTTCTTTTCTGATAATCAGGCCCTTCCCATTTAATTAGTGAAGGAGGATATTAAATTGTCATGTCATGTGAGAGCGAACCCCCAACTTTTTCCAGTACTTCCATATGATTTCATCTCTCCATTCTAATAAGTTATACACTTTCATTATATTTTCCTAATTAAGAGTCACCTTATCCTGTCCAGTAATTCATCTTCCCCCAAAAGAGTGTGGTTCAAAAATTTTCCCTTCTAGATATTGATTTTTTTCCATTTCCTAGGATCCAATATAAGTGCTCTTTGATCAAGTTAGAGGAATCCTTGCAAATATTCCATATTTTAGAACCTTGACCAACTAGGGTTTGATCCAAGCTTCTCATTCTATTTCTACTAAGGTATTTTTTGCAAAAGACCTCTTTCCACCATTCATTTTCTCCGAAGATGAGCCTCCATAGTATTTTCTCCCCCATTGTCATGGTCATGATTCTTGCCTCTCTGTTTCATATCCCTCCTCTAATTTTTTCACACCTAATGGTCTCCCAACTAATGATGTGATATTTCATTGCACTCTCTTTGCCCCCTTGCCATGGGAATTTCCTTATTTCTTTGTTGAGATAATTCTTCACCCCGATAGGAGCAAACATGATAGAGATTAGGAAGATTGACATAGAGGAAAGGATGGATTTGATCAAAGTGATATTCCTATATAATTTTATCCAATTGACCCCCCAAACCTTACTTTTCTTTTATTTTTATTTTTCTTTTAATGTTCCCTATGATCCATTGCATCTTGGAGAGAACTTAAATTCTCTAGGATAAAAAAAATTCTCATTCAAGGTCAGAATGGTTTGACTTAGTCCAAAACTTTAGATAATTCTTGATATTTTTAAGCTTAGAATCCCAAATAAATATCAAGGAGCATGTGATATGAATCCTCTAGTTTTATGAAACTATGTTAGAGACCTCATCCTCCTTTACCCGGGAAGGATTGAACTTGAAAGGTGTTGGTCCAAAGTTTTCTAGAGAATTCAAAGCTAGAATGATTAGATTATGATAAGAGGCTGAGGAGGAAAGTATTTTAGAGGAAGGAATGGTATTTTGAAGGAGGAAGTGTTCACTTACTAGGAATAGTTGAGTATTCCCACTATATTCCCAGGAACTATTCCTCTATTATTTCAAGTGAAAAACACCTTCCTTGGATTGATGTATATTAGATTTCATGAGGCTTGAAGATATTCCATCATCTCCCCAAATTGATCTCTTATATTCAACTCTCCCCTTCTCTCGGATAGTTAATAAGTGACATTTAAATCTCCTGCCATAATGTTATTGAGGTGCAAATCTCTCATTCTCAATCCTTCCAAGGACCTCTAGATTTCCTTCCTTTTATGATGTAGGACTGGACCATAGATATTACAAATTCTTATGGTTTCATATTGCTTGACATCATATAGTTCTATCATGAACAAGTTGGTATGCTTCCATTCGTCAACTAAGGAAAATATTATTTTGTCCCACCAGGTAATGATGCCTCTTGAGCTTCCTACTGTCCCTATTGCACTTCCTTCTCCATTTTTTCTAGATATTCTTGATCGTGTTTGGAATTTCGTCTTCGCTCTGTTTAGTCTCTTGGATAAGAAGGATGGAGAGCCTTTTGTTTCTTATCATATTTTTTATTGAATCTTTTCAAACTTTTCCTCATAACCCTCTGCAATTCCAAGAGGTTACTTTCACTATTCCCTAGTGTTTGAAGGGGGGGTCTACCTTGTGGTTCTCATTTATTCCTAGAGCTTGTTTCCCTGGTCCTAAAAGAATTTTAATATGTTGGTCCAGAATATTTTTATTCCCTTCTTCCTTTTCTCTCTCGTCTTGTTCCTCCCTTTGTGTTTTATTTGGTTTTCTTCCTCTCTTGCATGGTGGTTCCTTATCTTCTTCTATGTATCCAAAATCCTGGGGTGACATAGACCTAGATCTTGTTGTGGATCTAGACATCCCAAATCAAACTTCAACATATGGTTGTTCTAAAATAAAGGGGGGATGGTATTCTTGGTTGATTTCCATCAGAATAGGGTATTATCTTTCTTTCCCCATTGGTGCATCCACCATTGGGTCTACATTTTCAATGGGTTCTTAGTTATTTTGCTTCTAGGCCTTGATTGGAGTGGAATCTCATCTGGTTTCTTTTATTATTCTTCTCTTATCTCTCCTTCATGGAGCTCCTCTTAGCTTTCCATAGCTTGTTACTTGTTTGTGGAGGGGATGACATTGGATGGGACAACACTAGGAGGGTTCGGGGCCTACTTGTGTGCCCCTTCTTACTACTTCTTGTGACTATATTCCATTCTCCATCCTTCTTTGGTTCCCCTTCCTGTTATTTCTTTTTTACACATTTTTTGGCAAAGTGTTCATACTCATGACATATCTTTCACTTGAAGGGTATTTGTTCATAGTATATTTTCTTGCAATTGGTTCCATCCATCTATTTCCATATTGATCTCTTTAGGTAATACCTTTCCAATTCAAACTCTACACATATTCTTGCACATGAGAACAAGGGGGGTTTAATATTTTCCCTATCAACGAAATTACCAACTAATTTCCCTATTGATCTCAGATCTTCATCCCCCCAACAATGGAGAGGGTGGTGAGGGATTTTTTCCCAAACTAGGACAGTTGAGGGGATATCTTTTTACGAGTCAAAAGAGGATTTCCATTGATTCATAGACATCCCTCTTGGTCCCATGAAATAGGGACCATTTATGAAGATTGCATATCTATATTCTTTGAATTCAAAAAGGAAAACAAAACACCCCTTTCCGCAAAAGTTTTGAATAATCTCTCCTCTTATTAGAGGTCTCCAATTCCTATCCAACCAAGCTTCAACAGATTTAGGAGAAGGTCGGATACCTATAAAATTTCCAATCAACCCTTTCTAAGTGAGAGTGATAACCTTATTCTTCACAGCCTAGGAATTAAGCTTGACCTCTAAAGTTGTCACTATCTTGACAAATTTGGATGCCACCTTAGCATCCTAGCTAGGTACAGAGAGAAGAGTCACTTGCAAATCAAGATGATAACGAGCTTCAAAGAAGGGAGGGTCCCCTAGATCTAATTCTAGAGGACAGGACACCATTAATGGAGTATATTAGAGGAAACCCTAGAATCAAGCGCACGAGCCTTTCATTCACTTCCTTCAACTTGGCCTCCAAATTGGACAAGTACCGACACTTTTTTTCATTTTCGTCATAATCCATGGTTTAGATTTCAGGAGGTTTAGTGGGAGAAGTAATGTTTACTCCACCTCCCATTAGATATGATATTTACATGATTTATTCTCTATTTCCTCTTTATCACACCTTTTGAATAATAAAAAATATATATTTCAATCTAAAGTTATGCAAGTTTTAATTTAAAATACCTTTAAAAACCTTAGTTTGAATAATCTCTTACTAGTCAACCTTCCAACTAAGGTAACGATCATTATGACGCATATGTCAAATTAAAAGTTGGATTTGTTGTGAGAAATCTTTGTGCCACTGAGTTCTATTTACAAATTATAGTATGCATATAATCTTGCCCAATAAGCAATAGATATGTGAAGAGAGATTGTTGTTGTAATTGATGATATGAACAAAACCAAGACAACTTATTTTGAACATTCACATTCATTTTTTCTACATAAAGGAGTCAAATTACTGTAACTCTGCAACTCCAACCCCCCCTCTATTATATTTTACACAAAAAAAAACACTAAATATCCCATTCAATGATTTTGTCAAACACTTGGCACAAACTATGGTTTCAGTGTTCTATAAGTTTCAACATTTAAAATAAATCATATACACAAATTTCAATATATCTCGTAAGTTGAAACACATATGTCAAGCAATGTGAAAATTTATAGCAACAAGATAATGATAGTGAACAACATTCAACGTCAACACATTTGGCACAAGATATTTTTGGTCAAATGACCCTGGAAAAAAAACACAAGGAGAAAACCAGTATGGAAGAGAAATTCATTATGAAACTCATAAAATATATCTCAAGTTTACAACTTGCATGACCAATAAAAAACACCAATAATTATCTCATCCCAAAACACCTCAAGATTTGTGCCAACATTTAACTCTTTGACTGTATGGACAAAGTATGTCCTTTCAGCATTAGAAATCAATCTTAATAACAATGTAGACCTCAGTCAATGTTCCTAGCAATAAATGCATTATACAATTCAACAATATGGTTGTTGTTACTGAGAATATTTCAATCAATGCGGACATATTTTGTTCCCCTATCTTGCATGGTGCAAGTATATAACAAAAGAGCACAGTAGTATATCCTCTCCTTAGATGATTGATCTACTTGAATGACAATATATTTTACCTTGAGTGAAGAAGGTTGTCCTTGTTCCACGGATCCTTGTGTGATTGGCTGTACCTGTAAGGGACGCAGAAAATAAGAAAAAATATGAGAGAAACAAGATAGATAAATAATCTATACTAATGATCAAGGAAACTAGTAATAAATAATTAATATGAACACAAATCATTTATGGGAAAGGGAAACAGTTTTGTATTAAGAATAAGAAAGGAAATCTACAACCAAAGACTTGATGCCAAAGCTTTTCTTTTACAATATATTTGACACACTCACACATTATCAACTATGCAACCTCTTACTCACAAATTCTCTCTCTTTGCCTCCTATACTAGACTTCAATCCAATAGCATAAGAATTCTCCCTTGGCCTCCCCTTCACATGGTCCAAGTAGCTTGCATTTATAGGCCAAAAGAAGCCCAAATGCATTGAGATATTTTAGGAGGAAGGTAGGGAATGATCCCTATGGGTTAGGAGGTCAAGTGTCAAATCTCCCACATAGATAGGATCATCCTCCATGAGATATTTTGCTTGGAAGCTTCTTGAAAATTCTCTTTTTTCCATCTTGGGCTTGTTAACGCTCCTTGTAAGAGAGGTAAGTGCATCGATTCACCTTGTGGTCAAGGGAAGGGCACTACTAGCACCTTATGCCAATGGTCAACTAGTGTCAGGTTTAGATGACGATCTGTATCGGACTACAAAGTGCGTCAGACATCCTAAAAATGAGAAATAAAGCCCCCAAAAGCAGATTTAGCCATGGACTTCGGAGTTTTAGAGCATTATTCTGGGTGTAACAGAATGCTCCCCAAAGTATGAAGCTAGAGGAATGTGGTAGGTAAAATACTTTGTTATATATTGATCCAGTATCAAAGGAAAAAGAAAGGTGAGTCGACATTTTGATGCAAGACCAGTGACTAGCTATCTGACTCAATCATGGTTCCAAACCAATACACTGTAGATCTATGTACAATGATCAGGTCATGGCTACTGACAATACATTGTATATCCATGAAAAACAATATTCAAAACAGAACATGGCTATGAGACATACAAAGTAGATCCATGTTACCCTGACTCAATACTGGACATAGCCACTGAACATACAATGTGGATCCATGTCATAACTTCAAACAATACTCCATCGCAACCTAAGGATAGGCACATATTCAGGTGAATACCTAACCATTCAAGGTATTCATTCCAATCCCAAACAATACGATTCAGACCATACGAATGGATGTCTTGATGTCAAACATGGTAGAAACCACTTGATTACCAGTCTTTGATGTATATTGTTAACAAGTGCAAGGGAGATCACCATTAATGTCGACGATTCCCAATGTATCTCAGTACATTCCTCTGAATGTGAATAGATGTTTTGAATTCGAACACTCAGTGAAATATTTCAATCAGAGGCCATTTATGAAATCCTACTATCGAAAGCGAGGAAACTTGACATTGAGGCATGTAACCTTCAAGGTATTTGACTTGGTTTCTAAGTCTAAATCTCGAATGATGTGTCGATGTTAACAGGAATAGACTCATTGAAGGAGGGCCATGATGATTCCCTCACCGTCGACATGAAACATGGAACAAAAGATGATGTCGAAGTGATGAGAACAACCATAGCATTGATTCATATGTGACTGACTCAAAGGAAAGTAAGGTAACTGTAGAGGTAGACTGCAGAGGAGGTTTCCCTTTGAACATTGAACGATGTGACAAATGACTTGGTAGACTTGTTTCAATGAGGAAGAGACCAGACGTAATGCAAGGACATGACGATGCATCCTTTGAACTGACTCAAAGGAGTTAAATGACTCACGAAAGTGGATTGACTTGAGGACAACCTGAATATCCAACTGTTTGAAAATGAAAACACAGACAGGTGTCATGTTCAAGGGTGGACTATGAGCTGCCATAAATACAAATGAAAGGCGTTCCTCATTCCCTTAACTCCCTCATCGCAAAGGACGAGTACCTATATTATTTTTAACGATCTTGAAAAGGGTAACAAACACTCGATGTATCTCATCAAGTGATGATTCCATTCTCATATATTTTACGAACCTGAGAAAGGAGGGATTCATTCCCAGAAAGGGTCCTTCATTGTTTGATTTTATGAGTTCGACAAAAGTAAACTCAGTCGTCGTTTCATGTTTAGAGAGTCTAAAATGACTATGAAGACTTCATGGTGGAATTTTTCGTAAATTTAGTCCCTGAGGCCTGAAAAAGTATAAACTAATGCCCAGGAGAAATCTTCTAGCTGTGATAAACTAGAGTATATTTTTTTCATAAATGAGTCCAATTGATCTGAAAAAGGGCTAAACTATCATCGATTAGATGATGATTCAAATAATTTTAGAAGTGTGAAAGCATCAAGTTCACTTGGCAATATTTTTGTGTTTAGGGAGCTTGGAAAGACCTTAAAGGTAACTCCGTAAGGGGTTCTCTTTTTCATAATCCAATTTTCATGAGTCTGAAAAAGCATACTTGATACCTCTTCACTGAATGTTTAAATAGCACGTCGGAGGTATAAAAGGTGCTCAATACTTTTTCAACTTAAGCTAGAGTGTGAAAAAGACAAAAAGAAACTCGATCCACTTTTCATGTTTTAGCCAGAACACAAAAAATGAAAAGTCAGCTCAACACCATCTTACTATTTTTAATGAGCTCGAAGATCGATTGAAAGAATGCTCAAGGTGTCTGCTTCATTTTTTAACGAGCTTGACACAAAATAGGAACTATTATCAAAATGCCATTTCATGGTATAGTGAGCTCGAAACTAAAAATAAAGTATGCTCAAAATGAGTCCCATTGACGGGTGTTTTCCCAACATGATGTCCAGTAGTTAGTACTTTCCCCCAGTATAACTATCAAGTAGCTTGACTCCAACATGATGTAAATAGGTTGGAGACATGCACCCCAAGCTTCATTTCATCTACTTACTCCTTTTCTCATCCAACTAAATTCTATGTTACTTCTAGGAAAAGATTTACTAGAAACAAGATCAAGTGATACAAGCAGATGAAATGAAGGTTCCATTATTGAGTCTAGTAAAAGACTTGACAAAATGGAAGAATTTTTTTCATTTTTAAACGAGCTTGACACTAAAAGGGAACTTTTCTCAAGGTGACCTATTTCATTTTTACACAAGCTTGAAACAGAAAACAACTATGTTTGTGGGGACCTGTTTCATTTTTACACAAGCTTGAAACAGAAAACAACTATGCTTGAGGTAGCCCATTTCATTTTTTAACAATATTGAAAAATAGTAAACTGTGCTCAAGGGTTCCCATTTCATTTTTTTACGAGCTTGACACAGAATGGGAACTTTGCTTGCCTTTAGCTCTTAGCCAACTTGATGTTCATAGGTTGGTGGGTAGCCCCCTTACATAAGAAACTAGCAGCTTAACCCTGGTATGGTGTCCAGAGACTAGATACACGCCCCTCAATCTTCCCCATGATTGGGATAAGCTATCAGTTTTCAACCAACTAAACTCTGGCATGATGTCTGGAGTCGAGAGGCATGACAGATGAAGGGGAAGGAACCACAAGAATATGTGGAATATTTAGGGAAGTTTGATGACTAAGAGTTATGCGATGATCAGGTTTAACAAAGGAAAGTTGATCATTGGTCACAATCTTCCCATCATGGGGAAATTGCATCACTCAAAAGAATGTGGACACTACAGCTTTAATGGCCTAAACATAATCTCATCTAAGGTATCTTGGACTACCATAACATCAATGTAGACATTTTTTCCTCCCAAGGTGATAGGAAAATAAGGAAGGATCCCTAAAGGTGTAGCAGGTCTTCGATTAAAATCCAATATATGATCAGTGGTTGGAACAATATGAGCTTTCCAAGTAGTGGAGGATAGAATACTAATATAAGCCCCTTCATTAACAATAGTGTGAAGTATGCTCTTAGCAGTAACTCGCACAGATATCTGGAAAGGAACACTCAAACGAAAATGAGCTTCTGTTAGGTTACCCCAATCAAATGAAATACCTCAGTACTTGGAGAGGATTCTATTGAAATAAACAAAATTTCCCCTTGCATAGAACAATACAAACTGACTAAAAAAACTTCAACGGATTTAATTTAACTCTCAATTGCAAGAGAGGGACAAGACGAAGACTATGTCAAAATGACTACTTCAGTCTTAACACTCTCTGATGAAAGAGTGGGATCAGGTGGATATGACATCGACTCGAGCACTTTAACTTCACTCTCCAAAGGAAGAGTGGGATCGAGCGAGGATGGAACAATATCGACCACTTTATCAACCAATGGGAGGTCAAGGGAAAACTTATGGTAACTTGCTGGAAGCCGTTTTTTAGGAACAATAATATCCTCCAACAACTTTGAACCTTCATCCATGCAAGGACAAAGGTAAGTAAGGTGTATGTCCTTACATAACAAGCAAGGATATCTGACTTTTTCTTTTCGACTCTTAACCATAAAGTCACTAGTTGATGGGGTATTGTTAGTATGATGACATGGGTTGTTGGGAAGCCTCATACCACACTTCTAAAACTTGGTATAGACCATGACAATATTTAAGAATATGGTCACCCTTGCAAAGTATACAAGGGAACTTAGGCTTACGAGGTGTTTTTGTGGAAAAATAAACACTCTCAACACCGTGAGGAGTAGTTGGTTGAGATTTTATTTCTCGTTTGTCTTTCTTCTTATTATTATCCACCTGATTACTAGTGTTGCAACTTTTGACAAGAAAAAAAGGAGAAAGGGGAGAAGACACATCTGGCGAAGGAGGTGAAGGATCAACCTGATGTTGATGCTCTTGTGAAGGAAAGTTAGGATTTGAAACAATCGGTACACTTGGGATAAATGGACTGGAGAATAACCATACATGTAATCATATATTCAATATAAGAAGACTTAACGTAGCCATGAGAGGAGGACCAACATTTCCAAATGAAGGAATAACAAAAGGTTCCCCTTGAAAAGGAGTCTCTTGGTTGGAAGTTCTAGAAGGCATAGCCATAGCTAAGTAACAAAACTACTTCCCTCTTCAATACTATTAATTGTACAAGAAATAAGAACTACTCAATCTAAATAAATAAGCAAACATATGAAAGGAGTGGATAAAAATTCAGGATCCTCACAGGATTTTCAAACCAGCACAACTCGTTATATATCATAGGGTCCAATAGTAAAATGCAAAAAGGAGGATTGGGATCGTACCCTTGCATGAATACCTAACTACTGGACGGCATGTGCATGTAATATCCCTGAGTGTTGTTCTTGGTGTATTTTGATGATAGGAAGGCCAAAGGCATTTTCTCGGATGGTTTCTGGATCCGTAATGGTGTCTCTCAATACACACATGGTACGTGGGATCTCAAATCCATGTAAGTGTTGTCTGATGCACAACCATTCGAAAGGGGTCTTCCGATATACTACCGAGTATGTGAATAACCTTTTGATATACCTTAAAGGTACATGAAAACTAGTTCGATATACGGGTTGGTACATGGAAGAACTACACAATCCCTGGGATGTAATGCAAGCCAATAATGACAACCCCTATGTTTATAGATGTTGGAACACGTCTTCTAACATATCACACACTTATTGCTAATAATTTTAACTTAACTAGCACTAATTTTTATGTGAAACATTTAAGTCAACATATGGAGTGAATACTGACTCAGAAACCATGCAAGGATGAGATGCAAATCTTCCAGACTTCATTTTATTGGATGCCCTACTTATGAGAGAGTAAGAGGTTCTTTCCCCAAATGAAGAAATTGAATAGCATATACCCAAACTCAAAACTATATCTAACTGGAACTGCTCCAGATATGATTGGATATGCTCCCCAATATGGTCACCAATTTTGTTACCGAGAATATTTCAATCAATGCAGAAATAGTTTGTTCCCATCGCCTACATGGTGCAAGTCTAGAACAAAATATCACAATAGTATATCCTCTCCCTAGATGAATGATCTACTTGAATGAAAAGCTCATTTACCTTGAGTGAAGAAGGTTGTCCTTGTTCCACATATCCTTGTGCGATCAGTTGTACCAATAGGGAAACAGAAAATAAGACAAAACATGAGTGCAACAAGATAGATCAATAATATGTACTAATGATCAGGGAAACTAGTAAGAAAAAATTGAACACAAATCATTTATGGGAAAGGGAAACACTTTTGTATTAAGAACAAGAAAGGAAAGCTACAACCAAATCCTTGATGTCGAAGCTTTGCTTTTACAAGATCTTTGACACACTCACACACTATCAACTATGCAACCTCTTGCTCATAAACTCTCTCTCTTTTCCTCCTATACAAGACTTCAATCCAACAACATAATGATGCTCCCTTGGTATCTCCTTCACATGGTCCAAGTAGCTTGCATTTATAGGCCAAAGGAAGAAAAAATGGATTGAGATATTTTGGAATTAAGGTAGAGAATGATCCCTACAGTTTAGGAGGTCGAGTGTCATGTCTTCCACATAGATAGGATCATCCTCCATGAGAGATTTTGCTTGGAAGCTTCTCAAACTTCTATTTTTTCCTTCTTGGGCTTGTTGGCACTCCTTGTAAGAGAGGTAAGTGTGCCAATGCACCTTATGGTCAAGGGAAAGCTGTCGTCGGTGCCTTATGCCAATGTTCAACAAGTGCCAGGTCTATTTGGTGCTCTATTTCAGATTGCAAAGTGCGCCAGACATTCTAAAAATGAGAAATAAGGCCCCCAAAAGCAGATTTGGTCAGGGACTTTAGAGTTTTAGAGCATTAAAATATTTTTTCGATGTAATAGTTATCAAAACAATAGAAAGTTATCTCAAAATCTATGTAGAATTTTGCCTCAATTTTTATGCTTAATTGCTGAAGTATTGCCTTCTTAACTTATGTTGTATGATAACATTAACGGTTGTGATGTCTCAATAAGTGTGTCTCTTTATGGTATTGGGAACTGCACCCCCTCTCAAGTCATTATCAAAACCCTCTCTCTATCTTATCATTTCTTCTCATCTCTCTTCTCTTGTGTTTCTCACATAAAATCATAAATTCCCTCTCTCTAATGATCTTTATGCAATCCATTTAATGACTTAACCCTAACCTCTTTAACTTCTTTTGATCCAATGAATGAGATGCAATCTCATCATCAAAGGATAGTATTTAATTTCTCATTAAATACGCTTTAATTCATTAAATACAAAAAATTACTTTTAACTTTATAAAATAAAACTCACTCAAACTTTATAAAGTAAAAGTCACTTGAACTTTATAGCTTAACATCACTTTATAATATAAAGTTCACTTTTCTAGAGGGACCACTTTAAATGTCCCTTCATGTTCGTCATCATCACATGAAGGACAGCCCAAACTACAAATTTCAACACCCTCTAAGTCTGAAATTGGATCATGTAGAAGTATATTTGTATTCTCTGTAATGCCATATGTTTCACCCAGTTCCAATGTTCCGAGAGAGAGTTATGGGTATTTTCCCAAAACCTGTTGTTTTTGTGCCTTTCAAAATAGTGAAAGTGTACGACTTGCCACATGTTTAATTTTCTAGATATAATTCTAATATTCGTACCCCAAACACTAAGTTATATATTATTTATGATTCAATAGGTATTACTCCATTTTGATCTCTCGAGCTCCATATATAATAATTTTACCCAAAACACATGTTTGAGACTATTTTCTGGACTAGTAAAAAACCTTAATTTCCACAGAGTATAAATTTGAGTATGTAATGACTCAAGACTTAAAATTTGTGTCATATATAGCTCAATATGTCTTCTAAGGCTCCTCCTTTTTTCATTGCCTAAAACATTCCCCAAATAAGTTATATAAATAAATCAAAGATGACTCATTTTGGAAGCGTACATGCTCTGATATGAACTGTTATGCACCAAATTCACAAAGAGCATAAAATAAGAAAGAGAGAGTAAGTTAATGCCATAATAATGAATAAAAGAGATGAATAAGAATTAAGCTCTTGTAGGGGAAAACCTCTTTATACAATGTACCAAATACACAAGACAAGATTATATTATCCTAATGCTAGGTCTCCTTGGTATATATATAGGATACAAGGGGTACAATTACAATTCTAGCTAACCATACAACTATGATTAAGGTCCTATCCGACCAATAAATACAATATTAATATAACAATAGAAATGCAATTTTACAATAAATAGGGCTTAACACACAATTGGTGCTCCTCTTAATAATATTGGCAGCAATATAACCATCATCGTCTTATTCAACTCTAGCTAGCTTCTTAAAGGTGTTGTACAAATTCCTTAGTAAATTATCATCATCCAAGATATAACTTCTTATATTTTCTTTGAGATATTCCTTTTGGTCTTATTCCACAACTTGAGGACAATTGTACTGGTCCTACGCTTCGATCCTCTTATATTTCCACAACTACTACATATTCTAAAGCATCTTGAGTGTATCTCTAAAAAATCCTTTTTACCACATAGGATCAAATTTAGGTGTTCCAATCCATGCCATCCCAATATTGCAAATTACAAGGTCATTGACATCTAGAGCAATTCGAGCTCCTCCTTGAGACAATAATTGTTGGGTTGGTCCCTTCATCATTTAGTATAGGTTTAGAATTGATTAGGTTTATTGTTCAATGTATTTTCTTGTCTTCCCATTTTATACTTAACTCATGATAGTATTCAATACATGTGTATTAACTCTACAATAAGAACACCATATCCATATAAGTAGAGGGGAATCCTAATAAAGGTCCCTTATTTTAAAAAAAAATAGCATCTTACTATCATAATCTTCCCATTGGTCCTACTTATTATGCACCCACCATCTCTTCTGCAACCTCCTCATCCCTATGATTGTGGTTGATCAGCTATCCTTAATGTGGACCAATCCAATCTATATACCAGAGTATCTAGAGATCTCCACTTATCTTAAATGTAGGAAGAGGTGCCACACAACTCACAATAAAATATATTCAGTACCAAAGTGTACTTTTGATAAATAAGACATGCCTAGGAGGATGTCCATATGTCCTACAAATCTCACAGTGTGAACTCTAAGCTTTTAGAAAATCTTAATATGGTGCCACGTTATTAAACTTAGTGGAAGAGACGTACGCAATTCCTCTTATATGCCTTACTATAAAGGGATCCGCTTGGGATTTAGGTGGAAGTTTTCCCGACAACAAAGTGAATTTAGATGCATGATGTCATTCTATTTCACACCATGTTCACTACACTTTCTCTCTTTCAACTTTAGGTAATGACAATTCCTGAATTTTATCAATAAGTGTAACAATATAACTATGAACTTGTGACAATTCTGGGCTTGTATTAGCTATTATAAAATTGTGAGGATATATAGACACAAATTCAATCCTCATTTCCTTATCCAAATATGTTATTGGAATATCAATATTTTGTTACATCAAGGGCAGTAGTCCTTAAATGAGCCACTCCTTGTGATGAGTTTCATCAATGTAGAATATCAATCTACCCATGAGATATTAGAACCTATGAGCATATTTCCATGTGAACTCACTTATTATCTACCTCATTTACTTTAATTATGTTATGCCTTGTACTCATACTTGGGTAATTGAAACTCAACAATAAATGGTTGCTTCACTTTTGATAAAGTGATATCCACACCCTCAGGTGGGTAGTTGACAAACTTCATATACAAATATAGCCCTTTTGTTCAAGAGTTGTTTAAAACTCTGTTAAATTAAAGGCATATTAAATCCCTTTTGAGCTCCATAAATAAACTAGTGTTTCTTAACATCCTCTTCCTCTTCCACCCATAACTCATGGGTATTCATAGGGAATCCATCACGTGTTCCCACCATTCCATTGGGTGTAAATCCGATTATAATAAAAACAATATGTTCTATTTGAGTAACCAAACCTTAACTTGATCCTAATACAAGATAGATAACTCCTTGAATTGTACTAGTCTATCATGAGCTACTACTACTACTTCCAACCAGTGTTGCAAATTGAGTACTACAACTTCTCAATAATGTTTAAGCTTCACTACTACTACCACTTTATCATTTAAGCAAAGGAAAATCAAAACAAATTAGATATGGAAAATACCTTATGATGTAAGGGCTCTTGAGGAGTGGTTGGATTTGGTATGGTTCCATCAACTTCAATTTTGGTTTCTTTAGTCTAGGGGGTTCTAGATCTTGAAATAATTAATGCACATCCATACTAAAGTCATTTGATTTATCAATACAATCAACCTTTACAAGACCTTTTGATTTAGGTTGTTAATCCCTAAATGTGGGTACATTTCCCCCTATATTGTGGTGCATTACATTAGTTTTGAGGTGGGATTTGGTCCATTGGTTGTAATGTGATTAGTGTGGTTATATTAGTTATGTCGAATTGTGTCAGTGAGTTGTAATTGTACCTCTTAATCTCCTATATATAGGAAGGAGATATCTTCATTTGAGTGCCTTATCGTGTCTTATGTACTCAGTACATTGTATAATGAGATTTCCCTCGAAGAGGCTTTCTATTCATCTCTATTCTTCATTATTATGCCATGGATTACTCTCTTCTAGTCTATTTTTGCTCTTTATATGTATTTTCTAGGAATTTATTACATAACATTTGGTATCAAGGCTCTTTCCTCTGGATTGGTTTCTTCAATACAAGTCATCTTGGAATTTTCACTACAAAAAAAAATTCTAGAAGATTTGAAAAATAAAGACTCAAAACCCATCTTGAAAAAAGGTCGTGCAATATGTGATCCAGTTTTCATATCCTGATAATTTACAGGTTCAGAGATATTCGTATTGGAATCTAAGGTTTTTGGTCAGTATAAAACATGTGTTCTGGGGGAAAATGTCATATTTGGAGCATCCAAGATCCAGATTGACTGAGACTTGTTGCATCAAAAAGAAGATGGACCACAATATCTATGTTACAGTTTTTATCCTCATAGACAAATTATTGAACATGTGGTAGACTATACAAGTTGGATCTGCTAGAAAGATTAAAAATAATAAGTGTTGGGAGATTCGCAATAACTTCTGATTGGCACATCAGAATTAGGTCAGACCCATGGAATTGGAAACAAGACACATCAAGCTACAACCGGTTGAAGTTTCGGACCAAGACGAGCCGAAATTTCAAATTTACCTTGGTTCCAAGTTGACCACAAAATAATCTTCTAATCAAGGTTTGAAAAAGGTATGCCATTTTAAATTTGAATAACTTTGAGTAGAAGGATCTATTTGTGGTGAACCCTAGGGTGTGATATATATTTATATTTCTCAAAATGTCACCAAAAGGAAGTGGAAAAAATCACACTCTGCTCAAACTATCAAAGGATCCATCCTCGGCGTATGATGAAAGGGAAAACTTGTATTTTCGAGTGTCCCAGTTTGAAGATATGCTAAAAGGGACTGTGGAAAAAGTTGATTTAGTTAATTTAGAGGAGAATTTGATGGATAATATGAAATTTTCTATGAGAACAACTGATTTACTTAATTTAGAGGATAAGTTGATGGAATATTAAAGATATTGCTAACCTCATACAAAATTCAAGGGATACTCCCCCCTATAAGTGATGATGTGTTCTAGGATACTCGAGAGGATAAAGATAATGTCCATATTGAGAGAAATTCCATGAATAAAAATAATCCAAGAGGAAATGATTCTAGTAATGGAAGTAATCAGGGATGGTCACCAAGAGGTACCCAACTTCCTAACATTGACATGAGAAAGTTTGATGGCAATGATCCAATAACCTGGATATTCCAGGTGGAGCAATTCTTTGATCTACACCGGGTTCCAACTTTGCAAAAGGTAACTATTGCATCATTAAATTTAGGTCTTGATCAATTTGTATGGTATCAATGTCTTTGTGACCGTAAAAAGGACTCTATTATAACTTGGTCTATATTCACCAAAGAATTGATTGCACATTATGGGGATATTAATAGAAACACCTTCTTTAACCAATTAATAAATATCAAGCAAAAAGGCCCAGTTATAGAGCACATTAAGTTGTTTTAGAAGCTAAGTCCTAGAGTGATCAAGAACATTTCAGAAGATAATATGTTGGATCTCTTTATTGGAACCTTAAAGGATAACATTCAACATGAGGTGTGTCTCTTTGAACCACCATCCTTAGACAAGGATTTCATGATGGAAAGGAAAGTTTAAAGTAAAACTATGATGATGGCTACTAAAAAATACCTCCTCCAACACATATCAAATGAATAATGTTCCTTCTTCTAACCCACCTCAAAGGTTGACACCTTAAAAACTATATGAAAGAAGAGTAAAACTCCTATGCTTTAATTGTGACAACAAGTATAGTAAGGGACATAAGGGTGGTGAGAATAAATTATTCTACGTAGATTGTGAATAGGAAGAACCAAAAGAACAAGAACCATCTCAAGATGAAGAAATAGAAGATGTTATTTCCAAAGAGATTACTCCCACTATATCCTATCATGCATTGGCTAGAATTAGCACTTATCAAACTCTCAAGGTCTAAAGATATATCAAAAATAAAACTGTAATAGTGTTGATTGATTATGGTAGTACTCATAATTTCATTCAGTGTAAATTAGCCAAAGTTCTCAATTGCTTCATGTATCTAGCACCATATTTTCAACTAATGATTGCAGATGGCGGAGTTATCAATTGCTCAAGGAAATGCCATAGTATCAATCTTGTTATGCGGGGATATTTATTGAATATCCCAAGGATTGTTATTCTAACGGGGAGTGCTAATTTTTCCTTATGAGTTCAATGGCTACAATCATTGGGAACAATGGATTTTAGTTTTCAAAATATTTTCATGAAATTTTTATGGGAAGGAGAATAATATGAGTTAAAGGGTATCACAGGGAAACTAAGCAAGGTGATAAGCTCTAATCATATGACAAAATTGATTAAAAAGGGACATTAAAGTGTAATTACACAATTATACTCATTAGATGTTTAAACATCTAAGTCTCCTATTTCCCTATATCTCCAAAAGGTCATTAATAAGTATTACAAGGTATTTGAAGATATTCGAAAATGTACTCTTCCACCTGTTCGAGATTTTGATTGTGTTATTCACTTAATTCCAAGAATTCTTCCACCTAACCTTAGACCTTACATATACCCATATGGAAAGAAGAGTGAAATTGAGTGTATAGTTGAAGAAATGTTAGAGGCCAACATAATTAGGCCTAGCCAAAGTTCTTACTCTGCACTAGTGGTAATGGTACACAACCTGGATGGATCATGGTGTATGTGTCTATATTATTGAGAGCTCAACAATATCAACATTGAATATAAGTTTTCCATTCATGTCATTTATGAATTTATAGATGAATTACATGAAGCGGTTTTCTTCACAAAGTTGGATCTCCATTTCGAGTATCATCATATTAGAATGAAGGATTAAGACATCCAAAAAAAACATCTGAAACTCATGAAGGTCATTATGAATTTTTGGTCATGCCATTTGGTCTCATGAATGCGCCTTTCACATTTGAAGGTTTGATGAATTCCATTTTCAAGCCTTTTCTTAGAAAATTTTTACTAGTATGCTTTGATGATATACTAATCTATATAAATTCTTGGGAAGAACATGTTCAATATGTTGACAGGGTACTACAACTACTAAAGGAGCAACAACTATATGCAATACTTTTCGAATGTTTCTTTAGGGTAAAATAGGTAGAGTATTTGGGTCATATTGTATCTCATGAAAATTTCAAGGTAGACCCCAACAAAATTGAAGCCATGATGGACTAGCCAATTCCCAAAGGTCTGAAGAATCTTTGAGGATTCTTAGGTCTGACAAGGTACTATCGCAAGTTTGTTAATAACTATAGAAGAATAGAAGCACCTCTAACAACATTATTGAAGAAATATGCATTTTCTTGGACTTCGTACGCAACTCAAGATTTTGAACAACTTAAAGAGGCAATGTGCAAAGCTCTTGTTTTAGCTAGACCAGAATTCAAAAAAAAGTTTATTGTGGAATGTGATGCTTCAGGAAAAGGAATTTTTGTTATTATGATTCAAGAAGGATACTTTCTTGCTTTCACAAGTCATCCCATCAAGGGAAAACACTTACAGAATCCCACTTATGAGAAGGAAATGTTGGAAATACTACATGTTCTTAAGAAATGGCATTCTTACCTAATAGGTAGGTACTTCGAGGTCAAAACAAATCATGATAGTCTTAAATACTTCTTGGAATAAATACTATCTTAGGAAGAGAAATAAAAATGGGTAACCAAGATGTTGGGATATGACTTTTAAATTATCTGTCAAAAAATAAAACAGAATGTGGTGGCAGATATGCTTTCCAAAAAAGATGAAGATGTTAGGGCAATACTTTATGAAATTTCCATTCTACAACTCAATTGGGTAGTAGCAGCAAGGGAAAAATGACCTATCTATGTGGACGCTCATTCAAAAACTATAGAATGATCCCAATGTATCAGATACTTTTGTGTGGAAAAATGATTCATTATGGTAATAAGGATCAGTTATATTTATGCAAAGACTCCCAACTCAAACAAAAGGTCCACTCAAAATTACACACCTCTTCTATAGGTGGGAACTCTGGATCCTAAAAACTTACCATAGGGTTAAGAAATATTTCTTTTAGGAAGTTCTTAAATATGATGCTTAAAGGTTTATGGTCGAATGCTTGGTTTTCCAACACAATAAGGTGGAAAATTTAAGACCCCATAACTTATACAACCATTGGACATACATTTCCAGCATTCGGAGGAAGTCTCAGTGGATTTTATCATGGGTCTATCAGAGTCGGAAGGAAAGAGTGTTATTATGGTGGTTTTTTATAGACTCACGAAGTATGCACATTTTGTGCACACTCTCACCTTTTTAATGCAAGTACAATAGTTTCATCCTTGATGGAAACCGTTCAGAAGTTACATGAAAATCCAAAGATTATTATAAGTGATAGATATCCAAATTTCACTGGAAATTTTTGGACTAGATTATTTTCTTGTTTGGGTACCCAATTGGATCACAGTTCATCTTATCATCCTCAATTTGATGGGAAATCTGAGATAGTGAACAAATGTTTGGAAGGCTATCTTCATTGCTTTGCATCTGATAAACAAACACAGTGGATGAAATGGTTATCTTTGGAAGAATGGTGGTACAATAGTTCCTTCCATACATCATCAAAAATTTCTCTGTTTATGGCACTTTATGGGTACCAACCTCCATCTATCACATCTCCCTTAAAAGGAAATCTAAAGTTCAAGTCGTATAAGATAACATAGAGCACCAACAAAAAGTTCTCCATATACTTAAGGACAACATGGTTATGTCACAAAAATGATGAAACAACAACTTGATCAACATCGCATTGAAAGGAGTTTCCAAGAATGGTATTGGGTATTTATGAGGCTACAATATTACAAGTAGATGTCCCTCAAGCAACTAAATAAGGACAATAAATCGGCACCCCAAGTATTATGGTCCTCATAAAGTGTTGTAGAAGATTGGTAGTATGGCTTACAGATTGGAGCTCCCTTCATCTTCAAGAGTGCATCCAATTTTCCATGTTTCTTACTTAAGTAAGGTAATAGGAGACAAGATCCCAATTCAAACAATATTTCCCAATATTGATGAATAAGGAAAATTCATATTGGAACCTAAACAAATCACTAAAACAAGGACAAAACAACTATGAAATTAGGATATTACTAAGTACCTCATCAAGTGGAAGAACCTACCAATTGAAGATTCAACATGGGAAGATGAGTCCTTCATACAAAACAATCCACAACTAATCAAGCATTGAGGACAACATATGTCTGAAGGGGAGGGACATGTCAAGCCCTAAATGAGGGCATATTTCCCCCTATATTGTGGTGCATTACATTTTTTTTATGTCGGATTTTGTCCATTAGTTGGAATTGTCATTAGTATCGTTATATTAGTTATGTTAGGTTGGGTCATTCAGTTGTAATTGTACCTCTTAATCTCCTATATATAGGAAGGAGATCTTTTCATTTGAGTGTCTTGTCTTGTCTTGTGTACTCAGTACATTGTATAAAGAGGTTTCCCCCTCGAAGAGACTTTCTATTCATCTTTGTTCTTCATTATTAAGGCATGGCTTACTCTCTTCGGTTTATTTCTTCTCTTTTTATGATTTTTCTGGGAATTATTTCATAACACGGGTTGTTGTACAACTTATTTTGAGGTCAAATTTGCTTCACTAATTGGATGGTTGCATCTGTTTGTATAACTTCTATATCCCTCTCTTCAAAATTCATCCATACTCCTTAGTTACCTCTTATTGGGATTCCTTCCATTGTTATTCCTTTCTCCCTTAACCAAGAGCTGGAAAAATCACCTTGTTTTCTTAGCTTTTGCTACTCTCTTAACCTTTATTAATCATGAATATCCCTCTCCAACTACTCACTTCTCTTTATTAACACCTACATTTGATTCATCCACCACCAAAATGTGGTAGCTTACCTCCTTAAAAACCCTTTCAATATTATGTGACCCCCCCCATTCTCTAGTATTCCTACATTCCACAACTCACTAGCACCATTCCAGCCACCCCTATGGCATAAGGGAATTACTTATCCATATTTATAATATCAAATGGCAACAGTTACTCTTCTACCAAATATACCTTATCCAAAGAGGCATTTCATTTTCCAATCTACCTCAAGCTCCTTTCTATAAAATCTATTCCACATTAGGAAAGGACTAGCAATTCTCCACCACAAACTCTATAATGTGTCCATATACAATGTTCTCTATCCACAATTCCACATCATGAGTAATATTTTGATTCATTTGTCACAATGTGATGAGGTTAGGAATAGTCCAATGAGCAATATTCTTTCTATTAACTTTAGTATTCTAGGGTTTTAACAAATATTTTCAACCACTTATATATGCTTACATGAAAATCACACCAAAATACCTCATACTAATTGATATAAAATGGATTAATATATAATTTTTCATATATTTGTATCTTTTGGGGTCAGAATATTGGATGAATTGGCTTGTAGGGCCCATTTTAAGGCTAAGTCTCACATTTTAGATTTAGAGTAAAAAACTATTTAAAAAATTATGAGGATTGGTTGAACCACTTGGACTGAAAAATGGGAACCTTGAACACAGTGGTGAAGCTTGTTTCGAAAGAAAAGGAGTTTCCCTAGAAGATTCTATATATGTATTATATATTTGCGATGCTATCTCACGTAGTCAATTAGAAAGGTATAGCCAATTATCCACCGCTTTATCCAAGCTTGCCAGTTCTCTTTCCAAACCCTACTGGGAAGATCTAGGATGCATGCCATAACCCTTTTAAGGGATTAAATGGAACTTATTTTCTCAGGATACATTCCATAACACTAAGACCTTTCCAATGGTCCAAAAATCACCTAAAATGGAGTTTGTATGAAGAAGTTATGTCTCTCACAAGTTGACCTATCTTGTTGACCAGCATGGTACCAAGTGGATTCCACATCCTCTCTCATTTCTCACACATGTGGAGTTACTTATGCATGGATTTCAAGAACAATCTAGAAGTTCCAAAACCCTAACCCTAATCGAGAGTTTGGGCATACAAAATCCCTAAAATTAACCTTATACGGTTATTGAGCCACATTAAATACTATCTCTTTAGGAGAAGAAGGGGTTCCATTCTTCCGATGTATGATATTGTTCCATGGTTGAACAACAACACATGAGAGGATATTAGAGTAGAACGTAGGAGATAAGAGATCCTATAGTATCCATTCTGGCTATAAATTCATAGGTAACTTCATAGAGAGTATCATTTCCTTTGTATTTTCATTTTGACATAAAAATAAAGGCCTAGTCCTCATTTGTGGTTGGATTTGTCCTCATAGTGGGTTTTCCCAATGTATATATTGTGTTATTGTGAAAATTGTCTACATGTTTTCTCTAGTATTCTTATAAGATCCTCTGTGACAAATTGTTCTAGTGGAGTACCCATGACACTTTAAAGATCACTAATAATCAAAGGGGTTGTTGTACAATAAAAACTCCCTACACATCCACAAATTCCATACATCCAGCTCGACTTCTTTTAGTACAAAGGATTCAAACCATTTCTCCCACCAATTGTGAACCTTATACTTATAGATTCTCTTACTCATCCTACAGATATCTCTCTCCAAGGAATGCCTCAACAAAAAAACTATTTGTTGGTGTTTTTTATTGGATACCAAGGTTCTCATGAGGGACCAACAAAAACTCTATTCTAGTCTATATGCACTAGCAATTTTAGTCTTCCTAAAGAGAAGAAAGTCTCACCTAAATTTCAAATGAAACTTTAAAAGGATATGGAAACAATTCATGATTTTTGCAACCTCATAGACATCATTACCTTATCACACATCATTCTATACTTGCGGTGTGCATTAATAAATAAAATATCTAAAGAACCGAATAATTTCCATAAGATAATTCATAAGAAATGGAATTAATGCAACCCCATAAGACATGCATAAAGGAAATAATATTTATATTTTTAAAGGGGACCTTGATTTATTCATATCCCTCATTAGGTTGTGATGTGTTCCATGATGAATCAATGGAAATACTAAAAAATATAGAACAACATAACTTACAGATCAACTACTTAACAATCTACATACCAACCAAATAATCAACCCCTTATACCCTAAATCTGAAGGGATTTTAGACTATACTAGTTGATAAGGTTGACCATGTCAAATCAGTTACAATATGGGTAGGGATGATTGTGTCAATCCACTACCATGGTCAACTCATTAATTATATTCCTCAATTATGTACAGTTTGTAGTCGACTTTCATCATGTTCCTTTGTAGTGATCCTCAAACCAAAAATTGAATCACAACAATGATATAGAACACTTAAACTTTAGAAATAACCAAAATTCATTCATTATAAGAATAACACCAAGGTATAGAAAAGATACCCTTAAGATAGGGTAATTTTTGGAGCATTATTTTCATTAGACCAACACCCATAGGCATTGATCTCTGCTACAATCACCAAAGTTAGGATCCACGAGAGGGGGTTAACCCATGTCATGAAACTCATGGGGGGCATTGGATGCAAATGCCAACAATCTTCCCCCAACATTACTTGGGTGAGTTTCAAACTCAAGAATTCTCGCTTTGATACCATTTGTTGGAGCACAATTTTTGTTAGACCAAAACCTATATATCTATGTTACAATCACCAAAAGTTAGGACCCACGAGAGAGGGTTTACTCATGTCGCAAAATTCATGGGGAGCGTTGGACGTAAATACTAAAAGTAACACCATCAATTACTCCTTAAGGAAGGAATCAATCTATAAGCCATGCTCTCTACAATACAATTTCTCCAAGATATAAGGTTGACCATGTCAAATCTATTACAAAAAATATAGGGATGACTATGTCAATCCACTACCATGGTCAGCTCATTAATCATATTCTTTGACTTTGATCAGTTTGTATTTAACTTTCATCGTGTTCCTTTATAGTGATCTTCAACCCAAAAATTGAATCACAACAATGATATGGAACACTTAAACTTTAGAAATAACCAAATTCCATTCACCATAAGAATAACATCAAGATATAGAAAACATACCCTTAAGGTAGGAAAACACTATCAATTACTCCTTAAGGAAGGAATCACTCCACAAGCCATGCCCACTACAATACAATTCATCGAACATATCTCATACAATGATACTCATGTATATTTAAACTTTCTCATGAGTATATCTAGGGTCCTATGCCAACAACCCCTTGTTATTATATTATTTCCTCTAACTACTTAGTGAGCCTATTTACTACCCACCAACTCCCAAGTTGACCTATTCCATAATTATGGCCACATTACATACAATATCCCCTTGGGTACCTCTCTAGGTACCCCATATGATCCTACCTAGGTACATTACATTCCATTCCCCTCATCATGTTTCATCCTCAAAACATGGGAGGAAACCACATAATATAACCTACTAAGCAATGTAGTTAATTGGTACCAAACTTGAGCATATATATCCAAGTGAAATGTCGATGTGGGCTCCACAAGCTTCCTTTCCACCTTGATCTTGATTTTGGCTACTCCTTTGGTTCCATTTTTCCACTGCCTTGCTCTAATATATCTAGGTATTGCTTTAGTTCTCTATGTGCCTTCATATTGGTTTCCTTTTTGGTTCCATGGTTGTTGATGTTCCTAACCTGCTTTGATGGTTATTGTTTCTCGTGGTGGTGTGGGTGGTGATATACCACAACCTTATCTATTGGTTATTGTTTCTTCAACTCCACAATGTATGGTTCATGGGGATCATGTAGCTCCTTAGATTCCTCTTCCTTTTTATGTCCTTCATGGGGCTCTTCTTGATGTGCTTCTAAAGTTTTTTTCTTCTTATGATTCAATATTGAACTCTTCATCTTATGTGTTAGTAAGGACTTCAATTATGTTACCTGCAATGGCTTTTTCATGTGTCCCCGTGGACCCATCTAGTTCAATAGGAGAAATACCTTGAAATATCATTTTTGTTTTCCTATACCTAAGCTTCACAAACTACTTTTTCACATTAATATTAACTGTACCAACTGAGTCCATCCAAGCATAACTCCAAAAATATCCACATCATCCATATTAATAGCATGAAAATATGAATGCGACACATATTTATCCATGGTAATCTTAAAATATTTCAAAATTTGAATCTTCTCACCCTCAATCTATGTGCTTTGAGTATTCTTTGTGGGAACTTGTAATTGGTTAGTCAAATCAACATGGATAAAATTATATTTGCTAGTAGGGTTTATAGAAACAATGACATTCTCTTGTTGAATACATACATGAACATGTACTATAAAGTTGTTATATGAAAACAAATCCTTAGTGATTTTTTTATCCCTCTTCACATCATGAGACCATCTATATAAAAATAGCTTTTCAATTTTCTTCATCTTAAAGTGTCACCATCTTGTCATGGTTAAGCAAATGCCACCATCTAGTGACATCTTTTGTTAAACTTGCTAGGAACCCAAATCTCCAAGAGTTTGAACATAACAACTTTATTTATTTATTTATATTATGTATTCTTCAATACTAACATCACCAACTTTTCCTATAAAAAGACATCTTTCAATTTATAACTCCCAAAAATAGAACTAGGGTTTTGAAGAAAATCACTTACTTTTGAGGCAACAATTTTAAAATGATCGTAAACCCCTTAATATTTCTTGGAATCTCTAGTATGACCACAATTATGAGATACCATAGTTATTTTACATATACTGGGATTATTTTATTGAAAATATGTCCACTCTATTAAAAGACATCAGCTCTGTAATTTGTACAACCATCATTGAATAATAATAATAATAACTAAAATAAATAATTTTAAATCGGTAATAATGCCACTTCCCGACTTTTATTTGGACATTTATTTTTTGAAATTGGGTGTCATGGAAAGAGGATATCAGATATGAAACTTATTTCCTTATATTCTGCATAAAAAGTCTCACAAATATATTTGAGTTTCGTTGTCCCCTTTTCTCCTTAAAAAATATGCAAAAAAAGAAAAAAAATCTTCCAATTTGTTGGCGTGAGAAAGTGCTATAATACCACTATTAGTGATCCTTAACCCATAAATTGAATCATAGCAATGACATATAACCATTAAAATTCATAAATAATTAAATTACATTTACAACACAAATAACACCAAGATATAGAGAAAGACCCTTAAGGTAGGGTAACACCAATTACTCCTTAAAGAAAGAATCATTCCACAAGTCATGCTTTCTACAATACAATTCATCCAACATATCTCATAGAATGATGTTCATGCGTATTTATTTTTCTCATGAGTATTCCTAGAGAATCTATGTCAACTATCCCTTGTTATTATATTATTTCTTCTAACTACCTACTAGGCCTATTTATTACTGTTAGAATATAATCCGTAGGGATTATATACTTTGTAAATAAATAAATAAAACTGATGTAGGAAGTTGAAAAGGCTAGGCGGGAGGTGTAACTCAACCGTCTTGTAAATTGTATAAATATTTGCATTTGGCTATGTAATACAATAAATCGGGAGTTATTACCAACAAGTGGTATTAGAGCAGGTTCCTTCCATAACTCCTGCTGTTAAATTTCAGTCCTGGCAGCCTGTATGCTTGCCAGTGCATTGCCAGACCTACATTCTGCCTGCGTTATCAGACCTTGGTCGTTTCTCCTGCCAGCCTGCGTTATCAGACCTTGGCCATTTCTCCTGCCAGCCTGCGTGCCCTCAATTTTTAATGTTTTTCATTACATATGGATTATAGATCATATTTTTGGGCGTATACCTAAACCCTAATTTTCTGTGTTGGAGTCTGCCCTCTAGGAGTGTGTTTCTCCTCTCTGGGATTACTAGTCTTAAACCCTAATTTTTGTGGGCTCCCTTTTGGTGGGCTGCGACCTGCTTCACTGGGCTGCGATCTATGAGTTTTGTTGAAATATTGTAACTTCGAAGAATATTCTTTATGCATCTTTTGTGGTCCCCGATGGTCCAACCAGGAGAACCACTTGTATTACATTGTACCCCGATGCTCCTAATCGGAAGAACTAATAAGAGTCATGAGGTAGTCCCCTCTAATTGTAAAGGTGGGTCATCAGCACCCCAGTGTGGTTACTTGAGCCTACATGTGTAACTCGAGCCTACATGAGTTAACTTAAGCCGACATGTTAATTGAGTAAAATTTAAGTAAACAAATGAATATAAATAGAGGTGTAGTGCTCCTCATTTGAGACACACACACTCACTTGGAATAGAGCACTTATGGAGGAGAGAAGTTGCTGGAGAAGGAGGAGAATCAGGTTTTTGATCTCCTTGTTGGTTTCACCTTTTTCCCTTTTGGGGCATCTATATTGAGGAAGCTTTTGCTAGGTTTTTCCCTTTAGGGTTTTCCCAGGATAAATCTATGTTGTTCTTGTGATACTGTTTCTTTCAGTGATCCTGTTTTATATGCTTTTATTATGAAAAATGAAATGATATACTGATGTCTTAGCTAAGCATATGAAAATTAACATGGTATCAGAGCTAACCTGAATAGGGCAGCTTTCACAAGTTACAGAATCTAGGGCTTCTTATTTTTTGGTTCTCTCTCCACAATCAATCAGCAAAAGAAGGCTAGGCTGACTCTCCTTTGAAGGGTGCATCGTTTTGTCGAAGCGGAATTCGATTCCGAGCATTTTCAATTTTCGATGTGGAAATTAGGGATTTCTACAGAAGAGGAATTTTTGAGTGAGACCAGCATAGGATTGTTCTCCTCATCAAAACCGAATTTTAGAGACCTGGATCAAGAATTTTGGTTGGGTGAATCTCCGGGAAAGTCAAACCCTAGTTTGACCCCGAGCTAGAAAAACCCTAAATACTAAAACTGCTACGTTTTGGCACATTCGCTATATTCCGAGATTGGCAAAGGATCAGGAGCTGAAAATTGCAGGGGCTGAAGATAACCTCCTGATGAACACTGTGTCCAAAATTAATCTTTAGATTCACTGTATTCCAGGAGATATGTTCTCTCCAAGTTAGGGTTCCAGCCTCTTCTAGAATTCATCCCTAAACAAGACACCTGGGGAGAATTGCAATATCTTGGGCTACAGAGGTCCAAATGGAATTCCTGAAAATTTTCTAGAAAGGGCATGGACTTTAATTTCGGTGGTCCGAATTTCAGACTCAGAAGATGAACCAGTGACACGTGGCATGCCATACAACTTCGCTGTTATGAACAGTCCTGTAACAGGTCACCTTGGGAAAATGATCATAAATCCCAAATGGTGAAACCAATTCTAATTAAATCTATGGTGGTGGATCAGGGACATGCGAGGTTACCTCAGTACAAAATTTCAAACATAGAGGAGAATAAATTTCAGAGATATCATAGAAACAGTAACAGGCATTTTTGCAGAAGAAATTGGAAAATTAGGGCTTCTTGTTCCGGGAGCTTCCCTCCACTATTTTCAGAAATGGAGTACATTGGACAGCTCCATTTGAGAGATCTATCTGTATATCCAATTAGATCTGAAAGATTCCAAGTTTTTGAAATTAGGGTTTCTGAGACAAACCCTAGATCAGTCAACTCCGGAACCAGGACGGACACCTCAAATCGGTAAGATCTAATCCTTTGCTATGTTCATTTGAGGTTCTCTTTTCAAAGTGATCTATGACATCAGCTTGATGATAAGCTTGGTGAAGTTGACAACTTCCAAGCCTAGAAGTATATGATCTCTCTGAAGAAAATGGATTGGACACCTACATGAGCATAGAGGTTCCAGTTTCAGAGGGAGATGAGGCTAGAAGCCTTTCTCAAGAAGAACTTGGTCAAATCCCAGAAGATCATTGATGATTCAGTTACGAATCAACTTGTACTACAAGTATCTTCCCTAAAGACATTGATGAGGGTTGATTTCTTGACCAATCTATTTGAAGGGAAGAACATAGATCAGAATATGACCTTAAAAAACTAGCTGAAGAATGTGAAGATCCAGAATGCAGAGACCATGTAGTCATAAGGATATCTCAAATCAAAGAACAACTTCAAGCGGGGATAGAAGAAGTGAAGAAT